>JAESUZ010000488.1:0-16843 GCA_017311185.1 Proteles cristata cristata
TTTTTTTTTAATGTTTTATTTATTTCAAGGAGACAGAGACAGCGTGAGCAGGGGGAGGGTCAGAGAGAGAGGGAGTCACAGACTGAAACAGGCTCCAGGCTCCGAGCTGGCAGTCAGCACAGAGCCCGACGCGGGGCTCGAACCCACGAACCGCGAGATCATGATCTGAGCAAAAGTCGGACGCTTAACCGACTAAGCCACCCAGGCGCCCCTAGGTGCATTTATTCTTGACCCCCACCACTCTGCCAGACTGACTTCAGTCCTGTAACAGGGAGATGAATAAAGTGCAATGATAGAAATAGGAAAGGAAGATTTATCAATTGCCTGAGAATTTTTACCACTGTGCTCCTTCAGGAGAGCATAAACTCCATGAGGGCGTCCAGTGCATATTTTTAACCTGCACTTTCCTTCCCAGTTGCCAGGACCTCTCATTGGTTCCGCTCTCTGAACTGGGGGTGGGGGGTGGGGGGGAGGGTGAGAACAGGTACAGGGAATCCGGGAATGCACGATGTTTAGACACTGAGGCAGACAGAATGCTTGTTCCAGGGAAATCAGTCAGTTGGCAGATGGTGTCAGGTACCAAAATAGTGTTGGAGGGAAGACTTTAATTCCTTGAGTGTTTCTCAAAGTGTAGTTCAGATCACCTGCTTCAGAATCACCTGGAGTTCTTGTTAAAATGTCAGTTTTGGGATACAATTCTAGGTTTGCTAAGCAGGCAAGGGTAGGTCTTGGAAACCTGCAGGTACCGTACACAATTCTTATTTCTTTAAGAAAAAATGTTTTTTAATGTGTTTTATTTCTGATAGACAGAGAGAGAGAGACCATAAGCAGGGGAGGGTCAGAGAGAGAGGGAGACACAGAATCTGAAGCAGGCTCCAGGCTCTGAGCTGGCTGTCAGCACAGAGCCCGACGCGGGGCTCGAACCCACGAACCGTGAGATCATGACCTGAGCCGAAGTCAGATGCTCAACCGACTGAGCCACCCAGGCGCCCCTACAATTCTTATTTCTAGGGGTTGGGACCCAGCAAAAGCAAGGAAGAGACTGAGTCCGAGGGCAAACGTCAGAACCCTGGCACTGCTAGCATCTTGGCTGGAAAATTCCTTGTTGTAGGGACGGCTGTCCTGCTCACTGTCTGAGGGTCACCAGCACCCCTCGTCTCCAGCCCTCTAGATGCCAGTAGCACCCCCTCTCCCAGGCGAAACTGATTTCTTTCTCTTTTCCCAGCCCCTCTAAGATCTGTTTGGTTTGTGTGATTTGGGCAATATTTAGGAAGCAGAATCAAGGCCTTGTTGAATGGACTGGGAGTCTAGCTTCCTTTTAAAGGTACCAATCAAGCATTGGTGGTAGAAAGTAAGTAATATAAAGTAATACTGTAAAGCAGTAAGACACTCCAGAAGCTGCCCAAGAAACATGAGGTTCAGAGAGTAGCACCTCATGCTTTAGGACAGAAAATCAAGAAAAAAAAAAAAAATTCTGCGGCATGTTCACTGTGTACTCAATGTTTCAATTCCATGTGAAACACTGCAGTTAACTAAAAAGTACATCCATGAAGAATCTGTTAAACTTGATTCATCTTGTTTAAACTAGCTATTTCAGCAATAATTCCGTAATAGCCCAAGACCTCTGTAAAAACACTTCCAGTGATTGTTTTATTCAGAAAAAAGAAAAAAAAAAACCAAATAGGAGACAGAAACAAAAATTCTGGTCATTTGCAGTATCTATCAGCCTTCAATTTGGCTCTCCTGTTTAAACACAAATGATAAAAATTATGTAAAACATGCCATATATAGTCAGCTACTAAATATATACTCAAACTCAAACTGTGTTCTCAATTTTGATTATTGTATCACCATCCCACTTACATTAAAATATTTTAATTAAAATTTAACTTTTCAATGGTAGTTTCATACTATACACATTCTGTTCTTATGAAAGTCTTTCCTAATCTGTAAGAAATGTTGCCTAAGAGCTTTTTCAATCCACAACAGAATTTTAATTGCCTCTGAATTTAAGCATGCCCTAAACTTCTACTTAACAGGGTGGCAATGTTCTATTTTCATTAGTGTAAAAGTTATTAGACACGGACCTTATTTCTTGTGTGTCCATATACTGATTTTTTTTTTTACATCCTTATTTCTTAAAACCACATACATGGTTTCTCAGCAGGAAAAATTCTTACGTCACTTACTAAATTCAGATAACAAAACAATCAACTTCGTTAACAAGAAATACATGATGAAGCATCATCTTTATAAAGTAATATAAAGAGATGTTTTAAGACGCATTTTGCAACACAAGACTTGAAGGAGTGGCAGATTACCACACTCTCTTTCAATCTGGCAGTTAATGGGATTTGTATTTCTAAAAGTACAGCCAACCCTCTCTACTCATTTTTTTTTTAATATTATACATCTAGGACAGTGCTTACCTAAAAAGGAATAGCAATAGGTAAATATTAATAATATGCTTTGATAAATATCCTGTACACTTCTGAATTCAACTTGGTAAAAGTGCTTCAATTTCATTTACTTCACTGACTAATTTTTAAATTGATCTATTTTTACCTCATTTTTAGGAACGTGTACTACTCTACTAGAAACCACTGAAGTTTGAAATTAAACTACTTCTTTCTAGCCCTGGTTTTAATAGTTATAAAAAGATGATGATAAATAAATTCATGAAGGAGCTTCAGTCAAACCTGAATTTCTTACAACAAAATATTTAAGTTTTTGGGACCTGGCTATCTTTAGGTATTCTTTATTGGTGATCTTCTCCTAGACTTAGGATGTCCTTTTAAAGTTACATTACCATGTTCACAAATTAGAAGACAAAAACTTAAGAACTGTAGTAACTGAGAAAGAACGTTGGTTACACATATGCCATTTCTACTGAACCCTGAAAATGGCTGGAAATAAGTAAAAATACCCTACCTGTCCAGAAGTGTTTCATGCAAAAATCCATCCTTCCGGGCCTTTTTGAGAATTTTACTGTCTTCTTTACTTATTTTGAGTTTGTGGTCTTGGAAGCTCTGAAATTTCTTTCTGTTAAGACAATTCCTTTCTTGAAAATCGTCTCAAACTTTGATTATACGTGCTCACATATGAAATTACAAATATTTTTAAAGTCTTTCATTTATTTAAAAAAACTGAGTGTATTTCATCAGTAACATAGAGCTTCTCGGCTGCAGAGATGACCTCGGCGCTCCGCCCTACAGGGGGCAGTGGCGTGAGCAGCAGCACAAGGCCTTCCTTCCACTGAGGGCCACCGGGGGTCCCTAGTGCTGGCTCTGAACTTCCGGTCGGCATCATATACTAATAAGCTACAGTCATTCTGTTAATGAACAGGGCGCACAGACTAAACCAAGTAACTTTAGCTTTGAAAGCCAGTGGGATAATTAGGAAAACTGAAGTTCTGAGAAAAAAGCAGCCTAGTTGTTGGTCTTAGAGTATGTTATGCCTCTTGTCCTCCGGGCCTTGAGAAGGACCCGTCAAATCTATAAGGTCGAAAAGGAAAAGAATACATACACATAATTGATTTCACACTGTTTAACATTTCCTTTGTCTTCTTCTGGAATATCATCTTTTTTCTTAGTTTCTCTTTCAGCACAGGATCTAATCTGGACAAGGGAGAGAACACGACAGGTTATACATGAATCTTCCCCTTTCCCACTTTTTCGTAAAAACCCTCTAGATGATTTATTTCTTATGTAAATGAAGAAAACAATCAACTTAGGAATTAGATCCAGAAAAAGACAGGTTCTAGAAATGTTTATATATATATATATGATTTATATAAGTAATTGCTACTATAGGTTTCCCTAGAGCCCTTGCATCAAACACAGAGCAATTTATTTGGAAAAACATTATATAGATCAAATCCTGCTGAGCAATTAGGCAATAATTTAATTTAATGGTGGATCAAAGTAAATATTCAAATTATTCTGTAAATAGTGTTTATAAGACTGAAAATTTAAGACTGTATTTTACTTTGCATAAGCTATTCCCAAAGCCATTAAAACTTTCAACATTACACAACTCATTTTTACCTAATTGGAATCTGTCCTTCTAAATCTTATGTCCTCATAAATTGTGACAGATATTTATTATCATGTGTCATAAACTGACACAGCAATTGCGGTCCATGGAGTGGTGACAGAAGTCAGGCCCGTGGAATTGGCAATTTGCAACTGAAAGGACCGGGATTCTATCTCCAAAGATTTACATTTCTGAAGTGAGCTCTGTGGCTCAGAGCTCAATTCCTAGATTGCCTAGATAGTAGTGACCAGGGGCGCCTGGGTGGCTCTATCAGTTAAGCGTCCAGCTTCGGCTCAGGTCATGATCTCACGGTTCGTGGGTTCGAGCCCTGCGTCCGGCTCTGTGCTGACAGCTCAGAGCCTGGAGCCTGCTTTGGATTCTGTGTCTCCCTTACTCTCTGACCTTCCCATGCTCAGGCGCTCTCTCTCTCTCTTTCTCTCTCTCTCAGAAATAAATAGAACATTAAAAAAAATTTAAAAAAAAAAAGAAAGAAAGAAAGTAGTGACCAATAAGGCGTGCACCAATGCCACGTGTGTGACAGGTTTGGTTAGTGGGGTCCTTACAGATATGGGGAGGTTACCGGCCAGGGCATGTGACAATACTACTTTCAGCAGAGGGGAATGCGCTCTGCTAGGTAAGGTTAGGCCACAAAGGTGGATGGATGATACGGACTAGCAGAGCCTGCAAAGTAAAATGCAAGGTGGGAAGAGTTCTGGATTATCACTGCTCAGATCTTCCAGGTACCTGACTAACCAGATGGACCAGGCAAATGTGACAGCTGCTGGGGTGCCAGGGTGGCTCCGTCGGTTAAGTGTCCAACTTTGGCTCAGGTCTTGCTCTCACAGATCGTGAATTCGAGCCCTGCATTGGGCTCTGTGCTGACAGCTCAGAGCCTGGAGCCTGCTTTGGATTCTGTACCCCCCAACCTCCCTCACACACACTCTCTCAAAAATAAACATATAAAAAAATTAAAAATTTACAAGAAGTTGTAATTAATGATAAATACAGCATCGCATTTTTTTTTCCATGAAGTGCAAAGTTACTGCATTTTATTTGCATCATTTTTCTTCAAAAATCATACTGTTAGGTAAGTGAGAAATCCACCAGTATTTTTTCTCATGACCTATTTTCTGAGAGGTGGTATGGTATGGAATATCAGTAGTTCCCAGTCAGTTGGGCCTGGGTACATATCCTGTCTCAAATGTAGCTAGCTGTGGGACTTTCATGAAGTGATTGATCAAACCTCCTTTGGCATAAGGAGGGCCAAAGGCCGTCCCCTCAGAGGTCAAGCTACTCGCTACCTCCAGGGAGCACTTGAAAGACTCAAGACAAGGCATGTGCCACCTTCAGCAGAGTGCCTATGGCTACTTGCTTCTGCTTTGTTTTTCTTTTGTTTACGTAACTAGAAAATGTAATGACTAACGCTTTTCAAACACCTTGTAATTCTGCTTGTGGGAATGTGCCCTCAGATACACTTGCACAACTACAGAAGGATGAATACTCAGCTATGTGTTACAGCACTGTGTGTAAGAGCAAAAGACAGGAAGGAACCTAAAATTTGCATTTATAAGGAACTGATTAAATACACTGTGGTACATCTCTAAAATGGAATATCATGTAGCTCTTAAAAAAAAAAAAACAAGAGAAGGGGCATCTAAGTGTCCGACTTCAGCTCAGGTCATGATCTACATTTGTGAGTTTGAGCCCCACTTCAGGCTCTGTGCTGACAGCCTGGAGCTGCTTTTGATTCTGTCTCTCTCTCTCTCTCTCTGATCCTCCCCTGCATACACTCTATCTGTCTCCCAAAAATAATAAAATTAATTAATTTTAAAAAAAGCAAGAGAAAATTTTTTACATAATGATAAGGGAAATTTTCCAAGATACAATGTTAAGGAAAAAAAAAATCAAGTTCTAAACAAGTGTGTACTGGAGGGTAACTTTAGTGTAAAATTATAAACATATCCATATTTTTATAAACTCTGGAAGGTTACAGAAGGATGGTGGTGATGTCTTAGTATGTTTGTATTTTAAAAATTTTGAACCATGTGAATATACCTATTTAAAAATTAAATTTTAGGGGCGCCTGAGTGGCTCAGTCGGTTAGGTGTCCAACTTTTGCTCAGGTCATGATCTCATAGTTCGTGGGATCAAGCCCCACATTGAGCTCTGTGCTGACAGCTCAGAGCCTGGTGTGTGCTTCAGAGTCTGTGTCTGTTTGTCTCTCTCTCTCCCTCCCCCACTCATGCTCTCTCTCTGTCTCAGTAATAAACAAACAGGAAAAAAAATTTTTAAATAATAAAAAATAAAAAATTAAATTTTAAAATGCAGGGTTTAAAAAGAAAATATAGGCTTACGAAGCATGTGGCCAGATACTAAGACATGGGGGTAAGATACAGAGTAATTTTTCTATCACATGGGACAAACAAGCCACCAGTTATGGGATTTATAATTAAAAATAAAGGTTATTTGGATCATAGTATAAAAAACTATGCATTATATCTTTAAAGTGATAGTAAATGACTACTCAACATTTTAAAGGGATACATCATATATGTGACATGTATAAAAAGTCATGATTACCTTTATCATTTCTTCTTCTCCTGCAGTTTTACTTTTCGCTTCTATATCGCCTGCCTCATTGCATCTAATAAAGCAGCTATTTGAGGCCAACAGAGCCATTTTCCCCTACGTAAAACAAAACAAGAAAAAAGTCACAAGAAAACTTACAAAACAATTCTTAGCTTTGAGAATGACATTAATTCCTCCTCTTACCCCCAAGTCTAAAAGTAATCAGTAAAACTGAAACCAGTAAAACTGGGAGAAAACACAGAAAATGAAAAGACATACAGAAAAGAAAACCAAAATCATCTATAATCTTACTACTCAAAGATAACCACAATAAATATTTTTAGTATATTCTGTTAATACGATGAAATAGAATTGTTTCCTTTGCCCTCAAAGATGTATTGAGAATATAAGTGATTTAGTTCAGGTTGAAAAGTAGTTTTTAAAACAATAAAAATTATATAATTCACACTAATTTACTCAAATAGTACTGTTTTAAGTAAAATTTTCTTCATAATTAGAAAATATAAAGAAAAATAAATGCTAACTTTTGGTTCCCTTTGAATTTACTGCTCAGAATGTTAAGAATCAAAGTCTGAGGGACTTTTTTTATGTGGACAGAAATATTCATATTGTTTTTATTTTTCTTAATGTTTATTTTTGAGAGAGAGAGGGAGAGAGAGAGAGAGTGCATGAGTGGGGAAGGGGCAGAGAGGAGGGGACAGAGGATCTGAAGTGGGCATCCTCTGAAGTGGGCTCCGTGCCGACAACCCCATGCGGGGCTCAAATACATGAACTGCAAGATCATAACCTGAACCGAAGTTTCCGGTTGGCCGCTCAACAATTGAGTCACTCACGTGCCTCTTCCTACTTTTTTCAGTTGTTTAACCCCTGTGTTAAACTGATTCTAAAAGGTAAAACTTGAAAATGAATTTTCTCATTTATCTACATTTAGATTTAATTAAATTTCCTTAAACATAAGACTTAATTATGACTTAAACAAAACCTTAAGCATAGGACAAAATACAATCATTACAAAACGTATTAGTAACTTTTATCATACCCAGTAACAAAAGGACTAATAACAATGGATGTGACTGATTTCTTATAAAGGTGGCCAGGGCTGGGCTTCCTACCATCTGGACACTGGGGGAGCTGGGTATGGCTGTATCGTCCATTGTAACTGAAACCTGTAATTTAAAGCTGAATCCCTCTTAGCAATCAAGTTTTCCTTGCTCCATCAGGAACTTTCATGTGTCTTTTTCATTTAAATTTTTAAGTGTCTTTCCCCAAAACAAAGTGCAAGGAACTTCCCTAACATTCTGTATGAGTGGTAGCATCTGGCTTATCATCATGGTGGCCTGATGATATACTGGCCTTTTCTGTTGATATAATTTTTATTAGAAGTACCTCACCATGTTAGTAGGATCACCTAGAAGGGGTTGCATGAAATCAATTCAGTGGGTCCTGCCGTATTAAAAAAAAAAAAAAAGACACATAAAAAGAGGTACAACTGTAAAACTCCCTTGAGCCAAAAGGTGAGGGGCTTGCAAATGAGGACATACCAACGATGGTTTGATCTCAAACTCTATTCGGGTGAAAGGTCAGGGGTTGAGCAACGTAGCTCCTCCTGGCTGCAGCAAGCCCCTGAGATGTAAATCTTTAATTGACATTGTGATTAGAATGGTCAAACATGTTCTTCAAGCAACTGTTAAGCCACCACCACCCCCACCTCTAACCGCAAAATTCTCGCTTCTGTACACCGGCTTCGCCCCGGCTCCCTATACAAACCCTGAGCTATGGCTCGATGGTGCGCTCTTCCGAGGACTCTTTGGGTGCTCGGGAGGGGCCGGCCGGCTGGACTAAAATAAACCTGAATAACCAACTCCTTTTGTGTTTGTGGGCTTTGTCCTTGGTGATTCTCCTTTGGAAAAGGTGGTCAACACAACAGACTAGAAAATATTGAAGTGCACAACACAAAGATTAAATAGGTATTAAGTACAGTGTGTGTACTGGGCTGCAATGTAAAAATGTTTTTCTCACTGGACTGAGGTCATAAAAAGTTTGAAAGTTGCTGACGCAGAGATTTTATCCTAGGAGATGAGGGAATGAGTCTAAATAATTCTCTTTTTTGGGGGGGATGTATGGCATGTGGAAAACACCGTGGGATCCTATTGTGAATTCGTTATTGTCTATTCCCACTGGTGCTATGCAGTTACCCAACTCCTCTTCCACCCATCCTTCCTGTTCTTGACAGAGCATCCCCTCTTACCTCTGTATGGAGCTAAATACATAGAGCTGTAAAGAGCTCTGTACAGACCTTGATATAGTATCTCCTTTCACTCAGAGACTGTTTAGCTCTGGTATATTTTTGTTCAGTCCTTTCTGCTTACATAAATAGAAAAAGGAACCTATATGTTAGGGTTTTTTTTTTTGAACTTACGTATTCTGAATAAACAGACACTTAGCAAAACATCCATCCATTGCTAAGTGCCTATTTATTAAGATCAATAGAAATTAATGTATTATCTTCATCCTTCTTTTGTACTAAAACTATCTTTTGGTACACTATTTGCTTTTGAGTTTCACCATGAACTCAAATGTTTACAGATTAATTTGATTTTAGTGAGCCATTATCACTATTTACTATTTAATGCACAGAATGTCACAAGTTGGCCATAAGCTTGCTCCGCTGTTCTCTTACCAGTCTCTAATGTTTGGATCTTTAATGAAAAATAAGAACTGAATCAAGGCACCAACGGTATACAGAAATGATGGTGGGCAAAAATATTATTGGTATTTTCATTGCACTATTCCCCTCCACCCAGCTTTATTGAGATACAACTGACAAAATCACTGTGTAAGTTTAAGGCATACAGCGTAATGGTTTGACTTACGCATGTTGTGAAATGATTACTTCAATAAGTTTAAGTAATCACTTAAACTTCCTGCAGTTACAATAAAAAACAAACATAAAATGGGAAAAAAAAATTTGTTTCCATTACGATGAGAACTCAGGATTTATTTTCTTAACTTACCAGTACATCACGCAGCAGGGTCAGCTGTGGTCCTGATGCTACACATTGTATCCCTTGCACTTATTTACCTTGTAACTGTAAGTCTGTGCCTTTTGGCCACATTCCTCCTCTAATTCTTGCTCCCAACACCCTCACTCTGGCAACCACAAGTCTGATATCTTTTCCTGAGTTTAAGTTAGTTATTAAATAAGATCCCACATATAAGGGAGAGCTTACAGTTATCTTTCTCTGACTTATGTCACTCAGCATAATGTCCTCAAGGTCCACCCATGCTGTTGCACACAAGATTTACTCATCTTTCATTCCACTGAATGCTATTCCACTGTGTGTGTGTGTGTGTGTGTGTGTGTGTGTGTGTATCTATAGATACAGACATATAGTATATATCTGTACCATATCTGTACCTATATGTATCCATATATATGTATAGATACACACACACACTCACACACACACACACAACTTCTTTATCCTTTCGTCTGTCAGTGGATGCTTAGCTTGTCTCCATACCTTGATATTGTAAACAGTTCCACTATGAACACGGGGGTGCAGATATCTTTTCATGTTAGTGAAATCTTTTTGTTTCCTTTGGATATATTCTTAGATGTGGGACTGCTGCACAGAGGTTCCCTTTTATTCACATCCTCAAAAGCATTTATCTCTCGTCTTTTTGAAGATGGCCATTCTAACCGGCATGAAGTGACATCTTACTGTGCATTTGGTTTGCATTTCCCTGACAGCTAGTGATGCTGAGCATCTTTTCATGTACCTGTTGGCCTTTCGTATATCTTTTTTTTTTTAATTTTTGTTTTGTTTTATTTATTTCTGAGAGAAAGACAGACAGCATGAGCAGGGGAGGATCAGAGAGGGAGACACAGAATTTGAAACAGGCTCCAGGCTCTGAGCTAGCTGTCAGCACAGAGCCCGACGTGGGGCTTGAACCCACGAACCATGGGATCATGACCTGAGCCGAAGTCAGACGCTTAACCGACTGAGCCACCCAGGTGCCCCTCATATATCTTTTCTGGGTGGGGAGGGGAAGTCAAGTCAGGTTTTTTGCCCATTTTTCAGTTGGGTTATTTGGGTTTTGTTGCTATTGAGTTACAGCAGTTCTTTATATATTTTGGATATCAACCCCTTATCAGGAATATAGTTTGCAAATATTTTTTTCACATTTCTTAGGTTGTCTTTTCACTTTGTTGATTATTTCTTTTGCTGTGTTGCACTAAATTTTGACATCTTTTTAAGGTTGTAAGTTCATATTGGTTTTCTCCAATTTAATGTATTCTATTATTAAACTCTGTTTTTTGTTTTTAAGAATCTATACTCTCATTGACTGTTAAGGACTGTATCCTACCTTAACAAGAAACTTTTTTTATAAACAACAATAGCACTTACATCTTGAAAGACTGGTTCCCATTGTTCTCTTGGTCCGATTGCATCTGAACGCCCCACAACAAGTCCATCTGAATTAATACCAAGGTATTTTCCATAGCCAGATTTCAGGGCAATTCTTTAGATTAACAACAACAAAAGAAATGTTACAAACTGAGAGAAAGAAAATTAAATATGGAACATAAAAATAATGTGGGTGTGGATAATAAAAATCCAGACTAGCCACAGTCCAAATTTTCAAAAGCATATGTCTAGTGACGACCATATTGGAAAGTGTAGTTCTCTCTCCATAATTTTATATTCTACTTATAAAGCTTCTATTGCATGCTGTCAAATTGTTTCCCAGAAAAAAAAATTCTATCAGCTTAACATTCTCACCTCAAAACAGGAGAGTACTATTTTACCACAGTATTTTTAATATTATAATTTAAAAAAATTTGGAATATCAGATACAGGAAAAAAGTGTCATATTTTATATTTTAATCACTGTAAGTGACATTTGTATTTCTTTTCCTTTCCTTTTAAATTTTCATCTTTTTCTTCATTTTTCTAGTGGGGTCTTATTTTTTTTCGTAGTATTATGAGTCCTGTATACACATGTAAAGAATAAAAATTCATTGCTTGTTAAGGTTGTTGCACATATTTTCCTCATTTGCCTATTTTATGCTTTTTTTTCCAATTGTAAAGAAGTTAGTGTTTATTGATTGCTATTCTGCTGCTTTTATTCTCCCACCATACTTATTTGCCACTTAAAGAAGGTATAGAAGTAATAATCTTAATGTGAGTTTTTCAAAGCAAAAAATAGGATTTCTAACTTTTTAGTTTACCAATCCCTTATGATGCCAAGGCATTGTTTTTATATTCACTTATAGTTAATGACAATATAATACAAATGATTATCACACTGATGCAGCTAATTATTAGAATACTGAAATTCCATTTCTGTGTGTACTACCCAAAGTATCATTCTGTACTTTGGCACTATGAAGATATAAAGTCAGCTTATGAAATGACTGTGAAAATAGTAAATATTCTTTTGGTCTTTGGGACTATGTAACATTCTCTACTGGTTTTAATAATGTTCCTTTCTCCTACCTTCCTGTTTATCTCTTGCCTTCTGACCAGTGAGTTTACATATCACAGTAGCATCAGACCCCACTGTGTCTTACGTCTGTTTTCTTTACGTGATCTTTCTTCTAACCTACGTCTTATTTGGTATGTGACAGTATTAATCCTAATTTTTTCCTAGCCTAGATTATATACTGCCAGGAATCATCTATGCTTTTATTTGGAGTTTTAATTCTCTTTCAAAGACACAGTTACTGCAAATGAAATTTAATAATACCTAAATATGGGATTATATATTGTATTTTTAAAATGTCACAAATACACTTTCAAAAATATTGTTTTGCTTTTTACCTCAAAATTACTCTGTGGAATTCAGTTGGCTTAATTAATTCGCTACACACCGGGGATTTTCCGTGAATAAATTTAAATTTAAAAAATTAAAGGTTACTAATTATAGTTCAACATACCTGGAATCAGACAATTTGACAGCTGTAAACTGCTCTGGAGGACTAGGGCCCTCATCAACTATGGGGAAAAAAGCATTTTGAAATAAATTTGACATTTGTTACAAATATACATATAAAGAGATCCTTCCGCTTTAAATAAAGAAGTTTTCTTTTAAAATTAAAATAAGAATATTGTGATATTTTAATATATTATTCAAATTCAAAGTATCAAGATCTACCTTAGCTTCTTATAACTACAGCGTTAGTTTTACACACTTAATAGGGAGGTCAGCATGATGCTTAATCAGTCACTTTTAAGATATTTTTGTTTTGGGGGCACCTGGGTGGCTCAATGAGTTAAGTGTCCCAACTTCAGTTCCGGTCATGACCTCATGGTTCATGGGTTTAAGCCCCACATCGGGCTCTGTGCTGACAGCTCAGAGCCTGGATGGAGCCTGTTTCTGATTCTGTGTCTCCTTCTCTCTCTGCTCCTCCCCTGCTTGTACTCTCTGTCTCTTTCAAGAATAAATTAATAAACATTAAAAAAAAATTTTTTTCTTTTTGTGTTTTAAAATGCACTTGATACAGGGCACCTGGGTGGCACAGTCAGTTAAGTGTCTGGCTCTTGATCTCGGTTAAGGTCATGATCTTGCAGTTTGTGAGTTCAAGTCCCACATCAGGCGTGGATGATGCAGAGCCTGTCTCTCCTCTCTGTCTCGCCCCTGCTTGTGCACATCCTCTCTCTAAATAAATAAATAAATAAGCTTTAAAATATATATATATATAAAATGCACTCCATACATAGACAAATAAGCCCTTAATTTTTAAAAAACTAAATGCTTTAACTTATCTAAGGGATGGACATTCACACCAAAAGATACCGCTTTTTATCTTCAGTTACTTCCTATCTCATTAGTGCTTATTCCAGTCATCTAGAAGGAATAACGAAACTTCAAGTTGTCAATCATGCTCTGGGTTAGTTTTGGCTAAAGGTCTAAATAATAAAGGAATTAAAGCTTTGACTCAACCAGGATTCCCTTTCAATTTCAATTATTTATGTTGTTTTCGATTTCCATAAATACTCTTCTGGAACCATATAGAATGTTTATAAATGCTTATAACTGAAAAAGAAGGATCTGCCAAAAAGTGGTAAACATTAAGGAAGGAAAAAAGGCGAAGAGTCAAATGCAATGGATTTGCTCCTTTGAATTATACTGGAGATTAGTTGGAATTTGGCCAAACTGAATGAAGGTTATAAAATATATACTGTCAGTGGTCTTTTCCCTTTCATTGCTTCTACTAGACACAAACCTTCTTTATGTGGAGCTCCCAGTGTAAAAAGTCCATTGTCAAGTGCATGTATGTAGGTTCCTTTATCCATTTCAATTGCTATGGTTCCTGAAATTTCACCAAAGTTTGTAACTGTCCACCAGATTCCTAAAAAGTAAAATGAGTATTTTAAATTTGTTAGATCCGATACAAGGTTATTTGTTGTTCCTGTTGTTATAACTTATTCTTTTAAAACTTTTTACTTTGCAGTTGTAAGAAATAAGACAGAGCAATCTCTAAACCCTTTACTCACTTCTCCCAGTGGTAACATGTTGCATGACTATAGTACAGTATCAAAACCAGATTAACCTTTTTACAAACCATGAGCCTTATTCAGATTTCATTAGTTTTACATACACTCATTTGTGTGTTTATGTATAGGCGTATAAACGTGACTACCACAATCAAGACATTTTTTAAAAACACAGACTAGCAGAGCACGTGAAGGCACAAAATGATAGAGAACAGTCTCTCTCATTCCATCCCCAGCCATCCAGGATTACTTTTCAGAGGCAATGACTATTACAAACGGTTTCTTAGTTATCCCTCCAGAAAGACTTCCCAGCACAGTATTTTTAAAATTTTTTTCATGTTTTTATTTAAATTCCAGTTAGTTAACATACAGTGTAATACTCGTTTCAGGTGTATAATTTAGTGATTCATCACTTATATACAACACCCACTGCCCATGACAACAAGTGCCCTCCTTAATACCTGTCACCAGGCCCCCACCCACCTCCCTTCCAGCAACACTCAGTTTGTCCTCTATAGTTAAGAGTCTGCTTTCTGGCTTGTCCCTCTCTCTTTTTTTTTCCCCCTATGTTCACCTGTTTTGTTTCTTAAATTCCACAAAGGAGTGAAATCATATGGTATCTGTCTTTCTCTGACTTATTAGGCTTAATGCAATACTCTTTAGCTCCATCTATGTCATTGCAAATGGCAAGATTTCATTCTTTCTTATGGTCTAACCGTATTCTTAACTAAGATTTTAGATAAGAAACAAAATGAGCAGAAGCTATATATACTATGTATACAAATAGAAACGGGTTTCTTTTTTTATTCATTTTTAAATTCAAGTATAATTAATATCCAGTGTTACATTAGTCACATATGTACACTATAATTAAGTAATTCTATACATTTCTCAGGGCTCATCAAGATAAGTGTACTATTTAAAAAAAAATTTTTTTTTAATGTTTATTTATTTTAAGAGACAGAGTACAAATGGGGGAGGAGCAGAGAGAAAAAGCGGCAGAGAATCTGAAGCAGGCTCCACACTGTCAGCACAGAGCCCAATGCAGAGCTCAAATTCACAAACTGGGAGATCACAACTTGAGCCAAAATCAAGAATGGGACGCTCAACCGAATGAACCACCGAGGTGCCCCAAGGAATTCTAATTCTCTTTCACCTATTCCCCTATCCATGCTGCACATAAATGCAATCCCTATCAAAATAACAACATTTTTCAAAGAATCAGAATAATCCTAAAATTTGTATGGACCACAAAAGATCCCAAATAGCCCAAGCAATCTTGAAAAAGAAGAACAAGGCTGGAGGTATTACAATCTCAGATTTCAAGATAAACTACAAAGCTGTAGTAATAAAAACATGGTACCGGAATCAAAACAGACATATAGATCAATGGAACAAAATAGAGAGTCCAGAAATAAGCCACACTTCTGGTAAATTAATTTATGACAAAGGAGGCAAGAATATAGAATGGGGAAAAGATAATCTTCAACAAATGGTGCTGGGGAAACCGGACCACTTTCTTATACCATATCCAAAAATAAACTCAAAATAAAGACCTAACTGTGAGACCTGAACCCATAAAATTCCTACAAAAAACATAGGCAGTATCCATCCTTGCTGATTCTTTGACATCAGTCACAGATACATTTTTCTAGATGTGTCTCCTCTGGCAAAGGAAACAATAGTATAATTAAACTATTGAGACTATACCGAAACGAAAAGCTTTTGCACAGTGAAGGAAACCATCAACTAAACAAAAAGGCAACCTACTGAATGGGAGAAGTTAGTTGCAAATGATACATCCAATGGGGGTTAATATGCAACTTATATAAAGAACATACACAACTCAACACCAAACTCCACCCCCAAAATAATCCAATTAAAAAATAGGCAGAGGACCTGAAAAGAAAAATTTCCAAGTAAGACATACAGCGGGCTAACAGACACACAGAAAATGTTTAATGGCACAAATCATCAGGGAAATGCAAATTAAAACCACAATGAGATAAGACCTTAACACCTGTTACAATGACTAAACTAAAAAAGACAAGAAATAACAAGTGTTGGCAAAGATGTGGACAAAAATGAACTCTTGCGCACTGTTGGCGGGAATGTGAAGTGGGACAGCCACTGTGGAAAACAGTATGGCATTTCCTCAAAAAATAAAAAATACAATTACCATATGATACAGTAATTCCACTACTGGGTATTCACTCAAAGAAAACAAAAACACTAATTCAGAAAGGTAATGCATTCTTATGTTTATCGTATGACCTTTGTTTTTGGGCTCTTTGCTCTTTCTGTTCTCTTGATCTAGGTATTGTTTTTATGCTAATACCAAACTGTTTTGATCAGGATAGCTTTGTAATATAGTTTGAAATCAGAAAGTATGGTACCTCTAGCCTTATTCTTTCTCTAGATTGTAGGCTATCTGGGGTCTTTGTGGTCTCAAACAAATTTTTAGATTGTTTATTCATTATTTGTGAAAAATGCCACTGGAGATTTGATAAGGATTGCACTAATCTGTAGACTGCTTTAGGGTAGTATGTGGATATTTTAATAATTTAATTCTTCTGCTCCATGAGCATGGAATCTTTCCATTTGTATATCCTCTTCAATTTCTTTTATCAGCGTCCTAGTTTTCAATGTATGGGTCTTTCACATACTTGGTTAAATGTATACCTAGGTATTTTATTCTTTTTGGTGTAATTGTT
>JAESUZ010000489.1:600000-961982 GCA_017311185.1 Proteles cristata cristata
TTAAGCTTCTGACTAGATCTTGGCTCAGGTCATGAACTCACAATTCATGAGTTCCAGCCCTGCACTGGGACTCTGTGCTGAGAGTGCAGAGCCTGCTTGGGATTCTGTCTCCCTCTCTCTCTGCCCCTCCCGCACTCCCTCTCTATCTCTCTCTTAAAATAAATTTAAAATTTTAACCTTAAAAAAAAAAAAGCTACAGCCAGGTTATTTGTTTGCTCACATGATTATCTAAGTTCCACCTCCAAAAGATGATCTCCATGAGAAAATTGGCTTTATCTCTTTCACACACTATAGTTAGCTCTAGAACTGACTTTCGGCCCAGGAAACAGCCAAAATATCTCTGAATGAATAAATGACTATTTCTGAACAACACATTTCAAGGCATTTAATAATGTTTTCAGAAAAGGAAAAAGATAACCCAAAATACCTAAAGTATAAACTATGTGATCTCAGAGATTAGATGTCGTTAGAAAGGTATTAAGTTCTAAATAACTTCCAAACTATTCATCTTTTAAAGCTGATACAGTAAATATAATGAAGGTGCAAAGGCTCTATCTTCACAGCATCGGCTCATGCTAGTTCATGGGGAACAACAGTAAATCAGCAGTATTGCTTCCAGGATTCCAATCAATTAGAGTTAATTAGTTTGTAGTTAGATGCTATATAACATTTAGCCAAGGGGTTATTCCATCATCTTATATGTTAATAAGTAACAGTGAAGATAGAGGTAAGAGATAAGAGGCAAAGGGCTTTAAGAGTTTTAAAGGGGTTTTCTTGATTGGTATTCCATACAATATTTATAAGGACAGCTACCATTTATTGAGTCAAATACCATACAAAGTCTTCTATTCTACACGTTTTCCTTTAATTTTTACAACAGCCCTGAGGGGGAATATTATGATTCATGTTTTTAAGGGAAAAGAAGCTCAGGGAGGTTAAGTTAGCAATCCAAAATACACAGTTGGTGGTGGTACTGAGATTTAAGTATTTTTTATTCACCTTGCACATATTAAATCAGGGGTCCTCACGGTCAAGGTTTTCCATGACCAGGTGTTACCAAGGACCCTGTGTTTCCTTTCTATGGAAATATTCCCCCCTAATCCAATAGGTCCCTTAGGCCTCAAAATCTAATAACTTGCCTCAAAGCATTAAGTCACCACTACAAATCAGTATATTTCCCCTGATCCAGACACTTCTTTCTCAAGTCAAGGTGTTGAAGGCTTCTCTTCATTCCCATTTTCATTTACTGCCTGTCAGTATCATTCTCGGAATAAGGCTTGGCTTTCATCTTAGAACAAAGAAGGGAAAATCATAATCGGAATAAAACTAAATTTGATAACTCAGGGTATGTCTGTATATTTGTGAATTTGTAAAATGCATTGAGCATCTATAGTATAAAATATACTACATGGCAGGTAAGACGATGCTTGATACAAATTCTTCCGTGCAATCCACTTAGGCCCATGGCAGACATTGCTCATTAATAATAACATTATTTCCTATTGAACCCAAGCAGATCTTGGCCTCAGAATCCTTATAATCTCCCTAAGAAGCAACCATCAGTCGGCCTTGTCACAAGGAATGAGACCAATTTGCTATACCTTTGGATGAGGAAACGGAAGTTAACCAGGCTTTGAAGAATGTTTTGTAGTAATGAGAGAAAGGATAGATATATCAGATGTAATGAGTGTTATAGAAGAGATAATAAAATCAAGAAAGCAAGAAAGTGTATACAGAAAAACAGAGGTTGTATCATTAATGTTGTATATGGAGTGGCAAGAGAAAACGGTGAAGGGTCAAGGTGTCAAAGAGGGTCCTAAATGCCCTTAATACATTAAAAGTGTGCTTTCTGAGCAAGAGGGGGTGTATTTAAAATGTTTTTTTAAGAGAATAAGTCAGAGACTGACAACAGGATGAATTTGATGCACAAAGTGAGATCTTATCAACCACTTAAATGGCAATGATTACAGTCAGGTGAATGATAATAGGATTATGCACTTAACCCCAGCCCTGGCAACAGTGATAGAGAAACATGCATCCAAAGCTCCAAGTGTAAAAGGACATGGGTGATGACCAGTCACAGCAAGTCAGCAAAAGAGATAAATTAACTTTCAGTTACAGGTGACAGTGTTTAAGAGTCTGCCAAACACTGGTGTGGACACTTAGACTAACTCATTTAGTTTCAAAAAAATTCTGTAAGATAGATATTGTATCTCGATTTTACAGAATAGGCATCTTGAAGCACGGAGACTGCAGGCAAATTCCAGAATTCATGCATAAGTAGGTGAGGAACACCAGACTGAATCCTAACTCCATCTGGCCACAGACTCATGCACCAAACTGATGGCCTGGGCCAGCAGCGGCAGTGGCAGCAAAGGTACCCAGGATCTTATTAGAAATGCAAATTTTCTTGGGGCACCAAGAGAATTAGTCAGTTGGTTAACTGACTTCGGCCAGGTCATGATCTCATGGTTTAGAAGTTCAAGCCCTGAGTCGGGCTCTGTGTTGACAGCCCACTCAGAGCCTGGAACCTGCTTCAGATTCTGTGTCTTCCTCTCTCTCTGCCCCTCCCCCACTTACCCTCTGTCTCTCTCTGTCTCTCTGTCTCTGTCTCTCTCTCAAAAAATGAACAAACATTAAAAAAAATGTTAAGAAATGCAAATTCTCAGTCCCCATTTCAGGCCTGTTGAATCAGAAACTCCAAGAGTGGGGCTCAAGCAATGTGTGCTTTTATACAAATGGTTTTCATCTCACCCAAGTTCAAGAAGCACTGCACTAAACCATTACAAACATTTTTTCTTCTTTTCTACCCCCCACTTTATTGAGGTATAATTGATACATAGCATTGTGCAAGTTTAAGGTATACGGCATGTTGATTTGATACACTTATAAACTGCAAACTACTGCCTGCAAGGAACGCCATATATATATATATACATACACACACACACACACACACACACACATATATATATACACACATATATACAGCACATTAAATCTGAGATGTAATGGCTGCATGATGAAGAGGCTGGATGGGCTTTAGAGAGCTGAAAAGAGAAACTGTTTGGGGATGCGATGAGATGATGAGTTTGCCATCACCCCCAGTGAGTCTGGGACATATAGAACTTTCCAGTTAAAGAGATCAATGAGTAGTGATAAAGAAATGCAAAGCCAGACCCTGAGAGAGCCTGATGCTAGAGATAAGAGTGAGCTGTATATCCACACAGTGCATTATCTGAAAACTTGTGCTCAGAAGCCTTTTCCAGAAAAGGTCCAAAGGCAGAAGATGTGGGTTGTTTTCACTTACAGAAACACAATACAAAGAAACTCCAGAATGATGGAGCCTTTAGGAAGGCTCAGCTGTCTCCATGCAAGCTGCGACTCTGCCATGCCCTTGGATGATCCCCTCTGAAGGTGGAACCGAAAAAAAAATTAAGGGAGAAAAGAATGTCTAGAAAAAGCTGACCAAATAGTGACCAGTATCAGAGGAAAACTAAGAAAGGGATCACTGGACTTGTAAATTCATACATTGAATTTTTTGAGAAAATAGAAGAGAAAATAGTATCAGAAGAATGTTGAGGGAGAGAACATATTTAAGGACTGTTAGGAAAACGTATTGAAGGAAGTGGCAAGTGGCAAATACAGGCAATGTTTTTGAGAAGTTCAGCAGTGATGGAAAGAACTAATCGAAAGTGGGGACAGCAGGGAGATGGGCTAAATCTGCAAAAAGGCTAAAAAGGCAAAAACGGTTCCAGGGATGACATTTGCATTGAGTATCATACACTGTCACCCATGGAAATGGCCTTGGCCTTTTCCTCAGGGAGGCTGTGATTATAAACCTGTCATCTCCTCATCCTTCCCATTATTCAACCCCTCATCCCACCATCCAAGAGAAACATCAAAATCTGTCTGTGGTTCCTGCAGTTCACTTTTCTGTTAGGATGGACAAGAGAAGATAACTGAGCACCTCAACTTTCCAGGGTCTTTAGGTCAGTGATTCTATAACGAGAAATGGTCACGTATCTGGTAAGAGACAAAGTTGACCCCATATTTTTTTAAAATGTTTTATTTATTTATTTTTGAGTGAGTGTAAGCAGGGGAGGGGCAGAGAGAGCGAGAAAGGGAATCCCAAGCAGGCTCGGCCCTGACAGCGTCAGAGCGTGGTGCAGGGCTGGAACCTACAAACTGTGAGATTGTGACCTGGGCCAAAATCAAGACTCATTCGCTGAACCGACTGAGCCACGCAGGCACTCCAAAGTGACCCCATCTCGAAACATTATTTTGTATTTGCTCAATGAAAGTAGAACCTATTTTTTAAATAGGCAACCAGAATCCAAAGAAGAAGGAGGAGGAGGAGGAGGAGGAGAAGCAGCAGCAGCAGCAGCAGCAGCTTCACAAAATCTATAGAGAGAGAGATGACAGATCTTTTTTTTTTTTTTTAAGGAGATATGTGATTTTCAAATAGGGGCACCTTGCAGGGGAAGATGAGTATTTTAGAGTGGAGGGATATGGGATGGGGGGGGCGCGTATTGAGATGTCAAGGGCATATCTTTTATCAGGTTGGGAAAACTTGTTCTTGGTGCAGCATAATAAGGAAACAGGAAGTTTCAGACTGACCACACTGGCTTCTAAGCCCACATGTGCTATGTACTATACGCAAGGATGTGAGCGAAATATTTAGTGGCTTGAAGCCTTCAGGTTTCTTGAAGCTTCAATGTCCTCATCTAAAAAATGAGAATGATAATAGCACTCTTGTAAAATAACAGTTTCTCACATGCATTGCCACAAAGATTAAATGAGGGCTTAATCCAGGAAGGGAATAGTGTGATTTAACGTCCACTTTTCACTCTCCATTCCATGAGGTCAAGAGGAAAGCAGGGAGGAGTAGGAAGAATTTCTTCAAAATCTGTCCCACGAGAAGGAGCTAATAACAAACAAACAGAAAAGAACTCACTAATATTCACATAACACTTTTGCCTATCACATTATACCTTTTCTCCAAAATTTGCATTTTATAATAGAATACTTTCTACCCTTTTCTCAGAGCACACAGCCAATCTGTCATTAATTTTTTAAAAGAATTCTGAAGAGACAGGTGTCCCTTCAATTAGTGTTATCTCAAATGACTTTCTGCAGGAGGATGTGCTGCCCACCACGATGGCAGTGTGAGAATTCACCTGCTGTCCAAAGAGAATGCAAATCACCCCCACATACCCCTCATTGTGCAGCTGGGTAATAAATAGGTTTGCATTAGGATACAAATTGAATGACCTCATCCAGCACAGAACTAATTAAACTAACATGTCAGTGGTAAAGATTGAAATGCTGGGCAAATCATGGTTTATTTCTGAATTGACAAGCACCAATAATAGTCATTCCATCTGTAGGTTTTCTCAGCTATGAAGAATGTGTCTGCAGAGGCTTAGAAGCAGCGGCCTGAGCAGGGAGAGAACCAAGGAAGCTGCCTGCATGTGGTGTTTACCTTACACGGAGCCCCAGTCCTCACATGAGACCCCAGGGGTCTGTTCCAACTAGCTCCTGGCCTCTGCAAACTTCCTTTGCTGCAGCCCTGCTTCTGGATTGGGTCTCAGCAAGGCACAAACTTTATACAAAGACAGAACACAGTTGCGTGGGTGTGCATGTACATGTCTGTGTGGGTGCATGTGTGCCTGGGAGGGGCGAAAACTGTGTCACTAAAAAAAGGTTCAGAATTCTAAAAAACAATGAAGTGTCAGAGGTCTTCCACAGCCAACCTGTTTGTTAACTTAAAGAATTTGGACAGAATCAGAGCCCTAGACTATAGCTCTTAACCAAAGTTACACATAAGATCATCTTGGAAACTTGAAAACTACTGAAGCCAGGATCCCAGAGATTCTGGGATAGAACACGCATATTTCTTATTGACATTCCAGGTGATTCTATTCTGAAGCCAGCTTTTAGAATCATTCTTTTAGATTCTAGACCAGAGGCATCATGAGCTGTAAGTTCCGACGATTAAATCAGGATCACAGGCTAAGGGAAAATATAGGCATTCCAGCTCTGCTATACAAGAGTATGGCATTAAGTGCCTTTATGGCTGCTGGGTAATGAGATGCCCATCTACCCAATACTTCTCTCTCTCTCTCCCCTGCATCACTTGAGCTTAGCTTCAGATGTGCTCATTGCCTAGAGAGATTAAGATCTGAAGTTACAAGGTTCTTGGCAGAATCTCGCTTGCATCTCCCAGCTGGGACCCTCTCCCTCACCACCCCAGTTAGGGAAGCCCGGACTGAATCCTGGATTCTTCCAACTTGTCCTATTTGCTATGGGTGATTGAAGCACACTAGATCAGTCTTATAAAAGAAGGCACCTCATTGATAGGACAGCAATAGCTCTCAGTCCTAACCGTGATGATTTATTTAGGCTGGACTTCTACAGTCTTTGACATTGTTCAAATGAGTCAGATGTAAATATAATGAGGGTCACATGTAGGCCCACTGGTCTCTGAATGCTCTAAGCACCATATGACTCAATGGGCTTCATGTAGCCACGTGTTCCTGGAAAGACAATTATTGTCCACCACATCCTCCAACACTATGCCTCACCTCTAAGAACCTAGGGACCATTACCCCAATATGGTTATAATGAAAACCCATCATCCCTTCCTGCCCCTGCCCAACAAACAAAACACCAATGAGCTCAATTCCATTAGACTCTATGTTTTCTCTAATCCTGGCAGGGAGCCCAAGTTTCCTGGGTCAATCTGTTCATCAGGACACACATCCACACACTGTTCTAAATACCCTCTCACAGGGCTCAAGATCCTAGGCCTTCTAGATTCCCCAAACCGGTTGATGCTCTGAATATGTCCTATCTCTTCTGCTGCTGAAAATCAACTAACCACTGGGAAATGGGCTCTGAATCCCTATCAAATAATGGATTTTTTTCCTATGTCTCTCTTATGCCATCTGCCGCTAGTCTTAGAGTCCCCAGAGGAATACTTCACACTCCTTATTACAACCCCTTCCCCTACTTTCATACCCTAAAACTAAAATCTCCAACACCAATGACCCCTTATCTCTATTATTTACAGTTTTCTGATAGCTTCCCCTCATTCATCATTGATGCCAGTACCTGAATTTGATTTTGTAAGAAAAGTTACCACCACCATTGGTTGTGATATCAGTGTGCATGTAGATAAGCCAACCACTATAATCATTCCTCAGTTTATTAACCAATATCATCCATGTCCTATATTTAATGATTCCTACCTCAGGCCTTAGCATAATTACTTTTTTACTACCCAAAACTACATTACAGACATCATAGTCTAGTTACCACCCTGTAACTCAAATTCTCTTATGAATAACTAGTAACTAATAGTAACACTAGTAGCTCAAGTGTTACTTTAGTCAGCCTCTGACATGTTACATTTCCAATAAACTGACCACATCACATTGACATTGTGCACAATGTTCCTGATCCTCTCTCTCTCCTTCTTGGCTGATTTAGATTTCACAGTCCATCATTGCAATGCCTTCTGTGAACTCACTTCAATGTCTTTGCCCCATCTCCTTCCATTATCAGAATCTCAGACTGCTTTTAAACACATCTCTGTCACTTCCATACAAAGACTTTAAGACTGAACATGATGTAGATAAAGATTAACAAATGTGAAGAATCTTTGAATTTAGAACCGCAGTCCACAAGTGAATTCTTAGCTTTGCCAGTCCAGCATTTTGCTGGTTAATCTGCTCTCACTTCAAGGACAACTCTTTCACATCTTTTCCTCTGTTCCCACATCTCCAATACTTCTCATTTTCAGTTAATTTGCTGAGAGAATTCCCTTGCCCTCCCATGACTACCCCAACTAACTTAATTTCATCTGCAAAGCAAGTCTCTATCTTCCCTCCTGATCCAGTGGACAGCTGATGCAAAATTCTTTGCAAGACCTGTCTGTCCTCACTGGCTCCCTACCCTACTTCCACTCAGTGGTACCCATTCCATTCAGGCTTTTATTTCACAACTCCAGATGGCATTCTGATCAAGTGTCCAGTGGGCACGTCTCAGTCTTCTCATTCTACCTGGTCTTTCAATACCACTTGTCATGTTTGATGCATCTTTCATTCTTGAAACATTACCCAAGCCACTTTCACTATTAGGACATCATCATTTCCTGGTTTCTCTCACGGTGCACTGGTTGCTCCTTCATAGTCACCACTGGTAGATCCTCTTCTTCCTGACTTCCAAAGCTGGCATTTCTCAAAGTTCAGCCCTTTCCTGTGCTTTTCTCTATATACACACACTCACTTGGTGAGCTCATCCAGTCCCTTGGCTTTAAAAACATTTCTAAAGTGAGGTTCTCAATTTTTTATTCCCAAGCTCTACCTCTCCCTCTGCATTCTTGATTTACAGATCCAAATCCTATGTGACAACCCCTTTGGGTTGCCCAACAGGAATTAAGTGCCATCACATCTGGAAAAATGATTTATTCAGTCACCCAGGGAGGGAAGGGCAACCTAAGTCTACTCTGACTCTTTTCTTCTCTTACTCCTTACATGCAAAACATCACCATCTCCTACAAATGTTAACCTTAACCAGATTTCAAATACAGTCCCACTCTGAGCCACAACAGTTACTACAGTCAGATCACCTTGTTCAGCAGACTATATGGTGATGCTACCTGTTTTCAGCTTGTGGTTAAATGGATCTTTAAGTTTCTTATTAGAATAGATAGGCCACATGTCTTCTCTTGGGGGAAGGAAGGTAAAATTATGCACCTTGGTTAGTTATGGAAGACATTTCTACAATTTTAGGTAAAGAGGTAAAGCTTGGAAATATGTACAAGTGTGTATATGTGTGTGTGTGTGTCTGTGTGTGGTAGTGTAAGAAGGAAAGATTATAGGTTAGACTTGAGTAGTCAGATGAAAATGCTCACCAAATGTTATTTTGAGCATTTTACTGTATCAGTTCAGCAAAATTAATGCTTATAAATGATGGAAGCATAACTGAGAGAGAAAACCATTAGATAAAGGCTATAATCTTAGCACATTGGAAGAAAATGGTTTGGAGGATAAAAATTCTCAACATAGAACTTGAAATGAGAGGTTTTAAGATGTTCACAATCTCATTCAGAGTACACAGACTTTGATGATTCAGGGACAAATACCCAAACTGGCCTTTCTTCTCCTGCCTATGCTTTTAAACAATTCAAGCCTCAGTGTTACTTTGTGATCGACTCTACCCAGTATGCCCATTTTCCCCTTCTATTTTTTCTCCTGGTAATCATCCCTGTCTTTCCTTTCCCAACACCTCCCACTGATGTCCACCCACCTTCTGATATTGCTATTGCAGAAGCTTCTTAGTTGCTTTGATAAATCCTCAGACTTATCCTTCTAGAAATCATCTTAGGCACTTCTGTGAGACGCATCTTGCTCCAGTGTCACTTTTATAAAAATATTCCCAACCTATGACTTGTGACTCCATATTTCTTATAAACAAATGTAGCTGCTTTTATTTGTCTGTTAGATATAAGCATTTTATAACTCTACTATCACCTTCTGTAACATAAAGCATATCCCTCATTCTTTTTCAGATGCATTCCCCACTACAAACAGCCCCTATATCCTGGTCCAAGATGAAGCATAAGGTCCAGAAGTTCAAACAATGAGGCAGTGCCAAGTAAGAAGTTCACAGAGGCTCCGTGTGGCTGACAGAAATACTGCCCAACGTGTTCTCTGGGGGCAACACTGAACCCTGGGAGCAGAAAGAGATGCATGTTGGGAGTGACTAAATTTTCCATCAACTCAGAGGTAATTAGCTCATGAATGTAGCAGCTGAAGGGGACACCATCACAACAAACTGAGATTAGTTACGTGTGGACAGAAAAAGAGCTAGGACTAGAACTCTTCAGATACCAAATGTCAGACAGAATGGCCTCACTTTATTGGACACAGCCATGGCTACAGTGGGGATGAATACTTTAAGGTCCCAAACCAAAGAAGTAACTTGGACCGAACAGGACTGTCTCTCTTCTGTGACCCACTGGCCAATCCTTTTCCGTGATACAACCCATGCAGTGCCCTACCCATCTTTTAATAGTCAACTCAAATCTCATGCATGCTTTGACAACTCCAGCCCGCTATGCTTACCTAATTCTCAGAACTCCATTAGCATGGTGGACTGCATAACATCACACAACACCTACATATATACTGTACAGCAGTCACTTCATGTTCCCCTCAGCTCTGCTGAGGTTGTTTTTTTATAGCTACCACCTTTCTAAGGCTATATAGTAAAATAGAGAGAACTAAATGGTCTCTTTGCCACAGTTGCTATCTTTCCAGTTCAACTTCATTCTTCTTTCACAGAGGTCTCGAAATCAGAAATCTGATTCAGATATAGTCCCACGTAAAACACCCCTGCTTATAAGATACATGTCAAACCTCTTGGATGCCTATTGACTTTATCCAATTTGCCTTTGCCATGTTATTTTCCAACATCTATCTCAAGCTACAACTACATTACCAACTTGAGCTTTCCTAATCAGGTAAAAGAATCTGATATACCAGGCCTCTGTGCAGTGATTAGATTTCTCACTTCTAAGAATCTCACTCTGATGCTCCAAAAAAGTCTCGAATTCATCCTAACTCCGCTTTCATAATGTTTTGCATCTCTACCTGCTCTTGGCATTGTGAATGTTTCCCATGGGTTAATCAACCCTCTGTAATATGTCCCACCAAAGCCAGGGCACTGGGTACAAATTACAAATTGGTGACTTCCCCTAATCATTAGTAGATACAGAGATGGGGTGAATTACTGAGCCCTCTCTCCCCAGAGAGCAGTGTTTGGGGAAGGAAGGCACATTCAATATGTAGAATATGGTTAAAAAGATATGTATCTCTTTGCACTAACTAAAAGGAACAGGAAACAAGATTCTGAATCAACAATGCTAAGCAGGTACCTTCTCAGTCTTGGAACTGTGTGTATGCTATGGGTTAAAAATGAGAAAGTAGCATTCCATCAATAGAAAATACTTAGGTGCAGCCTTACTGACCTCAATAGTGAAGTCTGATTCCTTTTTCCTTTTTATTCTTTTCCTTTTTTATTCTGATACTTATTCCTTTTTTATTCTTAATGTTTGCCCATTACCATGGTTCACAATAGTGCCCGTTTTTCACTAAAGAGGAAAGGTCTTAAATTTGCACTGGGTCCTGGATTTAAAGTTACTCTGCAAAGACTGGGCAGCAATAGTTTCTCGATCTTCTTGGATTGAGTAAACCAGGAATTCTTTTTGTTAATCATCCTGCCCCAACCACTACTGATTCTCCCAACAATAGCCAAGTATCTTGGCAGCATCAAGCAGGGTATGACTCCAAGAACACACAAAGGTCCTGAGATGGACTGATTTTCGGTTTTATATGTAAAGTAAAATTACATGACAAAGAGAGTAACTGCTCCATAAAATCAGAGATTTTTGTTCATCATTGTTTATCAGCAGATGATTCCTTTGTGTGAAATTAGCCCGTGGTGGATACACAGGCTCCCTTTCACCTGGGGCAGCGTCAGTTTCAGCAGACTACAGAATGGGCCTGCACTCTGGGTGCTCCCTGAAATATCTTTACACCCAGCACCCAGATTTCATCTTCCATTTGACTATTCATTTCCTAGGGATGTCATTTTCAGATCAATGTCCACAATTCTCATCCTTTAATCCACAGCTGCTTTGGTTTCTAATTTCCCAAGTTCCAAGTGAAATGAAATGTGTGTTATTCTCAAGGTAGAAGATTGATAGGGTCCTTGGTGTGAATATACCCAGCTTTAAAGCCTGGGTCTATCACAAAGGAGCGATGTAGCCTTGATAAGGGTATTCCACACCTCTGAGCTCTGATTTCCTCATCTAAAATGTGAAGAACAGACCATTCTTCTCAGAGTTTGCTGTAACCGTGAGATGAAGCAATACATAAATATGCGGCTAACACACAGGCTCTTGAAAGCAAGCACTTGATGAACCATTTTCCCCTAATGTAACATGAGGAAAATTTCACATCATCCGGCAAAGCACTTAATTAATATCAAACAAGTAGGTTCGTCATTTACCCTGCTGCAGTGGTCTTTTATTGTAATGATTTTTATTTAGTGTGTGTAATGAAAAGTCCATGTGATAGATACAATAAGGATACCTACTTAATTTGTGAATTTGTATTTTCGATTCCTCAAATACATACTTAGCATATCACATACACAACTTCAATTTATAAGTCATGTCTCTCTCAAGCTCTCACAGTAAAATAATGGACTCTAATATGAAAAATAAAATTATCAAATATACAAATGTTGCATCCCAATTATGACTCACATAAAAACCAGAGGACACTTTAAAATGATAAAATATAATTGAGCATACCTATTATCATCATCTGTTCTCAAGGAGCATTCCATTTTCCACCCATGACCAATATAATTGAGACTGTAAATAACTAGGTCAGAATAATTTTAAACTGTTGCATTTTCTTTTTTTATTATTATTTTTTAAATGTTATTATTTATTTTTGAGAGATAGTGAGACAGAGCACAAGAGGGAGAGGGGCAGAGAGAGAGGGAGACACAGAATCCAAAGCAGGCTCCAGGCTTTGAGCTGTTAGCACTGAGCCTGACACGGGGCTCGAACTCGTGAACTGTGAGATCATGACCTGGACCGACGTCGGATGACACTCAACCAAATGAGCCACCCTGGCGCCCCTAAACTGTTGTATTTTCTTCTGGCAGAGCACCTAGGACTCTCCCACATCTGGACAACTATTAAATAACAAGGCTGTGAAGAAGAGAGATGATTACTACAGCCTGTAGTCTCTCAAAGGCTATGTCTCAGGCACCAGCTGGCCAAGGGGGCTCTCTGATCATTACAGAAGGCGGGGCTGTTTTTTAGCCAGAGACATACGCCAGGTCCAGAACTGACAAAGGAGGAGTCAGCAGATAATAGGGCTGGGGTCCCAACTTGGATTTACCCAACTCCGAAATACTCCTGCCCTGTGAATACTCTGCTTTTCGTGATGAAATGCAGAAAATCCAATGATTTGATGTTGTTAGACTTGAAATATAGCCGACACACAATGTGACATTAGTTTCGGGTGCACAGCACACTGAGCTGAGAAGTCAACACATTACGCTCCGCTCACTGCTCTAGCCGCCACCTGTCATCACACGACCGTATCACTGTACTGTCCAGATTCCCTGCGCTGTACCTTTTCATCCCAGTGACTTACTCCTTTCATGACCGGAAGCCTGTGCCTCCAGTGCCCCTTCACCCATTCCGCCCATCCCCCCACTCCCCTCCCTTCTGGCAAACACCAGTTTCTTCTCTGTATTTTATAGGTCTGTTTCTGGTTTTTGTTTGTTGATTTGTTTTGTTGTTTAGATTCCACACATAAGTGAGATCATATAGTATTTGACTTTCTGTTTTATTTCACTTAACACCATCTTATTGACCTTTTTCCCTGAATATTGTAAATGTTTGATAATCACTCTGAAAAGGCCATTAAAACTGTTTAAAATGGATTCTTTTATTCCATCAAATAACATGAATTAAAGGCCTTTTATGGAAGGTATAGTAAGTCACCAGAACATTAATACAGTCTGGACTCTCTGCAACTGGATTCTGGGGAGAAAGAAAAGACATTTTTCTCCCTTATCCCTCACTCCCTTACATTTTCCTCTCACTGCAACCCTAATTTGCTAGAAATGAAGGCAATTGCCTTTAGACTGAATCAGGGTCTCAAACAGTACTTTTTTGCATTTGGGGTGTTTTAAAAATCAGAAAATTTCACATACACTCTAGAGTATTCTAGCTCCTTTTGAGAATTTAAGACTATCTTGCAATTGGGCTGAGTGTTCAAGTAAATTCTATGTTACGGAAAGTGGCATGAGGAACAGTACTGGTTATAAACCTGTCGTCTACACGTTGTCAACAGAGAGAAATAGCAACTCCAAGGACCACGACCTCTGATTTATCTGGCCATCATTTGCAGGAAGTCATTTCCTAGTGAGCAGAAAAACATGCCTCTCATTGGAGATAGAGACATAATGGTCCCTGCTTCTCTTTTTCAGTAAGAATTCAGCTATTGATCCTGCTGAGATTTTTTTGGCCTTTCCTCTTCCATTGCTGAAAGGGTTCCAAACACATTCTCTTACTTGCCCTTATGCATTCCTTGTGAGTCTAGAAAATATCCTTATTTTGCAAAGTTAGAAAGTAGGAATAGGAGATATTGACACTCCCCAATTCGTAACGCTACACAGAGGAGTATTAGGAAAAGAAATGAGAACTTCTTCAGCATGTTCATCTCTTAAGAAGAGGCATAGAAGTGGGGCGCCTGGGTGGCTTAGTCGGTTAAGCGTCCGACTTTCGCTTAGGTCATGATCTCGCGGTTCATGGGTTCGAGCCCCGCGTCGGGCTCTGTGCTGACTGCCAGCTCAGAGCCTGGAGCCTGTTTCAGTCTGTGACTCCCTCTCTCTGACCCTCTCCTGCTCACGCTGTCTCTCTCCTAGAAATACATAAAACATTAAAAAAATTAAAAAAAAAAAAAAAAGAAGAGGCATAGAAGAGAGAGAGTGAGAGTGAGAAGAAAAGGAGCATGAGAGAGAGGGAGAGCCTCAGCACTTGCAGGGAGACCAAAGTTTAAGAAGAGTCAGCGATGCTTGAGAATAACTAGCATGGCACCTTAAGGAGAAGTAAGTCATGAAAGGCCATGCTGAATCTATGTAACATTTTAGAGCATCTAAAGCATTCAAAATAACATCACTTCATTTGTGGGATGATGGGAAGGCCAGCTCAGAGATCTTCAGTAATCCTTACCTGTCGAGAAGCAAATCTCAGCTTCACACACATAATACACTGGATAAGGATTTTAGAAGCTTCAGAAGTTTTAGCAACACAAACAAACAAACAAAACACTGATTTGGGGAAAAGAAAGTAGATGCATCTGTATAGTCCCAAGACTATAGTTGATTATGATGAAGATGAGGAGGAGGACACCGCACAGTTGTGTTTTTTTTTTTTAAAGAAAAAGCTTTTCTGAAGTTCTAGATTTATAGCCCTTACACTCCATATCCACTTTCTTCTACAACGAAATTATATTACACATCACATTATTATGGTACATTAGCCACAATTAATGAAGCAATGTTGATATATTACTATACACTAAAGTCCATAGTTTATTCAGCTTTCTCAGTTTTGACCCAGTGTCCTTCTTCTGTTCCAGGATCCTACCTTGGATACATATTAAATTAGCCATCATGTTTTCTTAGGCTCCATTTGGCTGTGGTGGCTTTCAGATTTTCCTTATCTCCAGTGACTGATAGTTTTAAGGAATACTGGTCAGATATTTTATGTCATGTTCTACTCCTGGAAATTTGACATTTTCCTCATGGTTAGACTGGACTTATGGGTTTGGGGAAAGAAGACTACAGAGGTGAAGCACCATTTTCATTTCTTCCTATCAAGGATACATACTATCAACATAATCATGACTGCTGTGGACAATTACTGTGTTTGCCAGGTTATTCTACTGTAAACTTACTCTTTTACTACTGTAAATGTTTTCTTGTTTCCATATGTATTCTCCGAAGGAGGTCACTATGTGCAGCCCACATTTAGGAATGGGGAGTTATGTTGTCACTCCCTGAGGGTAGAAGATCTCTGTAAATTATTCTGAATTCTTCTGCACAGGAAATGCGCCCCTTCCTCCCCATTATATATTTATTCAATCAGTTATTTATGAGAAGATAGTTGTATTGATATTTATTTTATACTTTGAGTTATAATCCAATAATACTTTATTTTGTTGCATAAATTTTTCCAGCTTTGGCAATTAGGGCTTTGGTTTATTTAATTCTGTCTTTAGCACTCCTGTGCTTTCTAGAACGTCAAGATGCTCCATGCTCATCTAGTATATTCTCTACCTCAGTTCTAGAATCTGCCCCTTCTCCAAAGAGCTCTGGTGACTTTTACTGGAGAATAGTATTAGAAACTAAGACCCAGACACTTAGTCTGCTTATAGATACTGGGGTCATCTGCTATGCTGTCCATATGGTACTTCAAAATTTACTGTGTCTGTTTTCCAGTCATAATTGCATCCAAAGCTAATGAGGGTCCTCTAAGGAATGCTGTGCTTCTATTGTGTCACTCAGGAAATTAAATCTCTGAGAGGTTAAGGCACCAAGTTCAAGGCTTCAAATGTAATGTATGGTGGGATGAATTGTTTATCAAACACATCCCATATTTCAGACATTCCACAAGACCAGGATTACAACAGTAAGTGAGCTGATCTGGAGCCTTCCTTTCTGAATCTTATAATTTCTGAGATACAATTTAAGTATCTAAGTACATAAATACATATTTAATCCTACAATGATTGATCCTTCAGAGGAAAAGTACACTATCCTGGAGCTGTGACACAATGACAGGAGCACTTCACCACAATGAAGGAAGAGGAAGAAGGTCCGTGATGCATTGGGAATGTGATATTTACACTGAAATCTTGTGCAACTGACAGTCGGGGAATGAATGGGTGATGTGCTGGAAAGAGAGGAAAGAGTATAAGCAGCATGAACAAACTGTCCTGGATTGGAAAGAAAGCTTGACATATTCACAAAGTTAAAATGAGATCATGAAGGTAGAGTGTAATCGCTCAGGGTGAACAACCTATATGTAGGAATAGTAAAATGCAGAGCAAAGGTGATGCAAAACTTATAGGCTATGAAGATGAGAAATTTTTAGATTTTATTTTATGAGCAATGGAACATACAAATATATTTTACAGCAGAGAAATGGAATGATAAAATATATGATCTAAATATATTATTTTGACGTCTGCGTAGAGAATGGGTAAGGAAGAGGGCAAGACTGAATAGAGGGAGACCAACTAGGAGAATATTTGGCATTCAGCTACGATGGTGGTAACTCAGTCCGGACTGTTTGAAGTGAGGAAGAAAAGAAATGGTAGGATTTGTGAGCTATTTATGTGATAAGGTAAAGGTGAGAGAGTTACTTGGATAGAAAAATGTGGTCAGATAGATGGGCAATGCTGAGAGATCAGTTAAAGATGACAGCCTGAATATACATATCATGAGCAATATAACCAATCTCCCCCAACTGTGAGGTTATCTTCAACTTTTTGGTTGTCCTCAGAGAGAAGGTTGATAGAGAGGTTCATCTAGAACTGAGTGTGGGCATGGAGGGGGTAAAGAGTAAATGACTGAAATCATGCACTGAAGCAGGAGACAGAGAAAAGTGATGTTCACAGGAAGCTAAGTATTGGGGGTAATGGAGAGCATGGTGGGGTACAAGAATATTGGAGTATATGAAGGAGCCAGTTCATAAAAGGGAGGGGTTGATATCTGGACAGGGCATGTTAAATAATGTTATATGTGAGGTAGTTGCTGATTATGGCCAAGATGAAAGTGATAAATGATAAATTGATGGTTCAGTTGAACAGGAGAGGAGTGAGATATAAGGATGTGGATGGAAGGGGCTCTGTGGATGCTAATGATACCAGTTGCAGTAGTGAAGGCAGGTCTGGGCCAAGTTCCAGTCTTAATGAATGAGTATGAGCATCCAGAGGTGGGTTTTTGAAAGAAATCAGGAGGAAGAAAATGGCACAGCCAGTTATGAATCTCAACATGGCAAGGTAGAGCCAGAGGCATTGTTCTGTACCCACTATTTTAAGAGCATATTGTTAGTATTCAGTACTTATTGTTCTTTCCATTCTGGGAACCTTGAATAGAATAACTGAAGACTCACAGACAAGTCTTATAAAAGAATTTTACATCTCTCACCCTTGGGCATCAGCTATCTTGTACCCCCATGCTTTGGGAACAGAAAGAGATAAATCCAACTTCTCCTATTATCATGTACCAGCAATATCATCCATCCCAGACATGTCATGTAAATGTCCGGAATCTCATGGTCCTCATTTGTTATATGGAGCCAAAAATATCCATTGCACTGGGATTATTATGAAAACTACACATAGAAGTATGTATGAAAAATACTTAGCACAGAATTGAACACTTCAACTTCCTCCCTTTTCTCTTCTAAAATAGGGCACCCACCTCATGGAAATTTTATAAAGATTACCTGAGTCAGTATCAGTAAAGTTCTCAGACGGTGTTTGGTACATGGTACAGGTTATATAAGTAGGGGCTATTTTTTATTACTAAAAAAGGCACACGGTAAGGTACCTGGTCCCCAAGTGAACAGTGTTTTTGTTGACATCATTTGGCTTCCTTCATGAATTTGTAGAACTTTCCAGCAAGAAGTTAGATGGGTGAAGAAACAGGGACTAAAGAATCAGAATCAATCTGTCCTCTCGGCTACCTGAGGTGCCACAGAAGACCTCTTATTAGGAATCTCTTATTCCTGTGTCTCTGTCTACAACACCATGCTGGGTGGTCTGCAGGAGGCAGTGCTGTCCAGGGACAAACCACAAACCAGCAAAAGGCACCACAGAGAGCAGAAGGCAGGACCCATCTTCAGCTGCCCCGTGGCTCAGGGGCCATTTTGGGAGCCCATCCTCCTTGCCTCTGCCAGAGGCTGCCACCCCGGAAAACCTGCCCTCACAGGAAGGCTGCATCATCAGAAAGTGCCCAGGCCACAGCTGACTGGACTTAGTTGGCCTGTATGTAGTGTCAGGGCTGCTCTGATTGGTCTCATTAACCCTGGTGACCACATGGTGCTTTTTAATGAAGACCCTAACTGGCCCAAATCTCAATTTAGACAAGGCACCTTAGAAAATCTCTCAATTGCACACTGATCAATTTCCACTTAGAAAAAAAAAAAGCAAAGCCTTTGCCCCTGGGTGGTCAGAAACAGCATAAGGATGTGCCTCTTTCTTGCTTCTCAGCCCAAAGAATGTGACAAGATGAAGGAGCAACACAAAATCAACAAGGGTTCTGAAGTGAAGCTCTGCTGGTCGGTGAGGAATTCCTAACCATGACCGTTTTCATGTGAGGCTGGCACTCCATGGAAGACCCTTTCCAGCTCTGTGGGGCCTCTGTCGATTGGGGCTAGCTGCCACCCTGCAGTGCAGTGGCTGGGATGACAGTCTTAGGAAGCAGGATCCATGCTCCCTCCCACTAACAGGCAGTCTTTAGGAGAAAGGAGAGGAGACGCTTGAAAGCATACCCTCAAGGGATAAACAAGAAGGGAAGGAGTATCGGAGTAGAGCCAAGGGGTTAAACAAAGGTGGGAACCAGGCTGCTTTATGCGGAAAGTCTGAAGTAGACTGGAAAGCCCTTTCTTTAGGGCTAGCCATTACTCCCCTTCACTAAGAGTAGCCATTACCCCCTTCACTAGGGGTAGCCAATATCAGATTCAGCAGCATAGGCCCAGGGCTGTCAGAGGTTCAGCTATGTCAAGAAAAGCTACAAATGGGGATTCATGATGGGTGTGTGTGTAAAACCTCTCAGGTTCATTTATGAATGCTAGTGACTGAAATTCTTGTTCTTAAAAACTTGTGCACCAAAACTTTCTCAGTCAAATGTACAACATTGCATGTCCAATACAGCCTATATGCTGTCACATGAGGCATCTGGGCTATAGAGCATTAGACTCAGAGGAATGAATGGCCATGCCTTAGTCCCATCCCTTTTAATACAGCATTCAATAAACATGGAGACTAGGACACCCCCTTTGCAACAGACACTGAACAGGTTGCTGGAGAGATCTGATTTGCCTCCAAGCATCTTATAATACAAATGGAGGAGTATACAGAACAAAATTAGTGATCCCTGCTGTGTAATATACACCAAGGACAGGCAAGTACAGAGGCCTATGGAATAGTATCAGACTCAGTCATGAATAGTCAGGCAAAGCTTCTGGAAACAGCAGCCAAGAGAAATGTGGTTTTGATATCTCAGCAAAAGCTTTACTCCTCATTTCTACTCTGTCCTCTGAATGGCATGTAAACACTCGTTTAAATGTTTAGCTGGATGCACAGAGACTACTTAACTTAGTATTCTCACTCCGTCTCACCCAGTGGGGTTACCGGTACTCTCCGATGAACATGCTGAACGCTGAAAATACCCTGACATTTTCTGCATTTTCCTAAATATGCTCTGAGAAAATTCAAGCAGAAAACCAGCAAAAGATGAGGAAAGCAAAAGGAAACCTTAATATTAATACATTGATCTACAACTCCTGTGACATATTTCATTCGTCTTGTATTTGTCAGTAATTTTTTTTTACTCCCAAACTGGCATTTCTGGAGTTGTCCCTGTAAGGTACCAAAAACCCCACGGTGACCCCACCTCCTGAATGGGGTGATTTGCTTCCATCACTGTGTAGCTCCAGGGAGCGCTCCCGAGGTGAGAACATAGCCCAGGATGTCTGGAAAAGAGGCATCACCTGTCTTATTGTGGCTGGACACTGTAGACCATTTTCTACACTCAACCTAGTGGAGCATCCACACCAGCTCACATTCACATGCGGCTTTTAGAACATCATTTTTCCTGCAGCAAATGTTTTTTGGTGCAACTGCATTGTTCTTATGGTTGCTGCACTGAAAAAAATGAATGAGGCAAATAAACTTATTTAAACCTGTTTTTTTACGTTTTTAACATGTATTTATTTTTTTGAGAAGGAAACAGAGTGTAAGCAGGAACTACAGATAAAGGGAGACAGAGAATCCAAAGCAGGTGCTAGGCTGTCCGCACAGAGCCCCGGCATGGGGCTTAAACTCAGATCATGACCTGAACCTAAGTCAGACGCTTAACCGACTGAGCCATCCAGAGACCCCCAAATTTATTTAAATCTTAACTGAGGTCAAATTCAATTCAGAAATGAAGCTGATTTTTAGAAAGATCAGAGAATGTACTGCAAAAGCCAGTAATTTTAATAGCATCATCCAATGTACTTTGTAAACACGAGCATGCCTCTCAACTTGAGACTCAATCTATGTTTTCTACACCACTCAGAAGCATGTGTGGGTGTGTGTTTTTCCTTCAGAAAATGTCTCCTTACATTTTTTTCCACTTCTGGCAGTCAAGTGGGGCAGGGTGTGGTTCCTTCAATATTTACTTTTTCTTTCTCATTCAGGAAATGTTTACTTTTTTTCTTTTTCATTCAACAAATATTTACAGTTATGAGGCGAGCAGTGTACTTTTCAGTTTATTAACAGCCAACCTAAAAGATGAGGGGAAAAAAAGAATTTCCACAAGCCACCTCCATTAGTCAAAGCCAACAAGGCGGCCAACAAGGCCAGTGGCCTATGCAAATCAGTCTGTTTAAGGAACACAGCAAGATGGGAGGTGAATGCCCACTCTTTTCTAATACTGAAATCAACATGTATTCAACAGTCCTTTGTTGCACATCTTTCTAAAGGGTGTGATATTCTGTGCCAGACGAGGGAAGGCTACACAGAAGGAAAGGCTCTTCCCCAAAGGGCTTATAATTTGGGAGGAAAGATAACAACATATACATGAATAAGTAAACTATCACACAGAGGGATAGCGGACCAAAAAGAAGCCTAAAACTAAAGAGCTTTGCTTAAGGGCTTCAGAGAAGAGAGACTTAACCCTTGATCTAGAGTATTACAAAGGCATCAAAGGACTGCAGCCTTTGTTCTGAATCTTGTGAATGGCAGGTGGGGTTTTAGAAACATGGACCAAAAAAAAAAAGGAAGGCATTGTTGTGGAAAATAAGGAAAGCTCAGTGGGAAAGGGAGACACCAGTATTGAATATCATGGTGACAGCTGTAGAAGATAAGGCTAGAAAGACAAACTGGTACCACTGTGAGGGCCTTGAGAGACTGACCGAAGCTGATTTCAACTGAAAGACAATGTGTACTATACATATAAATATAAAACAGCTTAGTAACATTAACTAAGCTGTGTTTTAGGGTGATTTTGGCTGCTCTGTGTATAATGTACTGAAAACAAGAAATCTAATGGCAAGGTAAACATTCAAAATGGTGATAGTAACTAATATTGAAACAGTCACAATATTCGCAAACTTACATTGCCCTTATCAAGGCCAGAAATTATTTCAAGCATTTTTGCATATAATGACACATCGATCCCTCTCTAGCACCCTATGAAGTAGATATCACTATTGTCCCCACTTGACCAGTGAAGAAGTTGAAACTGTCTGCCCATGGTCACCCAACTATGAAGGGCAGAGAGAGGTTTTAGAGCAGGAAGGCAGATACCAACCCCTCCCCTCCTTAACCTCCGCATTCTGCTCTCTTGCAGAGAAACCAGCTCAACACCTTCATGAAAGAAGATGATAATCTGTAACTGAGGAGCTACAGTGGAGGTAGAAGGGGAAGGTTTACACACAGGGCAGGAGGCCCCAAGGAGCTCTCAGAAAGGAAGTGGAGGGGTTGCCTAGGTAGCAACCCCTAAAACCTCTGACTTCGGCTCATATCATGATTTTGCAGAGTCTGTGTCAGGCTCTGTGCTGACAGCTCAGAACCTGGAGCCTGCTTTGGATTCTGTGCCTCCCTCTCTCTCTCTGACCCTCCCTACTCACACTCTGTCTCTCTCTCTCTCAAAAATAAACATCAAACATTAAAAAAAAAAAAAAAAAAGAGGAAGGAAGTGGAGGTTACAAACACTGAGGGTTGGAGGATTTCAAAAAGAGACACTTTTTCAGAGAGACGAATGGTACAGAGTAATCAAAGCAGGCCAGAATTCTGAAAGAGCTAGTGACTTGGATTACAGTGGGGTCACTGGTGCCTTTTGGGTCAGCAGTTTTAAGGCAGAAGTGCACCCAAGAAGGATTAAGAATGAATGCATAATGAGGAAGGGGCTCATTCAACAGAGATGACACTGCTGACATTTGCACAGAAAAAGAAATCACAGAACCAGAAATAATAGTGCATGGAACACTGATGGAGCTCAATAAATAGTAGCTCAGCTATAATGATGACTACTACTATTTTAATTCTTTTTTTTAAATTTATTTAATGTTTTTTATTTATTTCTGAGAAAGAGAGAGAGCGCGTGAGCAGGGGAGGGTCAGAGAGAGAGGGAGACACAGAAACTGAAACAGGCTCCAGGCTCTGAGCTAGCTGTCAGCACAGAGCTCGACATGGAGCTTGAACCCACAAACCGTGAGATCATGGCCTGAGCTGAAGTTGGACGATTAACCGAAATGAGCCACTCAGGCGCCCCTTTCTAGTATCATCCAAGGAGAACAAACTTTGCAGAGAAAGTTGGCAGACAAAACATCAGCAGTAAGTTGTAATGGAAAAGAAAGCACACCTAGATTATTTCAAATCAGTTCAAGGACCCCAATATACCTAAATGGAATCAAATCATTATAAATATCCTCGAATATATATATATTTATATATAAATATCCTTGAATATATAAATAGCCTCGAATCAAATCATTATAAATATCCACATGTTAAGCTACATAGAGACCAACATTTAGATTTTGGTCTCTCCGTCCCAGGATACACCTGAAGGTTTGGTTCAAGTATAGTTAAGTTTCTGCAGGTTCCCTTTTTAGCGTGAGGCAAGGCAGATCCTAGATTCTAATGTTCCTCTGGATGAAGTTGTATCAAATATCAGATCCTGATAGCCCAGGGATAGTGCAGCAACTTTAAGATATCTATGGATGGCACCTCATTGGGTGCAATACACAAGGCAATACATAGATGCTAAAAATGTTCACTTGATTGAACAGATGTGAAAGAGCAGATTTTCTAAGGAAAACAATGTCATCCACAATGTTTCCCTCACTTCTGGGGGCAATCTCAGATCTTCCTTGGCCACTTCTTAATCCCCAGCAGTTGGCTCTGCGGCTGACTGGAAAGCAGCATTATCTAGATTCTGACATTCTATCCCCTAGTCAGTTACAGCTGACAACAGGCTTTCCTGGATGTACTTTTAGTAGACTTTACAACACTTCCATGAGATAGCCATGGGGTGGGATAGGAGTCTATCCGAGAGATAGACTAGATCCGAGGAAAACAAGCCTGAGAGGTGTAGTATCTTGCTCAAGATCACACAGTCAATGAGGTCAGCATTCACATCTGGACCCTGTGACTCCACACATTTTGCTCTTCCACAGCCTTTATAAACACCGCATGCCTATCTTTACAGACAAGGCAAAACACACCATTCCATGCTTCAGACTAGGATGGCTGGCCTTCCACTGTTTTTTTGGGTTTTTTTCCCTGCTGTAACTATGTTTGACCTCCTGAAAATACTTGACCCCTCTTTCAGTCAAATGTTAATTACTGAGGTTATGTTAAATTTTTCATGCCAAAGTGTTAGCATAGTGCAGCATTCATTGGAAACCAGGAAAGCAATCATTACACTGTTTGCCAAAAGGGTAGGCGTCCTTGTTACCTGTCTCTGGGAAAAGTTTGTTTAGACCTTCCATCCCTCGTGACCTTTCTTTAATAAATAGTTACCCAGCTGAATTATTCATCACCGAGTGCTTCCTGGAGAAATAAATTCAAAAACATGTTGTTGCACCTTAAAGAAATACATGTCAAAGCCTGAATGATTACTAAGGCACGCATATGGGGCACATTTAAGATTTTGCAGTGTGGAAGAGAAAAATAAGGCAGACTTGGGATAGGCCAATATCCCTCTCTTCAGGAAAGGAAGATGGCCACTGGGCCAAGTTCTTTCCTTTTAAAATAAACCAATTAGCAAGGGACTACCTTTCAAATTACAGCTGTGGACACCACATAGTAAGTGGTTATATGTCAAAATTTTAAAGATATAAGGCCACCTATGTAAAAAATTCACTACCACAAGGAATATCTAATTAATTCTCATTCATATGTCATGGTTTCCTTGGGAATAAATATCTGAGAGTTTCACAATATATGTTAAATGAAAGAAGCTGGAGACTGCAAAATCACGCTAGTATTATGAACACTGGTATTTGCACAGATTCTTAAAAACAAAACAATAAAAGAAAATACTTTCCATGAGAGCAAGAAAACCAGGGGATGCTGAAATAAATAGTTGATCAAAGGAGACTTTTATTAACGATTTTCAATATTGTTCAGATTTCCCTCATCCTTTATCTTCTCAAAATGAGATTCCCTGTGTAATTAAATTCATGCTCTAGTTCTTAAGTTAGAAAGCACCACCCAAATAACAGTTGTCATTAATTGAATGTTTCTATTATGCCAGGCACTTTACATATATTACCAGCAGTTTCAAAAACTACTGAAAGCCAAGTACTGCGTTTCCTTTTTTATAGCTGTGCAAGCTCAATCTCAGAAAAGCAGAATGATCTAACCCAGACCATATAGCTTCTAAGAACCGGATCCAAGACCGAAATCCAAACATGTACAATTTCCCCTGTCGGTCTCCTCCTTCACCGTCCTATAAAACCACAAGCCCTTCACATCACCATCTATAATAACAGAGCCCTGCCAAAGCAAACTACATGGGAAACCAAAATATGGAAGAGAAGTCAAAGAACGAGAGAAATTTACGATAAACATGCACATTAAAAACCATCTACTCCACTACCTTTATTGTTCCAAGTAAATGATGGCACTCCAAAGGATAGATGAAAGACAGAGTCACAGTTTGGGCCACCTGACTTCTTTTTAAGTTTATTTACTTATTCTTGAGAGAGACAGAGATGGTGTGAGTGAGGGAGAGGCAGAGACAGAGGGAGAGAGAGAATCCCAAGCAGGCTCCAAACAGTCAGCAAAGAACCCGATGCAGGGCTTGAACTCCCAAAACCATGAGATCATGACCTGAGCCAAAGTCAAGAGTTGAACCCTGAACTGATGGAGCCACCTAGGCAGGTGTCTCTGGGTCTCCAGACTTCTAAACCAGGGCCCACTTTCCTCGCCACCCCATCTTTGCAAACTCTACATCTCTCTCACAATTTGCAGAGTTCATGCTATAACTCTCATAAGTGCACTGAAGAATTTAACAGATTGATTAAGGTAATGATCTTCTTAAGGAGCCTTGAGATTATTTGGGCTTCAGATAAAAAGCCATAATTAAGTTCCCTGCCAGTTTAAAAGCATGAATGCTATTGTCATGCCCAAGCCATTAGAACATATCATAGGACAAAAGAAAAAATTCACAATGGGGTCTTTCTATGCTTCTTGGTAAAAAGTCTGTTGATGAAAAGACCACTGGATTGGAAGTTTGCTTCATCAGACCCTATTAGGCAAGTATTTGCACATCTTCTTTTGTATCTATTAAACTCATTCACCAAACTCAGACAAATAAAACATCACAGTTAACATTTTAAGAAATCACCAGCCTAACATGATTTCTAGGCAGACCCTCACTTGAAAATGAGATTTCTCCTATTACATATTATCTTTGAAAAGACTATTCTTCCTCTCATAGCAACGTCTCTTCTTGCCCATTTAAGGATAAAGTCATTGTATACACATGAAAGCAAATAGAAGTTTTCCTCAGAGCTCTTCAAAATAAAAAACTTGATATATTAGCTTGAACAAAGATCTAAAGTTAAAGAAAAAAAAGACCAAGTACAGGAAAATTAGTTTAACTCATCCACTTTAACCCTTACCTAACAGTGGCAACTCAGACTAAAAGAGAGTTATTTTCCTTCAGAATTTGAATGTGTTGCAACAATTTCTCTTCATTTCCAGGTTTACTACTGAAAGATCTGAAGTCGTTCTGAGTGCTGATCATTAGGATGTAATTTCGTTTGATTTTCTCAAGATTTTGAGATTTTCTTTTTAACCCTAGCATTTTGAATTTTCATAGTAATTTATCTTGGATCTTTTTTTTTTTAATTGTGCTGGAGCATTTAGTTGGAAATGTGGAAGAAATTTTTCTTTTATTATTTCTTTGATTATGTCTTCTTTCTCTCTCTCTCTCTCTCTCCTCTGTGTCTCTCTCTTTGTCTCTCTCTCCTGCTATTTTAGAGACATTGCTAGAGTTATCAGTGAGAACACTGGTTGCCTATGTGTGTGATTTACTAGAAAGCTGCTTTTTTCCTCCACATATTGTAGTTTTGCTTCTGATGTGATGTCATGTTCTGCCAACTTTACCTTTGAAAAGGATCTAACGTGAAGCAAAACCCAGAGTGAACAAAAAAATTCTGTAGAAGGAAAACAGCCCTCACATGTTGTCTTCTGTTTGTGCATTTTACTTTGGTTTTGTGTTTGTGTTGGTCTTGAGGATCAAGCAAATTTAGCCAAAGGCTTGAGCTCAAATGCTAAGGAGGGATCTTTAACATGCCCTGCTCAAAAAGTCAAGCAGTAGATAAAAACTGAGGGAAGAATTGGCAGTGAGGAATAGGCTGTGCATTTGACAGTAGAATCCTGTTCTCTATAAACCCAAAAGCGTAAATAAAACAGAAGTGGCTGGAAGTGGGGGTGGGGGGAAGTTCCTTAGCTGAAACATGCAGAAACTCCATAGGTGGTGTTTACTTTGCATCCTTATTCAAGGTCACACTCCCTGCTCTGACCCACATCCTTATGCTTTCTTTCCACATAATCACCTCCACAAATACTCCAACGTCACCTTCTATCATACAAGTAAGCAGTTCTTTCCACCTTTTCCCCTAATTTTTTTTTTAAATTTTTTAAATGTTTTTTATTTATTTCTAGGAGAGAGAGAGAGAGACAGCGTGAGCAGGGGAGTGTCAGAGAGAGAGGGAGTCACAGACTGAAACAGGCTCCAGGCTCTGAGCTGGCAGTCAGCACAGAGCCCGACGCGGGGCTCGAACCCACGAACCGCGAGATCATGACCTAAGTGAAAGTAAGACGCTTAACCAACTAAGCCACCCAGGCGCCCCTCCCCTAATTTGAATATACAAACCTGTCTGGCTTTTCAAGAAAATAAGACCTTCAGGATCTACACTGCTTAGAAAGAAGTTGTGCATAGAAATCACATCTTCTCTTGTTTAAATCATTTTAAATTCATAGTACTTCACTGTGCACTCAGAAACTCCTAAAAAAAAAAAAAAAAAAAAACCCCACACATTTATACATATGTAGGGGCAAATATTCTTGTCTGTTCTCTTCCTATAAATGTTTTTAGTTTCTGGTCTACGGTGAGTTCTCAGCAAAATATTTTTGGATCCATAGGTTTCTTACTTCTCTGTCTTTCCTAAAATATCACCGACATTGTACAGGTTCTAATTTTTCCTATCCTATTATTGAAAGTGACTTGAAATAATTATTTAAGAGAACATCATTCTTGATATAAATATTGTACACATTTTTCCAGGTAAGATTATTTTTCCTAATTGAACAAAAAATAAAAACTTTCATCTTCTTGCTTCTTTGAAGAAATATACTAACAAACTTTTTTAATCAGGCCTGTCCTGTGAATTTACATTAAATGAACTTCAATTTGGTAATTCTCTAACTGGCTTGAAAGCAGTACGGTGAGAGCGATCTTTCCATTCCACTCAGCAAAATGCTACAGACAGGCTGCCTGTTGTTTCACACAGATGGCAATTCACAAATATGTATGTATATTTTAGAGACTTCCTAATGCATCTCCAAAAAGACAACTATTCTGCAATGCTTACAAAATATTCCATTCTTCTATTTTAAATCACTGGGTGAATTTAACTTCCATTACTTAAGAGAATTAGTTTGACACTGATATAATTAGCAACCAGCACAAAAGAACAAAGATTATAAGATCAATGTAAATAAAGGCAAATTATTTCACTCCTCTAAAGAAATATGGGCTTTCCCCTTTGCCGTTAGTCATAAGGAGACAATTAAAAAGGTATTAAGTGCTAAACCAGATAAAATAAACAATGTGTCTTTCTTATGGTTAAAATTCAGCTTGGTTGTTAATGCAAGGATCTGGCAATGGGGGTAAAGGAAAAAAAAAAGGAAAACCAAGTACCCACTTGGGCTAAGTATGAAAGCTATTCCCTTGCTTATGTCAAACACGGACATTTCATTGAGAAGAACATAAGCTTAAAGTTATAACATGATATTGTTCTCAAAATGGGAAATATCAAAGACGGGGTTTCATCTTTAGTGTTTCAAACTCTCCTACATATTACCACTCCTACTATATTTCATCTGTAACAGAGAAGGTATATTTCCAAGGGATATTGTTTAACATTTTTATAATTTGGATTCCATCCATAATTCAAATGCAATATTATCATTTTCACAAGTATTTTGCCCCTACTTCCTACAGTAGATCACTTCTGACACCACTGCCATATTTACAGAAGGTATGAATTATTCTAGCTCAGAGATACCTTATTTTCTACCCCAAATGCAAAGAATAACATCTCTTAAAATGAGTGCATCTTAAAGAAGCATTTCCTCTTGCAGGTTCCTTCTCTATCATTTGCTTAAGTTACAAGAATAAAACGCTGTACCATGTCTCTTAAAATGCCTTAGACACTTTCATTATGAAATTGAACGAATACACTTCCTATGTCATAATGCTGTCAAAAATCAGATGATCTCTGCAGAATGGGAGCATCGAGCAAATGAGAAGGAAGAAAACTCAACCAATAAAGATATTATTAGTAAAAACTAATAGAAGACCTCTCTAAACATGATTGTGTCAACATTAATAAAGGGAGATCTAATGCCATTCCATTTGACGGAAATCCAAATCTATTGAACTTTCAGACAAAGTAAATGGCCTATTTATTCTTGAATGAACTACATAATCAGCTAAGTGCTTCAGTCGGGTCCATCTTCCTTCACTAGATTACCCCTGAAATAGTGTCCAAGATCCCCACTGCACTCTAGTGACTGATTGAAAAGTCTTTTTCCCCTAATACAATTAGAAACACATTTCCTACTTTTTTTTTTTTTTTGGTCTTCCCTTCAGTTCCAGCTCATGCTTCAAAAATTCCACTGTAAGCAGCCATCATTTAAAGGAAAATAAATCTATTAAAATCATGTAATGCTATTATAGACCTTTATTTTACAGCAATCTTAAATCTACATTCTCACCTTCATGTTTGGAGATGAAACAAAGGCCTGTGAATGATTCCCATTTGTTTCAAATGCATATCATTTACCAATTCAAATAAATTCTTCTTAATCAGTGAGAAATTATTTATTTATTTATTTTTAATTTAAATCCAAGTTAGTTAACACGTAGTATAATAATATTTCAGGTACTGACTTTAGTGATTCAGCACTTTAATCTAGCAACCAGTGTTCATCCCACAAGTGTCCTCCTTAACACCCCTTGCTTAATTTTAGTCTCCCATGTAACTGACACAATCATGTAAAGTTATATTGATAGTGCTATGTTAATTGCTGCAGACAAATAAGGGTTTTGGAAATATTCAACTTAAAATCCATGCCAGTTCTATTGAGCATTCTGAGTGAAAAGAGAAAGAACCAGAGGAAATGTGCCTTTACAGACCCACACACATACCAAAAGTATGCTTGATTAGATCCAAAGCTGATAAAATGTGATTTGCACTCATAAAAAAAAAAAAAAAAGTTGACAATTTCTATTGTGGGAAAGGAATCTGATAATAAAGATTCATTTGTTTTCTTTCTCCAGATGTAAACATAAGTTATTTTAATGAATAATTTTGAAAATATGCTCAATATCCCGTTGTTTAGTAGACGGTATAAAAAATACTGGTTCACTTGAGATAAATAGAACTAGCACTTATTTAATACCACATACAAAGGTGGATTAAAAATCTAAATAACACATATAAAACTACAGTTATTGTGAAAGACTAAGGGAGGGTATCTTTATGACTAGGGAGAAGTAAAGGATTTTAAAACAGAAGCACCAAATGTAATGAGTTAAAAACAATACTAGATGGCAAAATGAAAATAGAGATTTGACTCTACGAATAGAGTATTTGACAACAACTCATACAAATCACTGATAAAAAGAGAATTGCCAAAATAGGGAAACAGGCAGTAATACAAATAAGGAATTTACAGAAGAAGATTGCTAAGAAACTCTGATGCTAAAAAACAAAGAAATACTTAAAATTATTAATAATCAGATAAATTAAAGAACAATGCAGGGCACCTGGGTGGCTCATTCGCTGAGGCATCTAACTTCAGCTCAGGTCAGGATTTCATGGTCTATGAGTTCATGCCCCGCTTCTGGCTCTGTGCTACAGCTCAGAGACTAGAGCCTGCCTCAGAGTCTGTGTCCCCCCTTCCCTCCTTTGCTCTTCCCACCCCCCAAAAATAAAAACATTAAAAAAATTAAAAGAAAAATAACAATGACATATCACTGTACATCAATTAAATTGCCAAAAACTGGGATGCTAGGTGGCTCAGTCAGTTAGGCATCTGACTTCAGCCTGGGTCATACTCTCACTGTTGTGAGTTTAAGCCCTGCATCAACCTCCGTGCTAACACTGTGAAGCCTGCTTAGGATCCTCTGCCTCCCTCTCTCTCTGCCCTTTCTCACTCGTGTTCTCTCTCTCTCCTTCTCCAAATAAATAAATAAATAAATAAATAATAAATAAATAAACTTTAAAAAAAGAAACGAATAAATAAATTGGCAGAAATTGGTGTAAGCCACAGGAAAACCAATAGATAGGATTGATTTCCTTAGATAGGAAAACCTAAGCCTGTTGAGCCAAACTGACAGGAGAGGAAATTCACTCCTATATATATAGATAGATAGATAGATATCTCTCAAATAAACAGTCGAATAATTATGTCACAATGCGTATTGTTAGCTACAGTGTCATTTATGATGGCAGGGCGTTGGAAGAAAATTAGCTTTCTATCACAGGTGGAAGGACAAGTAAAAGGTTGTGGGCATACACTCAAAAAGCATCAGGTAACTATGGGAAGCTGTGGACTGGATGCATGCTAATAATATGGAAGAATCTTAAAAAAAATAGAGTGCTTAGTCAGAAAAAGGAAAAAAATAGCTTTTTAAGACCATTTTAAAAATAAACATATACAAAGGATACATATTCTGCAAAAATATACACATAAACAAAAATATACACATCACGTAATTTAGAATGGTTGCCTTAGGGAGGGAAGGAGGTGGGGATGAGAAATGAAGTCAGGCAAAATAGTAGGGTGGAGAGAGAAAGAAAAAGACTAGATGGTATGAAAGGTCAGAAGGTGATCAGCATGAAAGGAATACCTATGTGAAGTGCAAGGAGCCTAAGCCCAAATGCTAATAACTGCTATTTACTACCAGTGTGACTTGGAACAAGGTACTTTTCTCTGGGAAAATTGGGATCATAGTCGTCACTTCAAGGTACTTTATTTTATTTTAAAATTTTTAATGTTTATTTTTGAGAGAGAGAGAGGCACAGAGCAAGGGAGACAGAGAGTCTGAAACAGGCTCTAGACTCTGAGCTATCAGCATAGAGCCTGGCAGGGCTTTAACCCACAGACTGTGAGATCATAACCTCAACCAAAGTTGGATACCTAACCAACTGAGCCACCCAGGTGCCCCAAGGTACATTATTTTATTATATGTTCCATACTCAATATGGCTGTTTTTCTTTTTTGAAGCTTTTTAAAAAGGCATTCATACGTGCCTATGTTACAAGGGTACTACTGTCCTCCCTGACACTTAAGAGTGTGGTCTGAGTTCAAGAGTTTTCCATTCAATTCTAAAATGGGAATAAACCCCATACAAAGAGAATATCCATCCATGGATTGTAAAAAAAAAATTCAGGCTTTGTAAAAGCCTTTCATAATTCCAATTAAAATATAAACCCTTATTCTCTAAAATCATTCTGAGATATGTAACTGAAGTAGCATATTATTAGCCTTAAGATATCAGAAACTTCAGATTACAGGTCACAGAGAATAAACCATGAGATCACTGAAGGCTATCTTAAAATGTGCCTTACCAACTGAAATCCAGGACCAAAGCCACATTCTATTACATTTTGCTGTACACTAAACCCCAAAGAGATTCTGCAAACTCTTGGAAAATTAAAATGCTGAGGAGCAAAGCAACAAAATACATTTATTTTGTCTTGTTCCAAGATTTGAGAAAAAAATTATCTTGAAAGGGACTGATCTTCTTACAGCAGAAGTCAGGTAAGAACTTCCACTCATTTTTCAAATCATTGGCATATCCACAGTCTCTTTAGAAAAGATATACTTCAATTTACAGGTTAGAATTTTAGCCAGCCATTTATACTAAGAGGAAAACATACTGGAGAGAGGGAAGTCTGCCTAATGTCACTGTTAATTCTCTCATTCATTCAAAAAAAAAATCTAGTAAGTGCTGCTATTTATCAAAACAAACAAAAAAACTAGGGCTGGGTGTATATTAATGACTGAAGCAGACATGGTGTGGGCATCAAGTAGCATATAAAGTCACAGGATTGTTAAAGACAAAGGTAAATACTAATGTAGAATTATAAATTATGGTCAGATAAGCAGGAACAACAGAATTCTAAGAAAAGAAATAACATGAAGCACAAGGTATTCATGAGGGTCCCTGACAGTAAAATTTTAACTGGCACCTGATGGATATAAAGAGTGACCCATGGAAAAAAGAGGCAGGAGGGTGTATGGGCAGAAAGAATAAAATGAGCAGAGGTACTGGGGCAGAAGTTTGGTCTTCCATCACTGATTCCACAGGGCTTTGAGCCCTGTACATGGTGAGAAAAACTCCAGGATAGGGGATTAAGTTAGAGGTATCATCAGGAGGAGCCTGTAGTCCATAGCATGAGAATTTGCTGTCATGACAAACATCAGGGGAAATGATGAATTTTTGAAAAGATACTGTCTAATGTCTGTGTTGAAGAGATCATCTGGGGCAGGGGGTGGGGAGAGGTACCTGGGTGGTTTGGTTGAACATAGGACTCTTAATTTCAGCTCAGCTCAGGATCCCAGGGCAGAGGGATCGAGCCCCGTGTCAGGCTCCTTGCTGGGCGTGAAGCCTACTTGAGATCTCTCCTCTCCCTCTGCCTCTCTCCCTCCTCTCTTAAAAAAAAAAAATTAAAAAATGAAAATAAAAGATCATCTGGCTTTCATTTGGAAGAGATAGATGAAGACCTATAAAAAAGTTTTCTACTAGAGCAGGGAAAAGAAAACAGTGATTTGAGCTAAACAGATGACTGAGAAGCTAGTGAGAAGCAAACAGACTAAGGATATATTTAGAGAGGTTTGCTGATGGACTAGATGGAGGAAATAGCAATAATGACTCAGAGTTTTGGCTTCAGCAGTGTGGCAGCTTGTAATCCAATGTGCTCCAATGAGAAATACTCAATGAGGGAATCAGGTATCCCAGGGAGCAGAAATCTACCTGCAGGTAAGAACCTTGACTCCCACAACCTAGAAGACTACAAGGCAGGAGCCTACATGGCTGGGAAGCAGGGCTTCCCTCAGTGGTTTGATGTGGACATCACAGGTCTTTGGGAACACAAGTGACCTCTAGTGACCACTACAGTGACTTAGAGGTTCTGTAGGCCCCTTTCAGATGATAATCTCATTCACTTCCTACCACAGCTCTGGGAGGTGGCTGTTATTAGCTGCATTTGAAAGATGATGAAATCAAACATCATATTATTTACCTTGTTCGAAGTGACTTGATTAAGTGATAGGGTTGGGATTCAAACCTCTAACTATAAAAGAACAATGGGCACACTCCATATTTGAGCTCTTGATTAGAAAAAGTGGCCACCTGCGTATGTCTGTGTGTGTGTTTGGGGGTGGGGGCGGGATGTGCTGAATAATGCTTGTTTTTGATCCAATCCTATCATCATCAACACAAGGCACACAGGCAAGTCCTTATTAATACAGTGGTGCAATTCAGACTCATGCATTCTAAAATGCCTACCAAGTGGCATGCACTGACCAAGTTTCCGGATCAGCTGAAGAGGCACAATCTCTCCAATTGTGCAGTTCGGAGCCTAGCAATCTGTCGTGCTCAAAACACAGTTTTCTTTACACAATGCCACACCAGTAGGCCAGATTAGCCATGCACACACGATTCACATGCAAGGTCAAAATGCTGCGTGCTACGAGAGATAAAGCACCAGGTGAGCTAAGCACTATAGGAGATAAAGTGCTATGTGAGGCAAACACCATGGGAGTTGAGAACAGCAGATTACTTGGGATAGAAAGTCACAGAAAGCTTTATTTATCGATTAAGTAAATGCCTGGAACATAATAGGGTCTGAAATAGGTGATATTAGAAGTCATAAACAGCATCTGATTTCCCTTCGAATTAATTATTAATATATAAATGGAGATATTAAAAAGTAGTTAAACTATTCTAAAATGAATCTAAGAGTGAAGGAGGCTATACCCTAGTGCAGATATTGGCAATCTTTTCCTATAAAGGGACAGAGAGAAAATCTTTTCGGCTTTGTGGACCACATGACCTCAGTACCATCTGTTCCATGCTGCAGTTATAACCGGAAAGCAGCCACGGGCAACACATAAATGATGGGTGTGGCTATGTTCCAGGAAAATGTTATTTGCAAAAACAAGTGATGCGCTACATTTGGCCTGCAGACCACTGTTTGCTAACTTCTGCCCTGGCCTCATATCGCTCCCAAAATATAAAAGAGTTACTGTCAATCAACTTGCTGAGAACATAAGGGAGAAATCGAGCCTAATAAGGATATATCAGACACAGAAAAAATTTGGAAGAAATCAATGTAAGGTGTGACTGAAGTGAAGTCCTTTCTCTTGAGGGGTTTCACCAGGACAGAAAATATTAAAGGAAACTCCATGCTCTAACTGAGGTATTCTCATTTTCTTCTCTCTTTTGCCATTTTTCTTTTCCTAGGTCTGCTCATACTGATTAACTTTAATAACAGTTTCACTCCCAACTGAACCTCGATCATCCATTCAACAATTATGTACTGGTACCTACTCATGAGTGCATACTATGTCACAGCATTGTGCTAGAGCTGGAGATGAGATATTGAGGAAGCCACTCATACTGTCCCTACACTACTGGAATATGCAGTCCAGATGATGAGTCCACAAACCAATATCACAAAGAAACACAGCTGCAGCCTGTGTTCGCTGCTTTGAAGGAAATGAATAAACAGCCAAGGTGAAGAATACTATGGGGACAGATTAACTTAGACAAAGCAGACAGAGAAAGGTTTTCTATGAAGATATTTACTTAATTAAATGTCCTTTAAATAACGACCAGAATCATTGTCCCAGAAACTGTTTAAAAACCATTGGGTTTAAGCATACTGGACCAATGAGGAAGAGAAAAAGAGTGAAAACAGATTGGGGGGGAAAAAAAGAGAGAGAAAAGATCAATCATGGTGAAAGACCTCAGTAGGGCTTGGGTTTTACCCTCCTGAATGCAGCTAGAAACCAGTAAAAATGGTTTGAGCTAGGAAGATAAACTAAGTTGCCTGTGAAGAATATTTGTAGAGGGAAGGGTGAGTGTAGAGGACATATAACAGGGAGGGGTCATTGGAAGAGACCAGAGGTGAAATGATGGTGCCTTCCTTGGTATGGGTGGTAGAGGTGTACATAGAGGAGCTGTCAAATTGAAATTTATATCAGAGGGAGAACCAACATGGTTTGTGATGAGTTAAAAGGTTTATAGGTGTGGGTGAGCAGGCTGTGATGGCACAGGAAGGGAAGGATTATGGAGAAATCAAGAGGAGCCACGAGGTTTTCCGAAATAGTTGCACCAACTTACATTCTTACCAACACTACACAAGGATTCCCAAAGAGTATTATGCCAAGGGAAATGAGAGGAAGACAAATGCCACATGACCTCACTTTTATGTGGAATTAAAAACCAAAACACAGAAATAAGCCAAAAATGAAACAAAGCAAAACACACAAACACACTAAAACAGATTCACAAATACAGAGAACAAATTTGTGGTTGCCAGGGGCACCTGGGTGGCTCAGTCAGTTAAGTGTCCAACTTCGGCTCAGGTCATGATCTCATGGTCCGTGGGTTCAAGCCCTGCATCAGGCTCTGTGCTGACAGCTAGCTCAGAGCCTGGAGCCTGTTTCAGATTCTGTGCTTCCCTCTCTCTCTGACCCTCCCCTGCTCACGCTGTCTCTCTCTCTCAGAAATAAATAAAACATTTTTCAAAAATGGTGGCTGCCAGAGAGGGGAAAGCGTGAAATTTATGGAATAGATTAAGAGATACAAAGATTCAATCAGGGGCACCTGGGTGGATCAGTTGGTTGAGCATCCAACTTCCAACTTCAGCTCAGGTCATGATCTTACAGTTGATGGGTTCAAGCCCCACGTCGGGCTCTGTGCTGACAGCTAGCTCAGAGCCTGGGGCCTGCTTCGGATCCTGTGTCTCTTACTCTCTGCCCATCCCCCACTTGCACTCTGGCGCTCTCTCTCTCTCTCATAAATGAATAATCATTAAAAAAAAAAAAGATACTGTGGGGCACCTGGGTGGCTCAGCTGGTTGGGTGTCCGACTTCGGCTCAGGTCATGATCTCACTGCTTGTGGGATCAAATCCCACGTCAGGCTCTGTCCTGACAGCTAGCTCAGAGCCTGGAGCCTGTTTCAGATTCTGTGTCTCCCTCTCTCTCTGACCCTCCCCTGCTCACGGTGTCTCACGCTGTCTCTCTCTCTCTCTCTCTAAATAAAACGTTACAAAATGTTAAAGAAGTTAAAAAAAAAGATATTGAACCAATTATTCCATAGGTCCTCCATGCCCACACTATTTTTTTTTAATGTTTACATATTTAGAGGGAGATATTGTGTGCATGCACACAGGGGAGGGGCAGAGAGAGAATCCCAGTTTCCTGTCAGCATAGATCCCAATATAAGGCTCTATTCATGAACGATGAGATCATGACCTGAGCCGAAATCAAAAGTCAGACACTCAAGCGACTAAGAAAGTCAGGCGATCCTGTGCTTACTAATTTTTAGTTGTGGTTTATATGGATTAAGTTTCCTGCAATTACTGTGTTATGCTCTCACCTTGAAATTTCTGTAGAATTTTACTATGAACTGTGAGGCTATGTCATTTGTGTACAGGTATTTATTCTTATGTATTTCTTGTGGAAATAAGAAACTTGACCATTAAAATGCCATAAAACACAGTGCCGTTTCTGACATGATAACATGCTCAGATTTAGTTATATCTCAGTTTGTTATACTTCATGATGGTACCACTTTGGCTTTTCAATCTTTTACTCTGTCCTTCCTCTTAGCTATATTCTATAAGTATGTCTTGGTGTTACCTCTAATAATTTAAAAGCTTTCATTGTTCTTCTTCTTACCTTCAATGTAATCCAAGAGGATAAAATCTGCATTTCTTTATCTAGTCCATAGTGACCTTTCTTTCATTGTACCATTGACAAAATTCATGCCTCCATATTCTTCCCAATGCCTTCCCATCCTGCATTACTCAATTTTAGATGATTACATTACTTTTTTAGTTCTAATATACTCTTATACCTTTAAATGTATCTGCATTTATTATTCTATATATCAACTTTAAGTGGCATTTTGTTTTCCCTCAGCTATAAAATATGAGGAGCTCACCATGCATGTCCCGCCTGTCACCCTCTCTTGTGCCTCCCATCCCAAACTGAGTCACATACACCATTTCTATGCTATTATCATTTCCGACCCTTTCATTCTGTTCTATAACTGTGACTCTGAATGGTTTTTTTTTCCTTATTAACTAGTTAGAAATAGGTCGTGTTTATCACCAGTCTTCTTGCCATACTTCCTTCAATTTTATTGACAGAATATTTAAGGAATCTAGAAACCAGATCCCTAGAAATCATTATATATTAGAAAATGTTTTTCAATTGCCTTTACTTTGAACAAAATATTGGCTAAGTTTAGGAAGACAGGTCACACACTCACTTCCTAAAGGTACAAGAGGCACTGATCTGTTATTTCTTAATGCTCAATACTGCTGAGAATTCTGAGGTCACTCGGTATAGGAGACTGAATCTTCCTTCAAGCTTCCCAAAGGATTCCCTTGTATTTTAAAAATCAAGACAATTAGGATATCAATGTGGACCATGTGATGCCAATTTTTCCAGAATGGCACTTTGTGAACCACAGATTCTTTCAAAAATATTTGCTCTCAAAATTTCTTCATAGCTAGAAAAATAACTTTAAACAGGTTTTTTCTCCACATGTGTATTTCTTCTTTTCAGAGATACCATTTAGGAATATTAATTTTTTTTCTGTCTTCCAGATAAATGACTTTCTTCTAATCTTATTTTAAGTCATCACTCATTTAAATTTCTTTCCTTTCACTTTTTTCAATTTCCATGTCCTTTATGATAGTTCAGCAGCTCTAAGTCTCCTCTATGTTATTCCTGTGTAACTTTCATTTCTTTGTTACTATGAATATTCTTTTCCACTATTTTCTTTGCATTACCTGCTTCTATGTCATCTCTTTCTATTGTTTGCTTTGTCCTTTTGTTTTTGCTGTGTTTTTCCTGAAATGCTATTTGAGAATTTATTTTAAAGAGGTTATTGCTGGGGCGCCTGGGTGGCTTAGTCAGTTAAGCGTCCGACTTTCGCTTAGGTCATGATCTCGCGGTTCGTGGGTTCGAGCCCCGCGTCGGGCTCTGTGCTGACTGCCAGCTCAGAGCCTGGAGCCTGTTTCAGTCTGTGACTCCCTCTCTCTCTGACCCTCCCCTGCTCACACTGTCTCTCTCTCTCTCTCTCCTAGAAATAAGTAAAACATTAAAAAAAATAAATAAAGAGGTTATTGCTTAATAAGTTATGTTAATTATGGTTATATAATTGGCCATTCACTTCATTTTCTCTGTGGCAATATTTTCCTGGTGAATATTTCACATCTGTTTTCTATTGCACTCTACTTACCCTTTCAATACCTTTGTATTAATTCTGTAATGGTTCCTTTCCCCATCCCCCACCACCGCCTTTAAATAGGATAAGTCTTCTTAGACTACAGTTAGGAAGTTTCTTTTTGAATATGGTTGGGTATAGGGAAGTTATATTGGGAGTGGCCAAGGTGGGATTCAGTACAATGGTGATTGTCCCTGGTTGACCATAAAGCACATTCCAATAGGTTTCTGAGTGGACGTTAGTTAGTTTAGCCTTTACTTCTCCCCAGCAAGGAGAGATTCAGCAACTCAGGACTGCTCCCAAAGGTGCTTCTCCTCCAGCCTGGCCCACCATCTGACCCCTTCCTGTAAAGTGGGAGGTCTCAATAGGCCCTGTTCCATCTCAGCTTTCTCCAGGTTCTCCATCATATGTGCCCGTGCACTGGGTTCCAAAGACATCCAACTGGTTCTTATTGTTTCATATAAGAGGTTGTTTCCTTGGAAAAGTATACCATCTACTTTTGAAACTGCATACTAGGGTCTGGAATCCTTCTTCACATATTTGACTGAGGGTTAGTTCCACTGAAGGTTGAGTCTCTTTCTGAGAATTATAATTTTCATGAGGAGAAAGGACTGTTATATTTACTCTGTCATTTTACACTCGAAAGTTTCCTACATTTCAAAAAAATTTATATCTATAAACGTTTAAACTTATCCAACAATATTTGATTTGGTAAACAATACTATCCACAAAAAACTTATTTAAAAATGCTATCCTGGGAAGTTTTGTGATTTATCCATGGCTACACAGCAAATTGATACCATATTTCTTTTTTTTTAATGTTTATTTATTTCTGAGAGAGAGAGAGAGATAGAGACAGAACATGAGCGGGGGATGCACAGAAAGAGAGGGAGACACAGAATCTGAAACAGGCTCCAGGCTCTGAGCTGTCAGCACACAGCCTGACACAGGACTTGAACCCATGAGTTGTGCGATCATGACCTGAGCCGAAGTCGATGCTTAACCGACTGGGCCACCCAGGTGGCCCTGATATCATACTTCAAAGAAGAATCAAATGCTATTGTTTCTAGGTTAATTTTCCTTCCATTAAGAATATGCTCTATTTATTATTTTCCCCCTAGTAATTTGTCACAGTGTTGGGCCAAGGGTACAACATAATAGCAATTTAATCTGTGCCCGACATTTACAAAGAGCCTCAGATTTGCACTCGTGTTCAATTATACAGTAACAGCACACTTATATATTTACAAATACTTTCACTTCATTATATTGTACTGTATTGTATGTATTATATTGTATTGCATTTTGTGCCAAAGCATTTCTTTTGTAAATCCTTTCTTAAATGCACTCACAAATTTAAAATGTTTCAGTTCTCAGGGTGCTTGGGTGTCTCAGTTGGTTAAGCGTCCGACTATGGCTCAGGTCATGATCCCATAGTTCATGGGTTCAAGCACCGCATTGAGCTCTGTGCTGACACTTCAGAGCCTGGAGCCAGCTTCAGATTCTGTCTCTCCCTCTCTCTCTGCCCCGGCCCCACTCACACCCTGTCTGTCTCTCTCTCTCTCTCAGATATAAACAAAAATTTCAAAAAAAATTGTTCAGTTCTCTTTGGAACTCTCTGGGGTCTGGGTCGGCCCTTGTTCTAGACATATGTGATGAAGGTCCTATTGGCAGTCATATTTGTATACCCACCTGGGGACCTCTGGGGCATCAGGCACCATCACCAGGTATCTGATTATGTAGGTGATCTCTGATCCAAAAAGAGAAATGATGAGTGAAATTTTGGACCTGATACTCAGACTCAAGGATAACCAATTTTAAGCAAAGTGAAAGTTCCCTGAACGTAAATGAAAAATGAAGGATCCCCCCCTATACAAGGACTTAAGGGTAGGAGCTGATAAAGGAGCTTAGTGAATGTCCCAGGAAGACAAGTTACAGAGAAATGGAATGAATAAAAGGCCCACAGTCTAGCCTGGAGTAACATTTCTTCCAAGGTCATCTGTTAACACCATGTTCTTTATATTCAAGAGGAGAATTTATTTAAGAACCTTTTATTGAATCTCCTCCACTTCAACATCCCCCTTTCATTATAAAAATCATTCCCAGAGTCCGTCAACACCATTTACTGAGTATTTCTAATCAAAACAATGAGAAAGCAATATTCAGAAGAAACATTACTGTACCATCTCAAACACAATTTCATATTTCAACTGTGTCAAGGGATGAAATTAGATATAAGGTAAAGGAATAATCAAGATGAGAAAGGAAAAACCCTTTAAGCTTTTTTCCTTAATCAAATTCTGTACCAAAGCATTCCTCAAAAGCCTTATAAGAACTTCTATTAGTGCTCACCATACTCTCAATTACCACTGTCACTTATGATTGATTTCAAGGTTTCATTTTGATCTAACAATTTAACATTCATTTCTATACTGGTATAAGCACAGACCACCCAGGAAAATGGCAAAGAGCAGAAATGTAAGAAACAAAGAATAACTAGATTCAATAAGCAAGCATCAAGTTCAAAATCAATGAGTGATGTAATAAAAAATAATTACTCAGTTGCTAAATATGAGGGTGAGTCACTCAGCAAGAATTCTCCCAGCAGTGTGTGTCCGCAAAGACAAAGCCGGCAGAGAACAGCTATGACAGAATGAATAGTTCCAAATTTAAAGTCATTAACTCAACATCCAATATTTGGATAAAAGGAAAAGCAACAGGGAGCACAGACTGAGGCACTCTTGCACTTGCTGAGAAATTAAAAGCCTGGGTGGACATTGCACAGGGCAGAACTCACAAAGGAGAACAAGGAAAGACGGCATTCTCATGCCTAAACTGAGAGATGGGTGACAATGGAGACAGATAGGAAAGTATCATATGTACCCCAACATCTGACTGTTAGTGGATGTGCAGGAATAAAAAGCATGTGTTTTAGCACATTGACAGTAAACAAGAAGAACAATTACTTATCCTTGAAAGAGGCTTGACTCCATCTTTGTCAACTGAGAGTTTCTGGAAAATGCATTTTGAAGGTTTTCTAATAATAGTAATAATAATAGCGAACAATGATTGATCACTGAATAACATGTGAGGCCCATTCTGGAAATATAAAGACAAACAGTCCAAAAGCTGAGGATTTGAATCTGGATAACTAACTTTAGGGTCAACTGATTCATTTAGGACAAATTATATGGGCATTTTGAGCCTCACTTTCACACCTATAAGTGGAGATTTAAAAAAAACTACTGCATAGAATGGTTAGCACTAAATTAAAAGATGGACTCAAACACACAGTACTCAACACACAGTATTCACAATGCCTCCAGTGTGTCCAGACCCTAGTGAACATTTGCTTTCATTATGATTTGCTAATTTCCATCCCAAGAGTTTTAGGACAGAAGCACTAAGATTATTTCTTTTTCAGAAAAATTAATCCCTGGGTTTCAAAGAGGTTTAAAATGTGCCCTGCCAATGGTCATATAGCTAATAAGTAGGGAAACAGGATTCAAATCAAAGATCCACAAGGACCCCAAAAAGGGGCAGTGCTGGGTATGCCTCTGGACAAGGCTATTCTGCAATTCTCTACTGCTGACAGATGGCTTTAGCTCTACCTGCTTTTCTAGGATACAGTTTGGAACTGCTAGTAGTCCTACACATGACCAAATGTCCTCAGCTTCTATAAATAGTAATAGAAATAAGAACTCTTTACCATACAAATGAACAAGGGGAGCTCTGGGCTCAGAGAGGAGACTCATGATGTCAGTATCCTGGAAGTCAATGTGTCTTTTGCTGGGAAAACTGGAATCTGGAGATGTGTATTTTCTTCCTTGATCCTGTTAACTCCGAAAGTTTCTCCCTCTCCCCACTTACTTTACTATTTGAGTAATATCTGGATAGAATATTGTTGTAAAGGTGTAAGAAAATGAAAAATATTACTGTACATGGAGATATTAACAAGACCCCAGCCAAAGGCCTTGAGTTGAATAAAAAAGTATTGCAGATCTTGACATCATCATTAGGTAACAGAGGTATGGAGACAGCTCAAAAAAAAAAAATGGCATGTGACAGATACAAGCCACATGGTCTCAACTTACTTCAACAAAAGAGAAAGACTAAAATAGCATTAAAGGGCAAACAACACTAAAGAAATACATACAAACTCAAACATTTCACCTTGCACATTATACAGTGATTGTGCAAGTAGAAATGTGGGGATATTTCGATTCTTAGGGATATACTAAGGACCTTACTCCGTGCTTTCCACATACTTAATATTATATAAATACACATATATAAAGGCCCATACATACGGACGTATATAATCATATATATGTAAAGCTTTATCTATATAAATCAACTATATATATGTAGCATATATATATATGCATATATATATGATATATATATATCAGCAATGAGTGAAGCATGTCTGAATTTCTCCTGTTGGTTTTTTTCTATATAATATATATAATATATAATACATTATATATATAATATAATAATTATATATATATTACAGCACATAAAGATTGAAAACATTTAGAAATATATTGATTTATACTTTTTCTAGTCTGTAATTTTCAGTCATTGCAATCAAGATAAAGTTTCCTTATAGGATGCCTGAGTAGTCAGTCAGTTAAGCGTCTAACTTTGGCTCAGGTCATGATCTCACAGCTCTTGAGTTCGAGCCCCGCATCAGGCTCTGTACTGACAACTCAAAGCCTGGAGCCTGCTTCAGATTCTCTGTCTCTCTCTCCCTCTCCCTCTCCCTCTCCTCTCCTCTCCTCTCCTCTCTCTCCTCTCCTCTCCTCTTCTCTCTCTCTCTCTCTCTCTCTCTCTCTCTCTCTCTCTCTCGGCTCTTCCCCCTCTCATGATCTGTCTCTCTCTGTCTCTTAAAAATAAACATTAAATTTTTTTTTTAAGTAGAGTTTCCTTGGATGAGCACTGATTCACATCCTCACACCCAATTTATTTATTTAAAAAAAAAGTTTTCTTTAGTGTCTATTCCTAGACAGGGAAGACATTCCACAGGAACCCCATTTAGGCAGGTTGTCATCATGAGGGATATTTCCCCCTAATTCTTCCTGTGATGTTAACCATCATTTGCTGTCATTTCCACTGTTACATTCTGAAATATGTTGCACTGCTTTCTTATAACCATCATATTGATAATGACTCTGATTTTAATTACTTGGATTAACACTTGTGTGTGCTAGCATCTAGCTTGAGTGTATGCTCATCTAATGGCTAATTGTTATGTATGTTTTCCTGGCCACACTGCTATGGTGTAAAATGCCCTCAGTTAGGAACCAAACCATATTATTTGACTTAGTATACTTACTCTACCTGCTGAAACATATTCTTCCCCTGTTTCCTATTGGTAAAAAAGAGACATTAATACTTACCATTCAAAGTATTATGTGTGTAAGAGAGGATTTATGCATAAGGTCGATCCGTTCATAAATCAGTGTCTAATTTATGCAGTTTTCAGTGGCAATAACAAAAATATTAGTGTTTTATTTAGATTACGTGTTCTTTCTTTGCAAAATTATAATCAACTGATTTTAGATTTTTAATACTGTAGTTATAAAGTGTCATTTTTTTCCTTGTTTCTCTTTTGTCTCTTGTTTTCCCCTATTAGCGTTTAGTATATTAATTTTACTTACCTTTGAGATTTCCTGGTCAGAATATCACTTATTTTTCTTGCAATTCCACACATTTAAAACAATGTTTTACTTGCTAATTTATCCTTAATAACATAGTAATAGCATACTAAAGATTTTGAAATCTAGTGATTATATTTTCAACATTATCTTTCATTATTATTTAAAAATTAAACAATTTTAGGGGTGTCTGGGTGGCTCAGCTACTTAAGCTTCAAACTCATGATTTCAACTCAGGTCATGACCTCACAGTTTGTGAGACAGAGCCCTGCATCAGTCTCCATCCATTGGCATTCTCAATCTCTCTCTCAAAAATTTCTCTCTGCTCCTCCCCAACTCACACTTTCTTTCTCTCAAATGAATCAAACTTCTAAAAAATGAAATAATATTAGCAGCAATGAGTGAAGCATGTCTTAATTTCTCCTGCTGTTTTTTTTTTCTATTGGTTTCCTTCTGAAAGTCTCTAGTATAGTAATAAAATTCTTTAATGTATTTCTACATTAAAGGCAATGCATGTTGAAACATCCATTCTTTAACTTCTAAAAAACCCAGCTTTTGTTCCTAGTATTTTTGGTATGTTTATGGTTAATAGCTATAGAATTTTTATCAGGTATTTTCTTGGCATTTGAGTTAAGTATATAAGTTTAACAACGTTTTGGTTTTTGTTTGTTTCTTGTTTTGTTTTGTTGCTGTGTTCTGTTCATAATTTTCCTGGTGTGCCATCAGCACAGCATTTAAGGGTTAAGTCCTGTGGTTTCAATGAAGAAGGCTTCTCATATCTTACACCCTATTTGCTAATATTCTTGCAGATGTTTTCATTCATTTGTTTATTCAACCAAATAATTAATAGGCAAGCATCTGCTGAGAAAGATTTTGCTGGGGTCTACAGAGGTTCAAAGATGTAAAAAGGGAAACAACTGTCAGGAAACTGAGTCTGCTGGAGAGGTCAGACATGAATACAATCATAAGACTACACATTCTGTTTTATACATCCTAAAAGTGTTCTATTATTCATAGACAAATATTTATTGATATTTTTCCATGTGCTAGACACTGTCCTTATAATAGATGATAACCTGACAAAGAAAACAATATAGTGCTGCCTGCAGGGAACTTCTAGTCTAGGTAAAGACAGCCAATAAAGAGTAAAACACACACACGTGCACGCGCACAGACACACACACACACACACACACACACACACACACACACACACACACACAAATTCTCTCAACTTAATCTGCGCTCCAGACCCTTGACTTCTTCTGCCATTTCAGTTGCAGCTGATGTAAGGGACTCCCCATGGGTCTGGCCACGCTGCCCTCTAGAGTACAGAGGCCTGCTCTGGCTTTCGTAGGAGGCACTAGCACTTAAGTATAGTTTGGGGTTCTATTTTCTAGTGAACTCTTAACATATTCTAAGAGGAAACACTTCAGATTCTCAAAAAGATCTTATACTGACGATTTAGAGAAAGACTATATTTGTGAAAATGATGTACTAGAGGGTCCAGAAGAAAATTTCAATCTTATCACAATTCAAACACAGCATGACTTCCATACAAATACTGAAACAACATGATTTTCATGTAACTTAGCCAAAGGCAAACAGAGAGAACTGAAAACAGGAAAAAGCTACACAATATGGTATCCAAGGGGACATGGGAGATAAAGAAGATTACAATGGGGAAAATCATACTAAAAACCTACATTGGAGACACTGAAGAGCAGGTTAATGCTAAGATGAAGTTAAAAGGCTTGCCTTGAAGCTCAGAGCCTGGAGCCTGTTTCAGTCTGTGACTCCCTCTCTCTCTGACCCTCCCCTGCTCATGCTGTCTCTCTCTCTCGTCTAGAAATAAATAAAAAATATTTTAAAAAAAAAAAGGCTTGCCTTGAACGTAGAAGAAAAAAATAAAACCTAAAAATAAAAATAAGAAAAACATGGTGGATATGAAGAACAGACAATGGAGATTTTCTATCTAATTACTTTGTATTCTTAAAGAACCTAAACAACTCAGGAAGTATTTTAAGAGAAAACTTTCTTAGGCAAAAGGTCTTACTCAGTTTTAGGTATTCACTTGGGAAAAACAACAAGCCCAGATGCACAGGGCCTGATCTGGTCTCTGCCACATATGTAACCATAACTTCCTGGAGAACTAATAAACCAGGTCCAATCAGATCTGGAAGCCCAGCCTTAAGACAACCTTTATACCTTTCCTTAAAGACTGGCTCAAGTGTCTACACCACACGGTACGCTTGTCTAAATCCCTCATCTGAAATATGCCCCTTAGTCCCAAAGTACCTTACACTTCTTACTTCTTGCCACAACTGATATTAACTCCTGATGTATTTCTGAAATTGTTCCATTCTGTCATTCACACCAGATTGTATGTGCCACCAAAGAAGAGCCTCCCTATTTCCCACTATATGTTCATATAATTTTGAAGAATAGACAAAACTTTAAAGCAAAGGAAAGAAGTTTGTTTTATACTGATAAAGGTAAAATGAAGTTATTACTTCACAGGAAATGTAAAGGGCTGAGCAACTCATTTATCTGACACAAATGAAAGGACTTCTATTCCATGTTGGACACTTAACCAATTGACACAAGAAAGTTTAAAGTTTAAGAGAAGAGAGGAGCAATGTCCCATCATGCAACTGCAAGGAGCAGAAGAGAAAAGGGCATGGGAGGCTATGTTGAGGATTTGAAAGCAGAAAATCACTGATGCAGGTGATCAGTTTGCAAGGGTCTGGTAGGCTGCACCATGGAGAATGGATGTGTTGCTCTTCTTAGCTGACTAAAAGCAAGGGAACTTCAAAATGGCATCAGTAATAACTGTTGGCAGCTCAACAAAACAGCTGGCTTTGCCCTTGACTTAATGACCATGATATTCCCGAGGCTCAGGAAGAATGGATCATTCATCAGAAGTCAAAGGTCTGATTCATTAGAGATTTTATAGTGTACACATTGATTTACTTACTTTATTTCATCCACTGTGATTTATTCTGTATATTACTTTCTTTTGTTTTTAATCTAAACTCTGCTTAAATTCTTCTCTGTCTTTAACCTTATAGGTTAGCTTTAATTTTTTTCTTGCCCTGATAAGGTTTATGCAGAATTATCCCTCAATTTCTGTCTGCTTGGATCTGCAATAAGGCCTGGCAGGCTTTAAAGAGTCCTAATGTACATGGTCAGAAAAATGAGTTGAAAGTGTTTTGATTCTAGGGTTGAAAAGTTGCACTTTAGCAGGGATAAAAAGCTGTTTGTGCACTGATGATGCTACCTGAAAGATGTCCAACAATAAAGGAGAAAGCAAATATAAAACATAAGTTTAGAATGACATTTATATTATATGACCTAATTTTTTTCTTCCTCTGTCTTGCCAAAACAAAAAAAATGGCAGTAAAATTCAAATTAAAATATGTGCCTGGAAAAAAACCTAAGTTCTAAATCAAGTACTCCATAATCAAGAGCTCTAATCATTTTATAAATATTAAAGATGTTGCAAAATGAAAATGTCTTCCACTGGCACTGTTGCAGTATTTAATAACCGAGCCATGTATGCAGGGCAGAGAAGGAAGGAGAAAAATCAGAGTAAAATTTCTATTTGAGGCGTTTTTGCTATGTGAGGTAAATCTATTTTAAATTGCAACTTATGAAAAAAAAAACAATGGATCAAATGTGTTTCTAATGCTTTTGAAAAATTATAATTTTAAAATTAAGTATTAAAGCAAACTAAAACTCAGGAATCAAATATGGTTACACAGCATGTACTAAGCATGTGGTACTGAGATCCAGGTGTGATATGTGGAGTGTCTTTAAAGATGATGAAATGCACTTTTAATAAAAGCCCTACATGCTCTCCTCAACTCCCACTCTCCACTAAATCCACCACTCCCTCACCCCAACCCAATTCAAGGGAGATCCTTAATGCAATGCCCTTGATTTTAACTAACTACCATAAATATAAACTTGAAGGTTTCCAGAAGCTGCTGTTCACTCTAGGTCTGTACATACATGAAATCCACTCCTATCTCCCTACTATTCCCAAATCCCCCTGCCTGGATTTGACCTCACCTTCCTTAATACTTTTCATCTAAGCCCTGAAAATACAGTTTGTATAGTTAGGAGCTTTAATGGAATATATGTCGCTATGTCCTGAGCCAAGAAAAGAGTATTCAAAGGCCTTCCGCAGGTTTGGATATATATATTCAGTAATACCATAAATGCATGAACATGTCCTCTTGATTGAAGAATCACAGATCTTACCACTTCCATCCTTTTCTCCTACTTTAACAGTAAAATAATTACCTCATTTCAATTTGTTGCCGTGTATGTTTATTTTTCTCGGTGCATGCATTTCTCTCTATGATCATCTTTGGTTATTATAAATGTTTTGTTGTAATCTTTATCCATATACATATCCTTCTATTCTTCAGTCTTCATTGAGTTAAATTTGGGCATATGTGTATGTGTATCTTATTGTATTTCTAATTTTTCCTTCTGGTTTCATGATACAGGACTCCTCTCCTCTTTTTTTAAATTCACAGCATTGAGGTCACATATGGCAAAGAAGATGGGTTCTGTTCATGTAGCCCTATTAAAAAGAAAGTCATTTTAGGGGCACCTCAGTTGGCTGGGTGTCCAACTTCAGCTCAGGCCATGATCTCATAGTTGATGGGTTCAAGCTCTGCAGTGGCCTCTGTGCTGACAGCTCAGAGCCTGAAGCCTGCTTCAGATTGGGTGTGTGTACCTCTCTCTGCCCCTCCTCCGCTTCTGCTCTGTCTCTCAAAAATAAATACAAATCTTTAAAATTTTTTTTTAAAAAAGGCAAGTCATTTTGACTTATTAAACTCTTGGGTACCCATTAATATCAAAACAATTGAGGTTCTAGAATTAATTTCCTATGGTAAATTATATGTACTGGATAAAAGCATCTAGCAAATTTAAGAAAATAGATTTAATGAATTTATATATGTAGGCCCAGAAAGTAATCATATGGAAAGAAACCCAAAAATTGGGCCAAAAGTTAATAAAGTTTACAAAGGAACGTTTTATGTAGGGTCACTTTACAAGCAGATATTAAAATGGGTCCATCTTTTGCAGTCGCATAAGTAAAACAGAATCATAATTCAAGAATTTAATTGCTCTATCAAAAATGTTTACAGTCTGGGTAAGTGAATCTCAAGTCAGAATGACTGTGCTTCACAGGAAACATCTGACAATACCTGGAGACATTTCTGACTGTCACAGTTTGTAGGAGACAGGAGGCAGGGACATGTTACTCCTGGCATCCAGTAGGCAGCAGCCAGGGATGCTGTCTCTACTATGCCCAGGGCAGCCCCATGTTCCAGCAAAGAATCATCAACCACAAACTTAAATAGTGTTGAGGTTGAGAAACCTGTGTCCATATTAACACGATTCTAAGAACATATTTGTTATTGATTGCTCAAGATGAGATGTTCTTTGATGTAGCACATTTCATTAATATGTGTGCAGGGCAATTTATCTATTTTTCTCACAATCTCAAACATTCCTTTGATCATTTTAATAAGCACTTGGAGGAAGAGTTCAAATAATGGGCAAACTCAGATATTTAAGAGGAATAGGTTTTTAAGTACCCCATAGATTGGGTTCTTTTCTTAGCCATTCTTTGTGATGCAAGCCCAACTCCTGAGTTCCCCAAATGGGATCTGCTGGCAATCACTTATCCAGCCTTCCATTGCTAGCCCTTTATTTCTAATCCTAGTGTCTATAAGACAAAGGCACAGGAACCATTATTATCAAACGCAGATTAAAATCCAACAAATAGAAGAGTCTAGGGAGTGGCCTGGAAAAGTTACAAGATGACTTCCCAGGTAAGGAACAGAATTCAACAAAGATGCACAGGAAGAAAGCCATATGAGAAAACCACAAGAAACCAGGGCAGAGGAATCAGGTCCACAGAGAGTGAGAGACCCATATAGAGGCTGAATGTGCTAGATTACGGAGTGGTATGAATGAAGATGGCACAGAAGAGCTGAGCTGAAAGGCAACAGGCTCCCTAAGAAGAGAAAGTGCTACAGATGCCCTATATCCACAGGGCGGAATGCAGACTGTGTCCTCAGCGACGGAAATGAACTAGATACCAACACTCCCTGCCAATGTATCTAAGATGATAAAATTTTGCTGGATGGAAAACAAACACATTTAAACATTAGCTTCCTATTCCACATCAGGACTGGATTTTTGTGCTGAATGTTCACGCAGTTAGTAAAAAGAATAAACTAGGAAATTTTCTATCAAAAAGAATCATAATACAATTTTGCCTTGAAAATGTATGAGACTATCTAACTTGTTATATAAAATATTATTTCATTATTATTGATGACCACATCGTATCTACCCTTCCCATTTGCATGACAAAAAAGGTGTTGACCTTACTTACATATTAAAAGCAGGATACTCATTCATATTCATTGATTTTAGTCACTCTTTCCATAAGAGTATTTTCTTTGGGTGTTTGATAGTATACATTATTAGAACGCTGAGAGGATTTTCAAGGAAGACAAAAAACAAATGAAGAGAGTAACAAATGAGGATGAGAGCCAAGAAAAGAAATGAATTTGTACTGAAAGAAATATGAACTTCATTTAAAAAGTAAAATAAGGGGTGCCTGGGTGGTTCATTCAGTTAAGCGTCCGACTTCGGCTCCGGGCATGATCTCAGGGTTCGTGGGTTAGAGCTCCTCATCAGGCGCTGTGCTGACAGCCAGCTCAGATCCTGGAGCCTCCTTCAAATTCTGTGTCTCCCTCTCCCTCTGATCTTCCCCTGCTCACACTATCTCTCTCTCAGAGATAAATAAAACATTAAAAATTTTTTTTAAATAAAACACAATGGAGAATCTCCATTTTAAAACAAAAGAAAAAGTATAATAAGACGGGCATCCTAAGGAATACAAGACGAATGAAAGATATTATGAAATGAAATTGTAATGACATATCACTTTTTAAAAGGTAGATCAGTGTCATGTGTTTGCAACCTTAGCTTCTGCAGTGACTGACTGAAGACAGAAGTGTAATAAAAGATGTTGGTTTTCAAACGTGCTCAGATGCTGCACACAGAAGCCACTAGTACTCTGGGTCATTAGAAAGTACTCCCTGTGCGCCAGCCACTTCTGCAGAAATCACTTTTGCTTACTCACCACAATAATCCCACAATTATTATCTAATACTATTTGATATTATTATCCACATTTTACAATTGGGGGAAGCTTAGCATGAAGATGTTAGGCAATTTGGCCACTTCAGGACAGTTTTCCTCATTTTAGGCAACATCAGAATCACCTGCAGGGCACAGTAAACTAGATGAGGGGCCCCAACCCCAGAGGATCTGACTTATTGGGTCTGGAGAAGAGCCTGAAAATTTGCATTTCTAACCAGTTCCGAGATGGTCCTGATGCTGCTAGTCCAGAAATGACACTTCAGAACATCTGAGCTAGGATGATCTTAAAGGTGATGGAGCCCAGGCAGTCAGGATGCAGATAGAGTCCACGACCATGACTGCCATGTGAGGGGGCACTGGAAATGTGCCACATTATACACAGGACAAAGGTCACCACCTCTGTAGACACCTGCACCCAAACCCTGTCACATGGAGCAAAACCTGCTGTTTCCAAGCTTTACTACTGTCACATCCTACTCTTCCCTGTCAGGTGGGCAATTTCAGGACAGATGTTTAATGAAAAATAACTTTAAAAAGAAATTATGCCTTTATGTTTCTTTCTTTGAATTGAGAAGATTATCTTAATTTAAGATCAGAAAGCAGAACTGTTTCTATAATTAAACTGAAATACAATTTATGATTCTAAAAAACCAATAATGCTGGTTAAAACATTTAGAAACATAGTGTTAAAAACATACCAAAGATGTTATATAAACATGTATATTATTTGCTAATTCCTACTATTTTATCTGTAAACAACCAGTAATATTTCAGAGTCCTCAAGTAGGCATCAAATTACAAGATAATTCATTGAGCACTGTGTACGTTCTCATTTTCCTCGTTTCTAAAGGAAATCCTCTGGTCTTATATAAGAAATATAAAATATAAAAAATATACAAGGATTTTCTTCATAAACCATACACAAAGTCAGACAGTTTACAGTAAGGAACTGGCATATTTTCTATAAGTGGTTAAATATTAAACATGATATTAATTGCTTATAAAGCAGTGAACATAGATAGCTACCAAGTTTCGTTAAACTACAAAGATACACTGCCTAAAAATCAGGCCTACAAAGTTTTAGAAGCACCACACTTTTTAAAATGCAAAACAGGGTTTCAAAGTCCCATATATAATAAGTCAGATGGTGGTGTCAGTACCATTCCGTCTGGCATAAGTTGGGGTATATAAGGTTCAAAAGCAAATCATTCCTTCCACCATGAATGAGATAATTTATTCAGAACACTTGGCTTGTCATGGTAATAGCTTGAAAAACAGTAACAGAAGATTACTTTGCAAAAAATCATCTTAAAATTCAAGTGCATAAACATGCATCCACATATACATATATACTCATATTAATCAGAGTTGTAGCACTGATCATTACTGATGAACTATAAATAGATTTTGAATTGAAGATGAACAAGGGATAGCTGGAGGAGAGATCTCTAACATATGAAGTTTAAGAGGATGATGAAAAAAAAAAGCAAGAAGTAAAATAAAACTACAAGAATGAATCCTGAATATTTTACATGATGTGACGTCAAAATATTACTGATAAGGCATATTGTCCCATTTGCTATCAGCTGAGGAATCCTGCATTCAAATTTGATTTATAACCATTTTTGCACATCTGACCTATTATTAAATTCATCTGTTCCAGAAATACAGCAAATTATTTCTCATAATTTTTCACATGTCTTCTTATAAGAGGTAAAAGCTTTGCTTAATGAAATGTCAATGGGCTTGAAAAAAATTAATTTCTACTCATGTAATGATAAGTGTCAGAGACACACATGTTCTTAATTAACTTCACATTAATAAAGGAGGGCTTCCCCAGATATAAATGCTTAACTGATATCTGCCATGGGGAGGACAGGATGTGTTGCCATGAGCAAGAATCCACAATGTTAACAAAATGAATGAGAAGACAGAATGATGCCCTTGCTGGAGCAAAAAGGAAGTATGTATTTCTACTTCCTTGTTCCTATTTTGGGGAATAGTATCTGTAGAAACTTGTGAAGAAGTCCTATGACTTTTTTTTGATAAAGGTCTTCATCAAAAATAAAAATAAAGCAAAAACAAGCATACAGAAACCATAATGGAAAAGAATCAAATACTTGCCTGCCTTCTATACAGGTGGTCCCACATGGTAGGAGACACATTGGACTTCCTGCACAGACAATCAGGCCAAGGAAAGGCCAGTGAGGCAAAGCTACTGGCTGATTGGCCTGATGGTCATGGCCACTCTGTGTTCTTTTTTTTCTTTTTTTCAAATAGTTTATTGTCAAATTAGTTTCCACATAACACTCAGTGCTCATCCCCATAAGTGTCCTCCTCTATGCCCATCCCCCCCTCCCCCCCACATCCATCAGTCCTCAGTTTTTGTCAGCATTCAAGAGTCTCTCATGGTTTGCCTCTCTCCCTTTCCCCCACCATTTCCGCCCTTCTTCTCCCCCTTGTTCCTCTGTCAAGTTCCTCCTAATCCTCCTATACGTGCAAACATATGATATTTGTCCTTCTCTGCCTGACTTATTTCACTCAGCATAACACCCTCAAGGTCCACCCTTCTGGTCTAAGGGAGGCTCTGCCCATTCTCCTAAGGTAGAACCTTCTATTAAGCTAAATAAATCTCATTGGTATCATTGTTCTTATCCTGGGCTGATAAAAGAATGGGTCTATGGTAGATACCAGCCACTGAACCTAAGGAGAAAGATTCTGGTTAAGTACTTTTCCTTTTTTTAATTTTTTTTATGTTTCATTTATTTCTGAGAGAGAGAGAGCGAGCATGAGCAGGGGAGAGTCAGAGACAGGGAGATACACAATCTGAAGCAGGCTCGAGGCTCTGAGCTGTAAGCACAGAGCCCAACACAGGGCTCAAACCCACGAACAGTGAGGTCACAACCTGAGACAAAGACGCTCAACCAACTGAGCCACTTAGGCATCCCAGTACTTTTCCTTTTATTTATTTTTTTCAAAAGGTTTTGTGAGAATACAATGTTCCCTTTTCTTATGCCCCTGGATATTGCCATCTTCATAGCTGCTTAGAACTGGGGAAGAATCTTCGGAACTGAGTAGATCCAGCCAAAAAAAGAGTAAACTGGTTTAAGGAAGCTCAGTGGGAACATGGAAAGAACTTGGGTCCTTACCACTGTCTTTGAGCTATTAAACTCACCAAGTTTGGAGCCATTTATCTCTGGATTCTCCTAATTGAGAATGAAAAACAAAACAAACAAAACACCCCAAAACCTTGCTCTGAAAACATACTTTGTCCTGTTTTTTGATTCTTCAAACATCCTTAGAGATATAGCAAGATAATGTGTTCTTTCATTCATTAGTTTTTTTAATTAATTCATTCAATGAACCTATACTGTGTACCTAGGTTTTCCAAGATGCTAGATTAGACAGCCAAGATGAACACCTTGATAGTACCTTATATTTTTTAATATGTTACAGATTCAAAGTACTGTCCATACAGTATTTCATTATTTTCATATCCCGAAATAAACCTATGTTTAGGCAATTGAAGCTGGGGGAGGCTACACCTTGCACAAAGTCACCGTGTTGGGTGATAAGACCTCTGACTCCAAATAATGCTTTCCACACCACCTACTTGTGTCCTAATCAGCTGCAGATTCATTTTCTGGCTTCACCCAAGTTCAGAAGCCTTTTGACCTCACTATGGATCCCATGTCTTTCTCTGCCTTAGGGGACAGCAGCAGGGCCTGGGAGGCACGGAACTAACAGAAACCCACCAGCCTTAGTTAAAGGCATTTCCATTGAGGCAACTGTAACTGTGCAATCCTTTGGGACATAGTTGAGAAAATATTATAACTTATATATTTAAAAATTTTTAAAGAAAACCCAATGTGTATGTATGTCTTATAGCATATATATGATATTATCTTTGTCATGCATAGACAATTTATAGATAATCACATATGTACTGAGGTTTTATGCTCATAACATGGTTACACATAGGGGTGTGTGATCATAAATAAGATCACTGATGTCATTGTTTCTGACTGGCCGACTGGAGAGTTGGCATAACTACATGTCTGCTTTGTTTCTCTGGCTGAATATTTTATTAATTCTGAGAGAGTACTGGGCAATGACCATATACTGTACTCAGCAATGTGTGCAAGATACTACTACTGATGTGGATGATCCAGATCACATCACAATTTCCTTTCCATGCGGTTGTTATAAAACACAAATAAGCTAATGTATGTGAAAGCACTTTCTAGGTTGTAAAACCTATAAAAGTGTTAAGTTCAAAACAGTGGCTGAAATTAAAGTGTTTATTATAATGGAGGGAATAGACTCTTCTTGAATATTACCATTTAATTTTCTGATGCCATTTCATTAAGTCTCCACAACACAATGAGTAAATGATATAACCATAGCAGGACAAGTATGCAATTGACATTTGTGTGTTTATGCACAGGGAGTTTTTCATTTGACCCTTAGACCAAGTCTCAAGAGTATTTATTAGTTTGAACCATCAGAAACTGCTATATTCATAGATCAGTCAAATATCAGCAATTTCTTACAGTTCCAACTAATAGGAAATGATCATGTTACATATGAGCAGATGGAAGCCAAATTGAAGTGACTTACCCAAGATTGAAGAACTAGCAAGTAGAGAATCTAGACTCTACCTGTCTCCACAGCCCCCTACTGCATACTGACCCATGGAGTGATTGTGCAAGACATGACCTACCTGTGGAGTAGACAGCAACAAGCACCCTGACAAAGACAGCACACATTGTCAACTACACGACAAGCCCTTCAGAAGGTGTGCTCAGGTCCATGGTGAGAGGGCATGGTCCACTGCACTTCAAAGGAAAGGGTGTATTACAGCACCTCTAAAATATGATCTATGCAGCCACGCAGCTGTCCTCTTTCCAGAATCTATATATTAAGAGAGACAAACTACATATTGTGTCATTTTGGGTGTGCTAGCAATAGTGAAATGCATTGTAGAAGGCTATACATATTCAACTGAATTTTACATTGGATTGCTAATGGCCCCTTAGATTTCATTAACTATTATTTCCAGGTAGTCCTCAACAACAGGGCCTCGCCAATCCCATACAATAATGCAAACCACTACCACAAAAAAAAAAAAAAAAAAGCCCTCATCTTTGCCAGAAGGTGATTGTTAGAAACCTTGCTCTGTTCCAGAAGACTCTTGGCTACCTGCAAGTATGTGTCCCACACACTTATTCAGCCACTCCTGGGATAGCACTTCTCTGCCAAGGATGTCTTTCTCCTCCCTGAAGTTGAGTCTGGCTTATTCTTCGGAAGCCAAACAAACAAAATGAGAAGAGTAGAAAGACTTTACCTCAAACATGTTCATTATCTTAACATCTTGCATTTACCAGCTGAGAAGCTGTTTGAATTCCTTAAAGAATGCTTTAAAGAAAAGAAAATGGAGGGCCAAAGTTCTAAATTTTGTTACAGTTCAGCAGAAATGCCTACAGTTTAAAACCTAGCTAATGGCTTAAAAAATGAATCAGTGGTTTGTCTTTGGAAATACTCATAATTCAGCTTAATCACTAAAGAAAATAATTAAAAATACAAGGTGAGAAAATGCCTTTGGTTGTATTTAGCTCTCACTTTCATTCCATCTACTAAGGGAGATGGGAAGACCATGAAGAACATCTGGATTTTAGGAATCCAATAAATATTAACATTGATCAAGTTCCATATTTATGGCAGTGTTGTTAATTGGCTCAAAAGGTCATTCCTGGTACCCACATGACTCTGTAGGTACAAAATGAAGATGGATCCGTTACACTACACCAAGATTTGAAGAGTGTTTTTATCAAGGACCCATGACAAACACAAACGCTCATTTCCTCACTGGAAGTCTCTGCGTTAATACTGAGGACCTGTTTTTGAAGATAATTATATAACGTTTACCTATTGCTGCATAAAAATCAGTGTGTGCATAAATATGAATGCTCAATTTTAGGCAAAGTTTACAATATGCATTCACGTGTTTTGACAATACCTGCAACCTTAAACAGGCTGTCAATTTGATGCTGTGTTGATTCAGGGTGTTTTCTCCCCTTCCTTTTAGCTTCCTCTTTGATTTTTGGTCTCATTGCCTAGCTTTTGGCACAGTGAGAAAGCAATTTTCTCCAGAGTCAAAATTAGCACCGCATAATGAATTATTCAGCTCGACACATTGCTTCTTGCAGCGTCCTGTGCTCGTCCAGCCCCAAAGTCTGAAGTTTTCCCTTTCACACATTCCCATCTCCATTCAACCCCTGCCCTTCACTTTCCTCTTCTCCCAATATGGCAGTCCAGCAGGCTGGCACCCTGGCGCCCGACTGAATTTGTTTTATATTTAAATTTCAAGTCACATAGCCGCCTCTAGCTGGAGTGCTTCAGAGTGCAATCACATGAGGCAGGCTGTTTCCACATAAAACAACTTCAAATAACTTCTGTGAGATGGGAGCCAGCCTTTAATAACTTCACCTTAAAATAGACTCATTGAGAAGAGTCTGACCGAGCCTCAGATGCCTCAATAAATGTAATATTAATTCTATCTTTAAAATCTTTATAGTTGGCAATTTTAATAAATTTTTATGAATTTCTCCATTTAAAGCCTCTTGTCTGGATATGTTGTAGCCATATTCCACATTACATTTTTCTCCCTGTTACTTCTCAGTTCATTTATTTTTGAAGAAAATATCCCTTATAAACACACACACACACACACACACACACACGACATATATTGATGTCAATACAGATATACAAATAGAGAGGTATCAATATCAATATGTATATATCCCATCCCCACTCCTCACTGATTAAAAATTTTCAATGAAAGGATTACATGTTTATTATAAGTATCTATTTTAAGATATAACTTGCTTTTGTTTTATTAGTTACACTACTCACAATATTGTTATAAAGCCATACTCTTCAAATGACCCAAGGCTGAGTCTGCATGAGGGAGGGCTTGGAGCCACACCTTGCCTACATTCATGTTATAAAGTGAAACAGAAAGGATTCTAGAGAAAGTGAAAACAGAAGCACACAGGTGTAAAACTGACAAATTAATATCTCCCTGAAAAGTTTTCCAAATAACCAAAACCAGCGTATTCATCAGAGCTCCATTGAATCACCTTAAAAATGTATTCCTGGATAATTTCTCCATGAAGATAATCCAAAAAGCAAAGTTCTTAACCTATCATTTTATTTCTCTGACTAACAGCCAGGTCTTATCCTATGCTGTTATAGTTATTCAACATTTTGTGGTCATACTGTGTGGAAAAAAAAGTTCCTGATCTCCCAATTCCAGGGAGCAGGGATGATTATTAGATGAAAATATTCCTTAAAGTATATAATTCTACTTATACATAACTGATATTTGACAGATGTTGTTAACCCTAGTTTTCTATTCAAACAGATTTAATTAAGGCAAGATAGGAGTCTTTATATTGAAAAATATGTCAGATTCCTTTTGAGAGAGATGGTTTCATATGTATGTAAACTTCAGAATTTAAAACATTGAAAATATACTCAAAAGAACGTTGATTTTGATAAATATATGACATTAGACACATTTATGTTGGCCAGTAGCATGCTACATGCAGCATTTTAGTGCTGTTGCTGAAATGATTAATTTTAACGGTGTGCCAAGATTCAGAATTTATATTCTGAAAATTTCCAGTGCCGCAATGTTCAACTTGTATTTTAACAGACTCCTCGAAGACTTTAACTTTGTGATTCTTGATTTATGCTTCCAAGTGTGATTTTACGGTTTGAGTAATCAATGTTTCTCTTCCCTTCCGTTCTTTTCCCCCCCTATCTTCCCTCATCTCTCCTCTCAATGTCATGTAGTTGTAAGAAGAGAGATTCTGGTGCAATCCCCTGGGGTTAGCTGATGAGCATGGACCATATGTTCCTGACTTTTTTCAGAGATTACTGTGTGTATTACATTGACAAACCAACTCCCCCAAAACCATTCTGGATAACTTCATATTACACTAACAGCTTGCTAATGAGTCGTCATGGCAGTTGCCATATTTTAGTAATATTTATTAAACTGTTATGAACCATGAAACTATATTGCTTTATCTCCATGATAAATTAGATAAAAGCTAGGTTTTGTTTTTGAAAATAATCTTTCTTAATTAACTCTCCTATAGCCCCCCACCCCCATATGTGTTTTAGATACTTTTCCTCCTATTACTGATATTCATCTAGGAAAGACTAAAGAACAGAGATTTTCAAACATTTTTTGAATGGTCTTTTATCTAAGATGAAGAACAGGTTGGTAAAGTTGATGGTCAAGGGTACAGCAAGGCTTCTTGTACTCCAGCCTCTTCAAAGAGGTTCAAGTTGACAGAGTGGAAGCAAAGTAGCTCATAGTAAACACTCAGTGCAAGGATCTATGTCCATTATTATAATTTTACTGGCCACTTCAGTGGCTTATCAAGGTACATAATTTAAAATGTTTGATTATAGTAAAAATGGAATATAGGTGCAATTCTGAGATATCATTCCCAATTGTATTTAAAAGGTTTCCAATTTTATTTAGTCATTGCTTAATCTAAAACAGACCAGAAAGACTTATTAGCACATTAACTGGACATATCACCTCTCTGCAGACAAACCTACTGAAATCTTTCTTATATAATTTTAAATAAGTTAAATAACTTCCTTATGCCTCAGCTTCCTCATCCATTAAATGAAAATAATAATTGTCACTACCTGTTAATTTGACTTAAATAAGATAGTGGATATAAAGTAGTTTGCAAAAGTCAATGAAACACTATAAACAGTTTTAAGCTATAAATCAATGGGCAATAACTATTGTTAAAAATGACAATTTCCATACATGGCTTTTCTATTTTTACAAAAAGTTAGTGTCAGCTGATGATAAAGAACTTAGTATGTGCCAGGCACCATTCTAATGTACCATTCTAAGTACATTACCTGTGCACTCTCATTTAAACCTCACAAAAACTCTATAGACAAGTATGTTATTTATCCCCATTTATACACAAGGTGCTAAGGGTACAGAAAGGTGAAACTAACACAAGACCATTCATTAGTAAACTGTCCAATGCTCTTTTCTACTGAACTCTACGTGCCAATAAATATATGTTTTCCCTTAAAGGACTTGGGATTTCTTTCTTAATCAAAATAGAATATATTAAAAATAATTGCTGAACATACTTCAGTCAGCTATCGCTCATTCAGCTAAGACAATTACACTGATTGTCCAGTACTATTGAATATAATCAGAAGAGAACCAGGCACATCCAGATTGAAACAAACATTAAAGGCCACTTAGTCCAGCAACCCATCTGGAAACGCTATTGCTTCTCCAGCATGTTCTTGTTTCCTTTTGTCAAGAGCAATTAGGAAAGCAGAATTAAGGGACTCAGCATCCAAGAATGAGAACCATATTAGCCAAGCAACTAGCCAAGGGTCGGAGCCTCTCCCAGCCTCAATTTCCTTATTTGTAACACGGAAGTAAAATTATCAACTTCATAAATTTGGTGTGAGGCTCCAATTAGATGAAATATGGGAACTTATCCTGTAAATGTGCCGCATGACCCATTTTCACAAGGCACTACTTTTGTTTTCATTATAAAGAAGAGGATGGATTTACAGATGAAGAACCATGTGGAATGCATATAGAAAAGACAAAAATATATCCTAATATATAGTTCAGTGTAGAGAACACAGAGATACCCCCAAAATATAGTACACATCCAAAGAGCCCTGACATTGGAAGAGAAGCAATTACTTTGGCCAGTCCAAGGGAACGCTAAATGGAAAGCAGTAAACAGCCCTCAAGATGGTTCTGTCTGTACATAAAAATGATCCTTATATTGGGTATCTTAGAAGAGAAAGGAGCTCTACCTCAAGAGACAGGACTATGATTTCCGCAATATGCTTAGTTCCAGAAACACCGCCTATGGATTAGCAAGGCCTCCTGCCCCAGCCATGTTTCCTGACTGCCACTGTCCAATTCTGCAGTTTATTAGCGATTCCGGCAGAGGGTCAGCTGGGGAAAGTGAAAAGAACGGACTATTAAACCAATGAGAATGACCATTCGTTTAGTAAATTGTCAGCCTCTGCTGGGGAAGAGGCCAAATGTATTGTCTAAAGGAGGTCATGGAGATTTCAATTATTTGTTCTAAACCTGTTCTTAATTCCTGTAGGAGAAAGGTGAGCAATAATGAAGAGATTGCATATTTGAAGATGCAAATTAAACAGAAGAAATTAAGGCCTTTTTAGGGGTAAGAAGAGCAAATGGAAACATATTCCTCAACAAAGTAGGGCTCCACATTTCTAAACATAAAAAGAAGTTAAAGAAGCAAAGAGGTCTTAGAAGGAAGACAAAGAGAGCATCATTGAATGGTTGTGTGTGGTTAATAGAGGATTCCTGGATTTGGAGAAGATTTGGAACAGAACATTTGCTACTAAACGAGAGAATCGATAAGAATCAAAGTATCAAAGTATTATTGAAGAATGATCAGAATCCAACTGTGATTAAAAATGGTAAATGAGATGTGATCCAAAGGAAGAAAGAGTCATTTGTGCAGCTGAAAAAGCATATAAGGTAGAAAGTAAAGATAGGAAGGTCTTCTGAGACAGTAGCAGGTACACTGTCGAAGGCACTTAGGTTGGAAAGGAAGACAGTGTGATGGTAATTGAAACGCATGTCCTGACTGCACTAAAATATCTTCCTCTTCCTAGGGCAGTGCAACGGCCCTCAATGATTTCTGGCCCCTCATTCCAATACTGGTGAAGACAAGAGCATGGATGTCCAAGCTTCCTTTCTACATGTCCTCACATTCCTTCTTGCTTCTGTCACTTCTAACCATGCCTCTCTTCCTGAAAGTCTTTCCTGAACTGGCTTTGATGATATTGTGCTAATTCTTATACCTCTTATTGAGGCTTCCTGGTCTACGTTTATAACTTCTCTTCATGCTCCCATATTTGTGGACAAACCTGAGAGTCCATCTTTGTCTTTTCTCCATAGAACATCTCTGTGACAGTTCTCACTTTTACAGCCTTACCTAACACAGTGAACCAGGGTGCTGTCAGATGAAATAAAAAGAACTGGCATGATACAGAAGAACAACAAAACTGAATTCTGTACGACAGGCCCTAATTGAATACAAAAATAGAAGAGGAGAGGAAATCCAAGATGACACTGGAGGTCAGAGCCTTAGTGAGTTGAACAATGGTAATGTCAGCTATAGCTGTAAGGAAATCTGGTTGGGCTGGGGAAATACATTAGAAGCTGTGATAGGGATGGTTTGTGCGTAATGTTCAAGTGTCTTCCAGGCTTCTTATATGTCTTTAATATCAGTCTTCTGAGCTAACAGCCCAATTTCTGTCTAGTGCACACCTCCACCTGTGACACAGATAAAAGTATGTGCAACAAAACTCATTTCTCTCCTGTCTTTTGGGTCCACAACAAGATTTCAGTTAAATTATGTTTTGGCCACGTGTCAGTAAGATGCAGACAGTGATGTGTGCATGTACAGGACTGACCAAAAAAACCCTTTTCCAGTGTCCACACTATCTTTACTTCAGCAGCAACCTCAGGGATCATGCAGTTAAGATGGAAGCACTACAAGATGGACGGAGCTTGAATTGCCATATGATTGCTTTGAGAATATAAGTCCCAGTTCTAGTAGATAACACATGGTACGCACAAATTGAGAAACTGAAAAGAGATGCAAAGGGACAAATTACATAGGTGAGGACAAGATTTACAGATAGCAGTGGAGCAGGATACAGGACCCCAGGGTCACCAACAGTGGGGATATGGTGCCACTCCTGGCCTGAAGAAGCAAATTAAAAGTATATTCCAGAACCCAAAGACAGAGTTGTGTGGAGAATTCCAGAGAATTCCCTTCAAAAAGAAGGATACCAGCAGAGAGATCACTGCAGACATACACATCCCTACCTAGTCCTTCCTCGTGTTCTTCAGTTATCTCCTGTTGTTGTCCTCCATTGGCTTAACCCAACCAGAAACAGACAGCAAAGGATCCATCAATGGCGTCTAATTAGGATGATCTCCAAGGTGGAGAATGTGAGAGAAAGTGAAGAGTGTCAAAGAGAAGATATCTCTCACAGAAGAGAGCCACCAAAGAGAACTACCAGACCCTCATCAGACTATGATGTGAACAAGAAAACTTCCTTGTATTAAGACACTGGTATTTTAGGGCCACTTATTACAAACTAATGACAGCTGTTTTGACTTACAGCTTGTATATCCTATCTGTGCCTCAGATTCTATAAGGTTCCTATAAATACATGAGTTATACAGTGAGGTGGATTCCAAAATATAAGAGCATTGGAAATGAACCATATGGTCAACTCTAATGAATCAAAGCAGAGATATACAATTTAGGTTTAAAAGTTAGAAAATTTCTCACTCCAAAATGAGTTTATTGTAGCTTGATTGATGCATTTGTATTCACATGCATTAAAATATTCAATCAAATGGTTAGTCAAATAAGGAAAAAGAAATCAGAATTGAAAGTTTGGTTGTCATCTAAATCTGACCTAGGGCAGTAGACTGCATTGCAGAATGCTAAATATTCTAGCGCCCTGTGTGAGAATCATTCTCATTCATCCCTGCCTGCCTGAACTCTGGAGAGGACATAATACCTGCTATGTCTAATGGAATATAATATGGGCTGAAGTGACATGTCATTTGCAGCAACTTTAAGAGTGGGTATGCAGTTCAATGTGCCTCTACCACCGTAAACCAGCAGATATCTAAAGAGAGGCTTTCCATCACTCTAATCATGGAGTAAACATAACAGAGACTAGGCAGAGAGCCAATGTGCAATGGACATGTGGTTTCAGCAACAAAGAATCTTTCTGGTCTTAAACCATTAAGATCTAGACTTATTTCCACAGCATACCCAGACAATCCTGACCAATACAGGAAAATGAAGTCCTGATAGAGAGATTTTAGTTGCTTGTTATCCTGGCAAGGCCAGGGATGTGGGCAGATGAATGTGCCCAACTACTGTTAAATATGTGGCCCATTCAACTTTCATTGTTCTGATTCCTTGTTCACCAAGGAACATTCTGCTTCTGATTCTTATGATTTGATTTCCCATGGTGGTATAACCTAAAGGGAAACAGGGGACTCAACAGATATGCAATCATTATTTTATTTGCATTATAATTTATTAATTTTGCCTACTAATTTCATGTATCTCTTAGAATCTTTGTTAATGTTGGCCACCGGTGAAAGATAGATATGTTAATGATTCACACACAAAGTCACATTTGTGAGCAATGCTACCATGTAACTTGTCTCCAAAAACAGTGCACAGAACTTCCACGGTAACTACATCTTGGCGTTACTCTGTGGAAGACAGTAAGCTACATTCACCTCCTCATGTCAATTATATCCGAACCCAAACCAAGCTGCGTTTCTAAAGCTCAAATACTTAAAAGCATTTTTGATGTTTTCTTCTGCCTTACCTCAACTTCTTATCTGCTGCCCCTTCTGTGGAAATGGAATCCTCACAAGAATCCAACTCCCACTCTTCTCTGCCACCACCACTGGCTTCACCTGACATTCTTCTAGCTTTGCTTGAACTTTTGCAACAGCCTCCTGGCTGGTGTCTCTGTCTTCATTCTTCTCTTGATAATCCATCCTACATATGACTCACAGATGGTCTTTCTAAAGCCCAGCTGCCATTATTATTTTCTCTATTCAAAACAATCAAATGATGCCACAGTAATCCAATATCTTCATCCTGACATTCATGTCCTCCTCATCATGACTCCATCCAGCCTAACACATCATCCTATGTGTATATCACATATCACACAAATGAACAGCTTGTTGTCCATTAATGTGCTTTGGGCTAAGGGGCTTTTAGGAATGAGTTTTCTCTATTGTCTAATAGCATTCAGTAATTCTTACAACATATGTTTTCCTTCTAGTCAGATCCACCCTGTCCACCCCTCTTATAATACTACTATGCCTTTTTCCTATACCAAAGGGGCTTTAGTAAACAATAGGAATCTATCATCCCCTAGGTAGATATGTTTAACATTTAAACTACTGATTTGGATTCAAACAATGGTTACACTGCACTGTAAGAAGACCACTGTAAAAAGGAAACGTAATCACCCAGCCTACCTTTGAAGGAAACTATTACGAGAGGGTAACAATAAAACCACTTTCAGTAGATTTTTCTGTGATATGTATCATCGTTTCTTCAAGAGATCCAAAGTATACTTCATATAAATTCAACTGAGGCATTCTAAAGAAGAGAAACTTAGCTCTGTCTAGACATATGTAGACAACATGGTTTCCAAGCAACGATGATAGGACTTTCACAATATAAAAGAATGTTGGTTCACTTAGTAGCAACTGTTCATTGACTGGAGGAGATAGAGAGGTATATGTGGAACCCTCTCTCAGAAATGGTCAGTGAACCTTAACTTTGATGTTATTTATTTTCCTTCAGTTTCTTGAGAACTAGTCACTCAGGGAAAACTGATGAAGATCCACATGCCCCTTTGTTTGCTCCTCACCCCAACAAGCTGCCACTCTGGATTGACCACATTCTAAAATTCCATTTGTCCCAACTCTATCTCCAATGTACATATCAAATGTCAAGTCTTCCTCAGGGTGCCTGGGTGGCTCAGTTGGTTAAGCGTCCGACTTTGGCTCAGGTCATGATCTCACGGTTCGTGGGTTTGAGCCCCGTGTTGGGGTCTATGCCGACAGCCAGCTCAGAGCCTCAAGCCTGTTTCAGATTCTGTATCTCCCTATCTCTCTGACCTTCCCCTGCTCATGCTGTCTCTCTCTCTTTCTCTCAGAAATAAATAAAACATTAAAAAAATATATATTAACTCTTCCTCAAAGCTTTGACACCCTAGCCTATTCCTCTGAATAACTGTCTTATATGGCTTAAGTGCCTTAATAGATGCAACACTGGTTTTGAACTGAGAGTAAGTTAAATCTGAGTCTTATGCTAGATTTAAGTGTGAACTTGGGCAGATTACACAACCCATCTAAACCTGCACTTCTTCTTTAAAAAGAAAACAATTAAGACTAAACTGTATGTTAACTAATTTAAATTAAAACAATAAAATAAGAGAAATAACCCAAATCAAATCACAAATGAGAAAGGAGAAATAATTGCTGACATCACATAAATATAAACAATTATAAGAGAACACTATGAACAACAATACACCAACAAATTGGACAACTTAGAAAAAGTGGACAAATTCATGGAAACATATATATTACCAAAACTGAAACAGGAAGAAATATAAAACATGAGCAGTTATATAACCAGCAAAGAAATTGATTCAGTAATCAAAACACTCCCAACAAAGGTCCACAGCCAGATGATTTCACAGGCAAATTCTATCAACCACTGAAAGAAGCGTTAATACCTATTCTTCTCAAACTGTTCAGAACAGGGGCGCCTGGGTGGCTTAGTCGGTTAAGCGTCCGACTTTTACTTAGGTCATGTACTCGCGGTTCGTGGGTTCGAGCCCCGCGTCGGGCTCTGTGCTGACTGCCAGCTCAGAGCCTGGAGCCTGTTTCAGTCTGTGACTCCCTCTCTCTCTGACCCTCCCTGCTCACGCGCTCTCGCTCTCTCTCTCTCTCTCTCCTAGAAATAAAAAACATTAAAAAAAAAAAAAACTGTTCAGAACAAAAAAAAAAAAAAATAGGAAAGGAAAACTTCCAAATTCATCCTATGAGGCCACCATTACCCTGATGCCAAAACCAGATAAACACAACACTAAAAAAGACCACAGGCCAATATCCCTAATGAACCTGGATGCAAAAAATTCTCAACAATATAGTAGTAAATGAAATCCAACAACAGTACAAAACAACAGAAAGAATCATTCACCATGATCAAGTGATTTATTCCTGGGCTGCAGGGCTGGATCAGTATATGCAAATCAGAGTACATATTTCATATAAATGAAGCTACACAGGAGTGTCTGGATGGCTCAATTAGTTAAGTGTCCAAGTCTCAGTTTTGGTTCAGGTCATGATCTCGTGGTTCATGAGTTCGAGCCCTACAGTGGTCTCTGTGCTGTCAGTGTGGAGACTGCTTCAGATTCACTGTCTTCCTCTCTCTCTACCCCTCCCCAACTCAGGCTGTGCATGCATGTGCTCGCTTCCCTCCGCCCCCACATAAATAAACTTTAAAAAATAAAAAGAAATAAAATGAAAACAACTATACATACCTGTTAGGTAGCATAGTCAGTCTTCAAAAATATGTGTTCCTTCACCATTTTTCCTTTTCTTTATAGCTATATTAATGAGTGTATGTTAATTATCTTTGTCTATAAGCTTTATGTTCTTACGGAACATGACATATCTCACTATTCTCTAAATCCTTAGCAAATTTGAATATAATCTCTTATATACAAGACACTGGATGAATAAATGAATGTTGAATTTATATGAAGTTTAGTATACTTTGGACCTCTTTAAGAAAAGACACTTAACACATATCATAGAAAAATCTACTGAGAATGGTTCTATAGTTACCCTTTCTTAATGATATCCTTTCAAAGGCATGCTAGATGATTGTATTTACATTTCCTTCTTTTCTTTTCATTTTATTTTAGAGAGAGTACACATGCAAGTGGGGGGAGAGGTGCCAAGGTTGGAGAGAGACAGAGAGAGGAAGAGAGAGAGAGAGAGAGAGAGAGAGAGAGAGAGAGAGAGAGAGAGAGAGAATCTTAAACAGGCTCCACGCTCAGTACAGAACCAGTCATGAGGCTCAATCCCACGACCCAGGGATCATGACCTAAGCCAATATGAAGAGCCAGCCACTTAATTCTCAGAGTTACCCAGGCGCCCCCATTTACGTTTCCTTCTTACACCGCTCTTCTAAAAATACCTCCTTTACCAGTTCTCTGCCGAAAAAGCCAACTATTTTCAATCTTAATAGAAGGTTTTCCACTCACTAACAATGCCTCCCTTCAAAAATAGCCACTATTCTTTAAGAAGTCAGTTGATCTTCTTAAGTAGATATCATTAATTTTTTTAATCTCAAATATGCACCTGGAAATCCTAGTGAGCTGAATCAAATACCACAAGGAAGAAGGGAAAGTTCCTAACAGAAATGACTTCAGATAACTCATGATTTAACTTCTTACGAGAAATGCAAACCATTCTAAAAAATATTAAAAACACCAATAACTTTTGGCTAAAGTACTATCAAAATCCTATTTGCTATACTACTTCCCTCTAGGAAAGCAGGCTAGGTCTTCCGACCATGGAATCTAGGTCTTTTGGCAAGCCCTTCTGGCTCAAGCATTCACAACTGTAACCGTGTCTTGCCAAGCTCGAGCTGTCCACCCTGGACCTCAGCCCCGTCATTCAGACTGTTTAATTGAAATTGAGCTTGGCTCAGTTGAATATGAAACTGATATCCTTTTTTTTTTTCCTTCAGTGTCAACAGGACATAGATATTGCAAGGCTTTCCCTAAAGCTCTCAACCCTGAACTTGAACTGTTAGTTTACTTCAAAAGTAAGTTATCGGCTTTACTTCAGAGGATAAGGAGAGAAAGGGCTTTGGAGATCAACCAGCACAATTCCATTTTTAAACCCATCGCTATACTAGCTGTGTGACACTGGAAAAGTCATTTAGCCTCTCTATTCCCATTTCCTCACAGGACAGCTGTAAAGACAGAATTAGATCACACAGTTGATACACAGTATCTGACAGTTAATGTAAGAAATCCACCCCACTCCTCTCCTCCCACTTCCCTCATCTTTCATTCCTTGTGAGAAATAAGCAGAAGGCTGAGTAATCTCATCACATGGTCCTCAGCCTAGCCCTCCTTTGGCCCTTCCTCCATTTGCTAATTACAAAATTATCTACAAACAGATATAATCAATGGCTTCCTCTAACATGTATGTTCAGTGTTAGTACTGGCTGGGCACGGAAAATTAGAAGTGAATATCGGTGTGTCAGAAAATACCCACTCTGGTCTAAGGGCCAGTGTCCCTGAACTGTAGCTGCTGCAGCTGCTACAAATGCTGTGCAGCCAACACGACCAACCACCACAACAGCGCCAACTGTATTCATACAGAGTGAATCATATAAGCATAGAGCTAAGAATGCACAACATCATCATTTCTGTAATTTTCTGTTGTGTTCACTATGATAGGCCCTGCACCTACATGAGTTCCTGACATTTCTGAAAAGGAAATCGAGGTGTCAGCAGAACTCTGTGTCCTCTGGAGGTCCTAGGGACATATCCATGCTCTTGCCTTTTTCACCTTTTTTTTTAAGTTTATTTATTTTGAGAGTGAGTGAGAAAGCATGAGTAGGGAAAGGTCAGAGAAAGCGAGGAGAGAGAATCCCAAGCAGGCTTCTCGCTGTCAACGCGGTGCCCAACCCCGGGGGCTCAAACCGACGAAATGTGAGATCATGACGGGAGCCAAAACCAGGAGTTGGACACTTAACCAAGTGACCCCCCCAGGCACCCCTTGCTTTTTCCACTTTCTAGCCCCATTTTGCAGATAAGGAAACTAAGGCTTAGGGAATAAACCAACCACTGCAACTAATTTCTTAAGTGCTATGACAGGAGTGTGCTCCTTTCTGTATTCTACCTCCGTATACACATGCAGACATACTAAGATCCTGGGCACTTGTCTTTAAACTTTTTGAAAAAAACAGAATGGAAGGAAGGAGGGAAGGAGGGAGGGAGGGAGGGAGGAAGGAAGGAAGGAAGGAAGGAAGGAAGGAAGGAAGGAAGGAAGGAAGGAAGGAAGGAAGGAAGGAAGGAAGGAAGGAGAGAGGGGAGGAGAGGGGAGGGGAGGGGGAGGGAGGGGAGGAATGTTTTGGAAACAAGATTAATACAGCGAAACTGTTAATGCTGTAGGCAGCAGATACAGATTGCTTCTTTGACCCTCATCTCAATCCTGGTTTTGTATGAAGCGGTACATGACAGACATCACCCTGCCAGGTAAGAAATCACTGTCTTCGTTGTCTGGACAAGTATGCATTAACAAAAGTGCAACAGATGAGAAAGTCAAGGTTTTACATAAAATGCCTAAAAATCACTTCTATTTAAGAAAAGAGATTTTTAAGGGTCTCAACTATGCATTTGCATAAACAAATTGGTGTATTAAAAATATAGACTGGTTTATCTGTTCATTTAAACATTCATACGAAAGCATTTTCTAATCTATGCACTTAGACTGTCAACTACATTCAGTGAATCAGCTCCCAGAACATGTCCACACATGGAGAACTAAGGACAGCTGCTACCAACATCCTAGAATTAGAAGATTCCAGAAAGTCCTACAAATCTGTTTCACGGTTTGGTTTAGGCTTGAAAAGCTTGGCATTGTATGATACCCTAGACTTTATACAAAATATGAACAAATTAATAGATTAGTTATATAATTAGTATATACGTTACTAATCTTTTCTTATGGGAAGTATATTACAGTTAGAAAAAGGTCCTTATACCCCACTAATATTCTGTAAACTCAAACTAGAATAAAGAGTAAATGAGTGAACTAGCAAACAAATGAAGGAACCAACACTTTATTTTTAACCTCAGATAGAAACACGGCCTTTCCCCAATTAACGTAGGTGGTAAGGAATGATGGTATAAGAAGTCTGAGGCTTTAAAATCTCCTCTGTGAACTGCACATTGGAAATACATCTCACTCAAATAGCACATGTGGCATTGTTACCTATCTTTCAAGAATTTCTCTATTTTCTTATTCATAAGACAGCAAAGAATTACAAATATCATTCTCTCTTTCTAAACCATCTTTTATTTTGTTTCCCCCCTAGGAACTATTGCCAAGATAAAAATCTGCCCTTTGTTTGATCTGCAAGCCCTGGGAAATAGCTTGTATGTGTCTTTTTCTTCCATATTGCGTTGGAACAATCATGAAAATAGTCAGATAAGCTGTGTGTTTCTTCGGCTAATGTTTTCAGGGTTTCCTGTCCCATATTTTCAATGAATATGAAGTGATAGCAAAGTAATAGCCTAGTGATAGCTAAGTGATTAGAAGCAAAGGCTTTTAATGGAACAAGTAGGTAAGATTTTATTTTCATAAGGTAACATTAGTTACTGTGTAAAAAGTAGTCATTGATTTTCAACTCTATATGCCTTACACATTTTTAATTAAATGCCTTCTCCTTTGATCAGACTTCATCAGTTTAATATTATGAGTAATATTTTATGAGTTCAGGAGCAATTTAAGCAAAGTAGTTATATCAATGAACAGTTTAGTGATGACTTCTGCTTTGTTTATATTAATTGCATATTTGAGGACTAAAGAATTAGAGACTTTTTTTTCTAAAAGGAAAACATGAAGACTCTAAAGATCTTTAAAACATTTTTTTTTTGCTTCTCAAATTATCAGGATTTGTTTAAGTTCTAGAATAGCCTTTCTTTTTCTAGTATTATCTTAGATGAATATAACATGGTCCCTCATGAGCCTATTGGATCCATTGTTGTTTATCTAGAAAATATACTTTCCTTCTGATTATAAGCACAGCATAGCCTTTTGGGGGTAAAAAATATGGGACAATAGTCAGAACATGACTTTATAGTAAAATTATCAATCAGAACTTGAATATGCCCATACAAGATCACAGAGAATAATAAAAACAGCAAATACATGGTACTATGTTCTGTACACTATCCCCAGCACTTTATATATAAAACCAAATTTTACATATTTTCCACTTTGCAGAACAATTTTTGGTCTTGTGTAGGAGGGCTGTGTGCCTGGCACATAGTTCCACACAAGAGCATTCTGGAGCCTTCCTATCACAGAATAGAAAACTCAGAGAGCCAAGTTGACTCACTGAACTCACTAAGTTCCTTGAAAAGAAGAAGACCCATATTTTTTAAAGGGCAGATTTCCTTTATATAATAGAAAAAATACATTCACTCATTCACTGAGCACTTACTATGCAACTGTTGCTTTGCAGTTATGTTTCTGCCTCCCTGAAGTTTGGTGAAAGTGAGTAGGCCACTGTCATCTTCTAGACCGATAACCCCCCTTCAAGATGGAATTTCCTTAAATGCTTAAGGTGCATTCTTTGACATCCACAAAACCTCTGACTTCTATTTCTATTTACTGTACAGCTCAGGGAATTGGGTTTGGAACCCTGAGTCACAGAGCTGAATCTGGGGGAGCTACAACTTGTCCAGAAATCAATCGAAATATGGAAGAATGAAGAATGACTATCAAGAAACTTTCTACTAAAAGCTGCTGGGGCTGTCTTAAAACTTGGGCAGCTCAGTCCAGAGAGAGACCGATTTCTGGACCCAGTGACCAGAGAAAGGACCTGCTGGTTATATGGGCAAATCCACACCTCCTCTTCACCCTCCTCCTTATCACCCACTCACTATAGCTCATTTAGAAAAGAATAACATTTGACCTTCCAAACGGTCAGAAAGAGTCTGACTACATATTGACCAAGGACAAGGGATAGTAACATTTATTACTAATAATAATTCTTCGCATGTGCGGGGCCTTCGTGATGTATAAAGTACACCTGCTTTTATCATTATCTTTTAGCACAGACGAACAGGCCATTATATCTGTATCTTACCAATGACACAATTGAGCATCCATAAAGACTAAATGGGCTTAGGAAGTTCACAAAGGGTGGCACTGAGACATGAGCCCCATTCTTCTGTCTCTCAGGCCAGCATACAATACATTCTAATACTCCATAAGTTTGTCAAATTTATCCCAGGGATTTGTGGGAAAAATTAGGGTTTACCAAATCACTTTGAGTACATCATCTTATCCACATCTCCTCCACAGCATACGAATTAGTTACTACCCCATTGTCAAGCTGAGGGAACAATCTCTGGGGTCTTATGTTTTAAAATTCCTAAGCTTTCATTACCAGATTATTTGGAAGGGTGCTATCACAATAATGCAAAACATTTGCTATATGACTCCTGGGCTTTTCACCTTGTCACTTATTTATTCTCTGTTACTCTTTTTGGGTTTTCCATGAATTTTCAGATTCAGGCATGGAGGCTCACCAGAGCACGTACTGATTTCCTATAGCAGCTATGACAAGTCACCATAAACCTGGTGGCTTCAAACATGTAAATGTATTATCTTAACAATCCTGCAAGTCAGAGATCCACAGCAGGTCTCATTGAACTAAAATCAAGGTGTCAGCAGAACTGTGTCCCTTCTGGAGGCTCCACGGTCATATCCCTTTTCTTGCCTTTTTCAGTTGCTAGAGGTGGCCTACATTCCTTGCTTTATGGCTGCTTTCCATCTTCAAAGCCAACAATAGCTGGTCCAGTCCTTTTTAGGCTGCATCTCTTCTGACACAGACTTTCCTGCTTCCCTATTTGTTTTAAGGGCCTTTGTGACTGCAATGGTCCCAGGCAAAATCTAGGAAAAGGTCTCCATTCAGTATCAGCGGATTAGCAAGCAACTTCAATTATGTCATCACCACTTCCTAGGCAACATGCTATATCCATAGGTTCTGGGAATTAAGACATAGGCATTTGGTGGTGCCCCCATATTCAGGTAAAGAGCTGTAGCCTCTCTCAGTGGTTTAACATTCTGTTTTCAAGATATAATGAGGACAAACATGCTGCCCCGCAAACTCCTAGCAGAGACCATGCTCATAACGAAGCTCCCTCCCTGTGCTATGGAATGGTGCTACTAGTGCTGGAGTTCAACCCAAAATGAGCTGAACTTGACACTCAAGTGGGGTTTCTGACTTCTAAATGGAGGGTTTTCCTTGTTATTCTTAGTTATCTTTTTATTGCACCATAAGCATAAATATGGTCTTTCACCAAAGTCAACTACAAGGACACTACTGCACCTGTATCCATAGACACAAACAAGCACTGTTTTCCTAAGACTGCAAACATTGTCCTGTTCTGGCGGCCTTCATTTGGGCCCTCTGGAACTCCAAGCTCTCTCTTACCTGAGCTCTCACCTCTCTTTCAACCATGTGGATCAGACCACGCCCATCCTAACACACCCACAAGCTGGGAATCCTTCTCCCTGCCCCACCTACCTACAGGAAGGAAACTAACCTAAGTTGATAAAAGGGGACTGGGGATGGATTGAGAAGGCTTTATGGAAGGAGCAGCACTTCAACTTGGCCTTGAAAGATCATTAAAACTTGGCCAAGGACTGAGGAGAGAAGGAATTTTCAAAGGAGAACATGACATCTGAGAAGGCCGTGATACCTGAGAGGGGCTGTAGTGTTTGAGGAAGGATAAGATCACTAGAAATGAGAGACCAGCATGGGTCTTCCTTCATAAAAGAATTCTTAACCAGGGGGTCTTCTAGAGAAAGTGCCCTGAAATTTGTTGGTGGCTGAGTCAAATAACAGTATATAATTACATGTATTATTAAAGACTCAAATCAAACACCACCTCCTCTGTCAAACTTTGGAGGATAATTCCTCCCACCACTGCCCTCCCACGGCACTCGCTTCTCCGTGCTCAGACCTCTCTCTGACTCATGCAGGGAGATGTGCACGATGTGTCTCTCTCCTTCAGATCACGAACTCCTTCCCGGGAGGCAGTGACAGTCCTCCCACTACCACATGGACTGACCTTCCTGAATCCTTGCCCACACTCTCACTTTCCCTCTTATCACAAGGAACACAGGCCTCTGTTCCTGTTGGAAGCACTTATATTCTGGGTTTCATGTCTCATCTACTCAAGGACTTTGCACAGAAATTTACCTCCCACCTTGCAGCATCCCTTTCTCATTCTGCATACTTTTCCACATACAAAAATTACACACAGCCTTTCTTTGACCTGGGTGCTCCTCTACCTACAGCTGGGTTTCTTGCTCTTTGTCACAGCACTCCCTAAAAGTCATGCATGCATGCTGGCTGCATTTCCTCAGCTCACATTTTATCTTCAACCCACACACATTCTTGCATCCTAGTCATTCCACTAAAATTGTTCTGGCAAGGTCAATGGCAGCCTCCACATTGCCAAATCCAAAGACCACGTTTTTTGCTTTCATCTTAGCATGTTAGCGGTATTTCATTTAGTTAAGCCCTCTATTCTTATCCTCTCTTGGAGAGAGTCACATTCCGAGTTTCCTACTTTTCCTTGTACCTCACTGGCAGCTCTTTCTGAATCTTTTCTTCCCCTCCTTGGCTGATCTTTCCTCATTTATGGGACTTGTAAATGTTGCAACTGCTCACAGTTCAATCTTGGGAGCTCTTCTGTCTTCTGTCTCTGATGTTTACTGTGCGCTGGTCCATGAATAGTTCCATCCCAATACTGCTGTGTTTCATATTTCGGTCTACAGTAATGACTGTCTATCCGGACAGTCAATGGCATTTTCAATGGAACCAGTCTGCTTTTCCACTCTTAAAACTGGTGTGTTTGTTTGCTCCAGACTTCCCCATCTCATTTAGATCTAAGCCAAAAGCCTAGAGCCATTTGGGATTTCAGTCTTTTGTCTCATCATTCACACCAACTCCATCAGCAGGCAATGGCAACTCTATCCTTCAAATATATATATATGATCACTATAGTCTTTCCATCTCCTGTGGTACCACTCTTGACTGAGCAACCAGCAACTCCCGCCTGGTGTTTCCCCCATCTGCTCTCCTTCAGTGCTTGCTCCTCTATAATGTATCTTATTATACAGCAGGTAGAATGGTAGATGTAAATCAAGTAGTGCCACAATACTGCACCAAACCCTCCACCAGATTCCCACTGCACTTAGAATATCAAATCCTTTATTATGACTTAAAGACCCTCTAAGATTTAAGGCGTTTCTATCAATTTCTTCCAGTACAACTTCAGATTTTGTCTCTGTCTCTTTTTTTCTCTTTCCTCCTCACCTGAATACTATGGACTCTCTTCTAAGCTTGCTCCTTTTGGGAGTCTCTGCAGTTGCCACAACCTCTGCCCAAACATCCTGCCTCATCATTAACACCTCAAGTCAAATATTATGGCTTGGACAGACCACCTAATGAAAACACAGTATTACGTTATAGTAGTCTATCTTCCTAGCCCTCATCACTATAAATTTCTTACCTCTTGTTTTCTGTGTAGTCCTGCTTTTATGCACTAGATTGTAAGTTTTGTGCCTCTCTCTTCTCTGAATATTTCCGACACATAGAATAGTACTGACACATAATCAGGGTTCAATAAATACTTATTAAATGAATGAATACACCCATCTAGATAGACAAAGAATAGGCACAACAGGGTGCTGGAAGTCAAGAGAGAGGATTGGCAAAACAGTGTGTCTCCGGGACTGCAGGGCATCCTTGACCTGGAGTTTATACCAAAAGCGTCCACAGGTCAGCTTGACTCTGGGCCGCTCAGTGGGCTGTGTGGTGTCCTCAGGCAATCCCAGCAGAGAATGAGTCATGCCGGCCCCTTCTCAATAGCCGTACCCTGTGCCCACTCCTGCCAATTACTCAGCTTCAGCTCTGAGCATAGCACTGTAATTACACCTGTTACTAATTAAAGGACAAAATAAATGTGAAGTTCCAGTGAAATTCTGCACAGGAGTAAAGCAGCAATTATATTTATTGTATAATTTCCATTTGGCAATTATATTGATTGTACAATTGAACATACTGCATAATGGTGATAATTACAATTGTTAACATTTTCTGCTGGGAAGAATCCAAGTGGGTAAACAGGTTGTTCTGAGTTACTGACAGACAATCAGAAGGGGGAGTTTGGAGTTTCTCCTTAATTCTTGCACATATTGATCAGAGATATTTCCTTAGGAAATACTGAAGTTTGAAAAACAGACCTTTCATGTTTTGAGAAGGAAAATCAATTTGAACCTTTCAGTATTTTGCATTGATGGAAGCAGATGAATGCAATGGGAAATCAAACCCAAGAAAAAAAGGGTAAGTGCTCTTGTGTTAAGACTGAATTGGCAATAAGCCTCAACCACAGGACCAGAGGCAGCTAGGAAACAAATCCTAGGACCTCCAAAAATGGGCACTGGCTGAGGCTTCAGGACAAATCAATCCTTTTTGGCGGATCAGATTTGCATAAAAGATTTCATCCCAGATTGTCTAGAACAAGGAGGAGAAAAGAGTGTTTGGTAAGAAAGCAGTCATGGTAAACCATAAGCCTTTTGAGTCTTCCTTGTACATGTTCAGAGAGAAGAAATACATGGTAGTTTTACAACATGAATAAACTTGCCTTTTGTTGAGTCCTTTCATCAAATGAATCCTGGTGGTGTAGATATTTAATAGTATATTTTTCCCTATCTCATTAGTGGCTCCTAGAAAAGTTAAAGAATTTAAAGAAGGAAGGGGATTAGAAGTCATGTAGTTTGTACCTTTCACCATCACATGGAGTTGGAATGTGGTTATTGTGGATATTAGAGTAGTCGACGATGAAAGAGCGATGGCAATGAGTGAAAGATGAACCCTTCAAGCACTGCCTGAACAGTGGAAAAGCAGGTGAAGGAGAGCCTAGAGTTATACTTAAACATTACTAGCTAAGCCTTAAATTCATCCCCAAACCATTGTTGTTTATTTGAGAGTCATGGCCCTGATTATAAGTACTGCCATAATTTCATTAACTCTAAAAAAAAATACTGTGACTTAGATAGAATTGGTATTTCCCCCATTTTACAGGCTGAAGAAAGTAAGGCTTTAGTAGATAGTTTGCATTGTTACCTAAGTCCATTAACTCTTAAACAAAATTTTATCCATATATCAAACCTTTAGGGAAGAGCCCACAATCTCTAGTTCAGGGACAAATCCAGATCAGTCTAACCAAAAAGAGGATCTAATTCTGCTTTAGCCAACTACACCAATGGCACTACACTTACCAGTCACTGGCTGGAGTGATAGTGACCTACTTATAACAAATGCCACGTCAGGGAAATCCTGGGGGTGAGGATTTGTGGGAAAGCATTTCTCCGTGTTATGAAGGATACAACAGAAATGACATGTTCATTCTCCCTCCATGAGAGTATGTCATATCTGTGTGTAATGTCTGGTACTGTAGTGTCAATATGTGAGCATGATGGGGAAAAGATGAGAACAAAGCAGAGATACTAAGGATGGCAGGACGGATGGCTGGGGAGAAAACCTAGATCTTAGACACTGTTAGTGAGCCACTGAATAGAGCAATTCTGGACCTATCCTGCATCTGATGCGCTACTGTTGAAGGCATTTTCAGGGTTTTTAAAATCTACTTAGCAGCTGAAAGCTCCATCAATGGTCCAGAGACACAGAGAGGTAGGATTTGTTCACACAGTAAGTAGGAAACCTTTTCAACGAAGAGTGAAACCATGACTCCCACTTTTCATTTCTTTAATTTCAGAAAAAAAATGAGTAAGTGATTTTTGTATACATATGGGAGAGAGAATAATATCTTTTTATCTGTATTTCTATAGAAAGTTGGCTATTTTGGATGATTCAAAATGAAAATAGAACAATTATCAACTTTGCATATGGGAAAATACCTTAAGTTTCACCAAATGCTTAAAAGAAAGAGTTTAAATTACCAATTTTAGTTAAAAACTGGTGGTTATAACCTTAATAGTAAAAATATTTTCTGTTACTCTTATGAGGATGTTCCAAATTTGGTTTTTTTATTCTTCTTCTTGAAAAGCAATACATTTATTAATGGTAACATGGAAGTACTGGTTAAAAGCATTTTATAGACAAAAATAATAAGGTCTTTGAGGATGTCTGAATGTGACCCTCTTAGCAATATCATGGGGTAGTTATTATTATCTAACTTTTACAAATAAGCCATTGGGCAAAGGGGTTTTGTCCAAGGAACCCAGCCTGAAATGGCATGCATTCCAAAGTGCTTGCTCTGAACTGCATGCTACATTGCTTCCTCATCTGGTAATGGTCTTAGTTAAGTTTTTAAAAATAAGATAAAATAGGGGCACCTGGGTGGCTCATCGGTTAAGTGTCTGACTTTAGCTCAGGCCAGGATCTCACAGTTCATGAGTCTGAGCCATGGGTCACGCTGTCTACTGACAGCTTAGCCTTCAAATTCTGTGTCTCCCTCTGTCTCTGTTCCTCCCCTGCTCGCACTTTGTCTGTGTCTGTCTGTCTGTATCTCTCAAAGATAAATAATTGAAAAATAAAATAATAAAATAAATACACATATTTATAAAAGAAACTGTAGAAAATAGACAAATTATAAAAGGTCAGAAGCAGTCTCAATGCTAATTAACATTTTGAGATAACTTCTTATTTTCTCATGAACAAGGCCATTCAAAAATTATTATATTTATGTAAAATTTAGTCATTTTCAAAATTTGCCATTTAATTATGGAAATAACTGGTTCACTTGATTATTCCACTGCTTTTGGAAATCAAACATTATATCCTAAAATAGCTTTTCTTTACGATGCTCAATCTTCAAAATAATTTCTGAAAATGTATGTTCAGGAATGCCATTTAAGTGAAGGATAGTCAATGACGGAATATGATCCTTTCAATAAACTGGAGCAGGTGCTAGAGTTAAAACACTGGCTCAGCCACCTTCACAATGGGCTTCCTCAGGAAGCTGAGGGAGCTGATAAACCTCAATATTAATGCTATCAAGCATGTAAGAGAACCAGCAAGGAAAGAAGCCTCCCTCCAGCTCATAGAAAAACCCAGCACCACAGTTCCTGGTTTGAAAAGGATGATAAAGAATCTTCGGTTTTATCCTTCCTAGTCTAAACCCAATTCCAATTTCCTCATATAAATACTGTAAAATTTCATTTAGCAATATAGTTTCAGGATATAGGTGATTAATAGCAAAACATGAATTTTGGAAGTATGTTTAATGTGTTTTAAGAAATTTAAAATAATCATTAAAAACTTAAAAATACCATAAATAAAGTTTTCATTTCCATAATGTAAGTATCCAGAGGTGAGAATGCCTTAATGGCACATAAGAAGTCAATTAAAACTGTCTCACCTTAACAAGAGAGCAAATAAGAACCTAAGAATGTTAAGCCAATTTTGTGTTCATTTCACTATCTGTACTGATCACCTTAGTAACATGAAAGTCCATATATGGTTTATAGGTCTATCATAGGCACACCAAGGAATTTTTAACACCTAGGGTCTAAAAAACATCCACATTCTGAACATGTCTTTTATTTGTTAATTTATAGTTTTCATTGAGACGTAAAATTAAATCTATGAAAATAAACTGGGGGCACCTGGGTGGCTTAGTTGGTTAAGAATACAACTCTTGATTTTGGGTCAGGTTATAATCTCAGGTTCCTGAGATCAAACCCTGCATTGGGCTGACACGGGACAGTGTGGAGCCTGCTTGAGATTCTCTCTCTCCCTCTTTCTCTGCTTCTCTTTCACTCACGTGCACATGTATACACATCTGTGTGTCCTCTCTCTCAAAATAAATAGACACTAAAAAAGACAAACCTGAACTATAGTAAGCAACTACCAAAAGGTCTCTGAGTCTACTTGTTGGATGAGGGTCTAGGCTGGGTTCCAATCTAGTGGAAATAAGATCAGGTAAAATATTTATGATGGTCTGAAGATAAGGGCGAACCAGGGCTTGGCAGAATGATGACTCTTTCCCTCATATGTCCTCATCAGTGGGATCACCCATGTTACAATGGAGTCTACAATGTGAAGAAACAACAGGATCATGAGGCCAGAAGCCCAGTGTTTCAAAGCCCTGGAGTTTCCTGGAAGAGGGACTTGAACGTCCAGAAAGCCTGTAATAGGTACAGATATATAATATGTATAGTATGAGTGTATGAGTCCACAGATGTTTATCGAAATATGGGTCACCCCTGTGATATCCAATTAAATATACCTTTCAGTATCAATACAACTGAAAGGGTTTAATCATGACCACACTAGATATCTGCTTATCACACGTTTGCAGTTCCACTCTGTTCTTGCATTCCACTCGCAATATAAAATAAACATGTAAGCACTACACCATGCAGATCTGTTGGGTTGACTTCTGGGGAAGTGGACCTCAGGCTGCCAAAGCGTAGTTTCCCTGTCAGTGGCCAGGACTGGAAATATATGCCAGGATGCTCACGCTCCCCTCACTTCCTGTGGGAAGGAGCTTTTCGAGATGATTCCAGCACTAGTTACAACTGAAGGAGAGGTTAACCATAACTTAAGTAAGGACAGCAAAAGTGTTTCTTCTCAGGTTCCCGCTTGATGCTTCTTTATTGGTGATGACTTAAGGCGGTTTGCGGGGACAAGAGGGAAAGAGGAATGAGAAACTGCCTGTCCTTTAACAGTTGTGTGAGTTATAATCTCTTTGGGGTCCTGCATGTTTCTGCTAAAGAAATTATCTTGTTTTTAAGTGATGAATTCTTGAGTCAGTTATTCACTAAGGTGATTCCTAACAATTTCATGCCCACATAGACATTTAGACATGATGTGATGAAATTGCTGCTGCTAACCGCTGACAGGGAACTAAAGACATGCAGAAGAGTTGATATATCTGAGAGGAAACTCACCTTTTCAAATACTTAAAAAATAAAGACACATGATGCCAGTTACAGATTGGGTGAAAATAGAGAGTGATAAGCCATATGAAACTCTTTGGATTGGGCGACAAATTTGCACTTGACCTGATTGTATTCTTTATTAAAATAAAACCAATTATAAGATAGAAAGATGTGATAACGCTGCCTTTGAGCATCTGCTGAAATGAATTTGAAAGATCCTTGAGCCAACATAACATTTAGCAGCGATACAGCCAACTTTCCTGCCCCACAGGTTTCTGCTCCTGTATTAACTGATGAAAAAGACACTTGCCAGAAATACCATCGTCAGTCCAGGCAAATGAAGGAACATGGCTGTGGGTAAGAATAGATGTTTATTCCTATATTATTTCTGGTCCAAAAAGCTAGCGAATGTAAGTGGTAAATTAATGTGTTTTAGTTGGAAAAACTGATTTCAGTTTAGAATTTTTTTTTTCTGTTCACACAAACAATTCCCTCTGCAGCAATTAACTGGGCATGGCTGATGTGTCTGCAGGTCAAGGTTTGAGGAGGCTGAGGCAGAAAGGCAGGAAAGAAAAAAGGTAAATTAAAGGTTTAGAAAGGTAAAGCTAATTACCTACTTCCCAAACAAACTATTCCTTAAAACAGCAAGCAGACAGATGTTTTAATGTCTTACATCACTTGTATACCTTCCTAGCACAAGTGTGGGCACATAATAAATGCTTAGTTAGAGGTGTTTTATCCTTTTGTTTTCATTTCTCTCTCTCTCTCAAAAACAGGGGCTGATGAGAGAGAGCTGAAAGACCCTAAGCTAGAGGTGGTCTTGAGTCTATCCCCCTGGACTGGGCTCTTACTTTCATTTTTAACAAACTCTGTTTCCAACCTCTTAAATAATCATTTACTGATCTCTCCCAAAGGGTCACAGGTAATAGGCTCAAGATGCTGCTGCCTTTTACTTGTACTGTGTAAAGCACTCAAAGATGCCCTGTCAATTAATTAGCAGCTTAATTGGAATGAAATTATGTAATTAAGCATCTCATTTCAAATTAGCTATAAATGTTTACCAGCTCACAGGAATGAGACTTTCAAGGGGCCTTCATCCAGACCTTGTTGGTTTTGACAGTAAGTCAATGTCTCCCCTTCCTTTTTCTAGTTAGAAATGCAGGGTTTTAATGAAGCCCAAAGATAAGTTCCATAAACCAGTCAGATATCAGTTTATTTACATTTTGTAGGAGCTAGTGACTTCTTGAGGAATACATTCTTTCTGTGGGCAAGTCAATTGATTAGGTGCCCAAGGAATGAATCTGCCTCCAGAAGAGAATGACAACATATATATTTTACAAGTTCAATGTTTGCAAAATTCCACAAGGATTATGTTCAGTTTTCTATGTGTTAAAAATCCATTCCTATTATATATAAACAGGAACTTTAAATTGTGCTGTGATTAAAGACCACTGGCTCCTGTTAGCATCCTTTCAAGTGTTTTAAAGCATTTTCCTATCAGGATGGATATTGACAATTTTCCCCAGTAGGCAGTGTGTACACCTCCCTTTTAACTGGAACCCCCTTTCTCCATGACAATCTCAGCCTGTCCATTTGGCGAGGTCTTTGCCAATGGTGTATATGTAGCTGGAGGGATGTGGGCAACTTTCCCATCATTGTCTTAAGAGCCAATTGCTTGCCCTCAATGTCTTATCTTTGCCCCTTGCAGAAAGTAGATGGTGTTCCTGTGAGCCAGGTCTTACTCATAATGAGGAAAACTCCTTGGGCAATAACAGAACCATTAGATAGAAGAAACCTTTGCCCTTAAATAACCTTGTAGAGTACCTAACTATCTTCTGGGCCTGCCCTCCTCTCTTTAGACCAGAGTAGCTGGACTTTTGAACTCTGAATAATTCCGTTATGAGACAGTACTCCAGGCATTGCAGAAAATTTAGTTGAGTCCCTGTATACCAATGATTTGCCTTCTCCCTAGTTGTGGCAACCAAAAATTTCCCCAGATGTTGTCAAGTATCTGGGACAAGTTTGCCCCTAGATGAAAATTACTACTCTAAATGGTTATAGAATGAATAATCTGTCTTGTTTGATCCCCTGTAATCTTGGGTATATTTGTTATAGTAGTTCAAACTAGCGGCTCGCAAAGCGTGGTCTGTGAGAACCTTTTAGAGACTCTATGAGGTTTGCATGGATACTGTAAAAGCAATGTCTGATAAAAATGCTAGCTGCAAATCAAGGCAGTAAAACTCATTTGTATTAATATTAATGATATTCTTCACTGCTATGTCTTTTCGCTGGGGGACATTTCCACTTTGGGATGTCTTTGACGTAGAAGTAAAAATCATTAACTTTATCAAATATCAACTCTTGAGCACACATCTTTAAAATATTCCATGTAATGAAAGGAGAAATACATACACATGTGCACACACACACACAAACTCTTCTGATGCACACCGAAGTGTGAATTATGGTCTTAAAAGTACTTCTACGTGGATGGAGTGGTCAGTGACTGTAGAGCAAGATGCTAAGTTTTACTGTAACACATACCTTACTCATGATTCTCTGTCTGTGAGAAAGACCCAGTAAAGTGGTAGGAAACACAAAAATGTGAAAGACTATCAGAAATGGATAGAAGAGGGGCGCCTGGGTGGCTTAGTCGGTTGAGAGTCCGACTTTCGCTTAGGTCATGATCTAGCGGTTCGTGGGTTCGGGCCCCGCGTCGGGCTCTGTGCTGACTGCCAGCTCAGAGCCTGGAGCCTGTTTCGGAGTCTGTGTCTCCCTCTCTCTCTGACCCTCCCCTGCTCACGCAGTCTCTCTCTCTCCTAGAAATAAATAAAAAAATATTAACAAAAAAAAAAAAAGAAATGGATAGAAGAGTCAGCTCAGAGCTTGACTGACAAAATAACCAAGGCATTTCAACAAGGGAAGAGGGTTTCTACTCCATTCTCTGCTCCTCCTCCTGCAGGGGCCATGATCCGACTTCCCGTATCTCCCTGGTCCTCCTCTCCCTGGTATGATGCCAGCATCCCTTATGGGGGGCCCTCCTCCTCCTCACGGATGATGGCAGTGGGACCTGCTTCTGGAATGAAGCCTTCAGTGGGAGGCCATTTGCCAATGATGCCTGGGCCCCCCATGGTGAGGCCTCCTGAGGAGACCTCCCACTCAGCCAGGAAAACTTGACCAGAAAGATAGGGAGAGATGGGAGCCTCTCTATATTTGTAGTAGGACAAAAATGAACAAACAAAAAACAATTTTCATTTGTATTGTGAAATGGGAAGATAAAACTGTCAACTGTTTTCGTTAGAAAAAAAAAAGTACTCATGCAGTTGTCTGAGTTATAAACTGAACTAGCTACATTTTGTGGGACACCATTTTTACTTGACAGAGTGGTTGATGGAAAGAAAAAGGTTTTCAAACTACAATATTTGGTAGATACCCTGTCAAAAAAGAATGAGGTAAACCTGTCATTTCAGGGAAACCAGCTGTGAGTATGTTGATAATCAACTGTTACTACTGATCAAATAAAAGCAACCACTTGAGAATTAGGACTTTGGAAAACTAGTATTTAGTAGCATAAGACATTTCTGATGTAACTGGTGGTTGGATCAATAAAACAATTTTTTTCTGATACTGTATATTCACGAGCCAACATTTATTTAGAAGATCTGCTTAACTAAATAAAACAATATTTTCCGAATGACCAATGCATGAGGCCATGAAATGATGTACCAGTAGAAGATTCCTTCAAAGTAGAGTATTGATCAGTGGTTTTTAATGTCACACAATACAAAATTTCATACAATTTCAGATTTCACATTGTCAATAGTCTTTAAGAACTATTATTTTTATTTAGGGTACAGAATTTAAGAAATAAATCTAAAATGATCAGATTTTGCTACAAAAAGAATTCTTCCTTTTCCAGTCACATATTTGTATGAAGTTAGTTTTCCTCACGTATTCCCACCATATCAACATAAGGGATTGATTATAGATGCAGATATATGAATCTAGTCATCTTCTGCTAAGGCAGATGTTAGAGACTTGCAAAAATATAAAGGAATGTCCTGGCAGGTTAGCAAGATGGTGGAATAGGAAGCCCTAAACTCTCCTTCCTCCCACAGAGATACTGATTCAGAAATATACACAGATCAATATCCTTTGTGAGAAATCCAGAGAACAGTTAAGAAGCTCCTGCACCTCAGATGGCATAAAAGCAACCACAATGAAGCCAACAGGAAAATGTGTGGTGCCTTCTCACCCCTACCCCTCCCACTGGCATAGTATCACATGGTTGGGAACTCCCAGTTCCTGGACTCTCCCTGGAAAAGGTAAGTGAAAAGTGGACTATATCTGCAACATTCCAAGTTTTCATGCGGTGGGAGCAGGAGAGCTTAACTAAAGGACTGGCTTCTGTCTCACTTGTCTCCTAGCACCGCTGGGACCCAGTGTGTTCTTGATGCCTGGGGGCCACTGAGAAGGTAAAGGAGCTGGGTGGTGTGCTGCTGATTCAGAGCAGGCACAGTACAGCTGAAAGACACCACAGGAAACAAGAGATTCAGAGCTCTAAACCAGAAAATCCATCTATATGCACAAGTCCAGAGAAGATACAGCCACAGGAAAGTCTTGAAAAGCCTTCCTAGAAGCTAAACGTCACCTGACTGAATCTGAAAGAAGCGGAACTGAACAGATCTATAATTAGTAAGGAGACTGAAGGGCTTATCAAAAACTTCCTAAGAAAAGCTAAGGTCAGATGGCTTCATTGGTGAATTCCTCCAAATATTTAAAGAAAAATTAACACCAATCCTCTTCAAACTTTTACACAAATCTGAAGAGAAGGAAACATTTCCAGACACGTTTTATGAGAACAGCATTATCCTGATACCAAAGCCAGCAAAAGATACCACCAAAAAAGAAGACAACTGGCCGATATCTCTGATTAATAAAGATACAAAAATACTCAACAAAATTCTAGCAAAATGAAATCAACAGATATCAACAGGATCAGATGCCATGACCAATGGGATTTATTTCCGTGATGAAAGGATGGCTTAACATACAAAAATCAATTGATGTGATATGTCCCATTACCAGAATGAAGGATGAAAATCACATGATCATCTCAATAGATACACAAAAAGCAATTGACAACAGTCAAAACCAGGTTATGATAAAAACACTCAAACTAGGAACAGAAGGATATTATTTCCATACAATAAAGGCCATATATGACAAGCCCACAGCTAACATTGTACTGACAGCTCTTCCTCTGAGGTCAAGAACAAGGTATGGATGCCTAACTCCCACTACTTCTATTCAACATAGTACTACAAGCACCAGTCAGAACAATTAGGCAAGAAAAAGAAATAAAAAGCATACAAATCAGAAAGGAAGAAGTACTGTTCACAGATGACACAATCTTATATGCAGAAAACACTAACGTTGCCTCACAAAACTGTTAGAAATAATAAGTGAATTCAGCAAAGATGCAGGATATATAACCAACACACAAAAATAAACCTGATTTCTATACAATGAAAATGACCAATCCAAAAGGGAAATTAGGAAAACAAACCCATTTATGATAGCATCAAAAGGAATAAAATATTTAGGAATAAATTTAACCAAGAAGGCAAAAGATTTGTACAATGAAAATTACACACTGCTGAAAGAAACTAAAGCAGCATAAGTGGAAAAACACTCTGCGTTCATGAAATTGAAAGCTAAATATTATAAAATCTCTACACTATCAAAGTAATCTACAGATTCAAAGTAATCCCTAAAAAAATCTCAATGGCAATTTTTACAAAAACAGAAAAAAAACTCAAGTGGCACCACAAAGGACTCTGAATAAATAAAGCGATCTTTCTTTTTTTTTTTATTTTTTTATTTTTTTATTTTTTTAGTGTTTTTTATTTATTTCTAGGAGATAGAGAGAGCATGAGCAGGGGAGGGCAAGAGAGAGAGGGAGTCACAGACTGAAGCAGGCTTCAGGCTCTAAGCTGGCAATCAGCACAGAGCCCGACGCGGGGCTCGAACCCACCAACCGCGAGATCATGACCTAAGCGAAAGTCGGACGCTTAACTGACTAAGCCACCCAGGCGCCCCAAAAGCGATCTTTCAAAAGAAAAATAAAACTGAAGGCCTCAAACTTCCTGATTTCAAGCTATAATAATCAAAATATCATGGTACTGGCATAAAGACAGATGTACTGATCAATGGAACAGGATAAAGAGCCCAGAAATAAACCCATGCATGTGCAGTCAGCTAATCTTCAACATAGTGCCAAGGATACACACTGAGCAAAGAACAGCTTCTTCAATAAATGGTTTTGGAAAAGTGGACATCCACATGCAAAAGAATGAAAGTAGAAGCCTATTTTACACTACTGACAAATATTAACCCAAAATGGATTGAATGATACCTAAATGTAACACCAGAAACTGTAAATTTGTAGAAAAAAAGTATAGGGAAAAAGAATCCTGACCCTGGTTTGGGCAATGATTTCTTACATATTACACCAAAAGAATAGGCAATAAAAGCAAAAATAGACAAGTGGGTTTATATCAAACTAAAAAGCTTCTGCATGGCAAAGGGAAAAAAATTAACAAAATGAAAAGCTAGCTTATCAAATGGGGGGTAATATTTCAAGCAATATACAGAAGGGATTAATATACAAATATATAGGAATTCCTATAACACATTATAAAATAATAAACTTAATTTTATAACTCATTATAAAAAATAATAACTTAATTTTTTTTAAAAGGTGGCAATGGCTTTAGACAGACATTTCTCCAAAGAAGACTTATAAATGGCCAGCAGATATTGGCAGATGAAAAGATGCTCAATATCGCTCTTCATCAGGTAAACGCAATTCAAAACCACAATGATATTTCACTTCTCACTTAGTAGGGGAGCCATTATCAAAAATAATTGTTGGTGGGAAGAGGGGGCAAGATGGCGGAGGAGTAAGGAGCTCCGTACTTGCACTCACGCCCATACATCACACGGAAAAGATCTGAAGCCATTGGAAACCTTACAAAACCTGAGAGATTGGGAGAAAAAGGACACGGGATCCACTGAGAGAGCCTTCTAACGTGAGTGCGAACTGGGGAAGATAAAATTGGGCGGGGATTGGAGACTCCAGGGTGGGAGGCGATCCCCCTCTGCCCTCTACGGGGAGTGAGAGGAGAAAAGGAGAGAGTCCGAAACAGAAAAACCTCCGCTCGGGGGGGAAAAAACCTCCGCTCGGGGCATAGAAAGACCGTACTTGCCAAATACCTGCACGCCAGGTCCCCTCGCGCCAACTCGTCCCAGGGGGGCTGAGCACATAAACTGCTTCTTTGTGCCGCTCCTGGAGGTTGGATTTCAGAGCAGCGGCGCGCCTGCCGCCATTGTAGCTCCTGGGCGACTGGGGCCCCTGAAAGAGCCGTGCTGACACCGGGCATCCGCGCTCCTGGCTGGCTGGAACTCGAGAGGGAAGGCAAAGAGCTAAAAACTGGGAAATTTGCCTGTGACTTCGTGTTTCGGGTGACGAGCCATAGAGGGACCTGGTTTATCTCACTCCAGCGGGTGCGGCCTCAGCACACCCGCACCCTGCAGGCAAGCCCTCGCCCATGCTCGCCACCCGGACCCAGAGAAGGAAGCAGCGATTCTGACTCCACCCACAGAGCTCGGCAGGGGGCCTGGAATTGTCCTGAGGGGGTTGCCGGGGAAGCTGTGTCTAAGGCAATTTCAGCGGGGCTCGCAGACTGGGATTTGGAGATTGGGACTGGCCTGGGTTGAAGAGTGTAACCAACTTTGGCTGCACCCCCGGTACGGTGACTTTACACAGCCAAAAAAGCCAGGTGCAACACTTGGTTCAAGAAGGGACTGGAACACTGTCACTCTCCTCCCCACAACCACAAAGGCAGAACTCTTGCCAGAGGCATTGGATCACGCCACACCCATCTTGGCCTGAGAGCTGCCCGCCTCCCCTTTTTTTTTTCTCTTCTTTTTTTCTTCTTCTTCGTCCTTTCTCTCTTTTTTCCCCAAAACACTGACCTAATTAACTCTGGTCACTGGCTTGCTTAAACAATCACGAGTCCATTCTGTAGATGTAAATTCTACACCTACCGACTTCTTCATCTCTTTCTCTCAGGAGTAATTACACTATATAGTTTCTCTGGATAATACCAGCACCCTTCTCTCACCTATCCAACCATATTCTACCCTTTACCTCTTTGAATAAAGCTTCTTATCTCTTCTGCCTGTTGATTCTATTTTCAATTTTGCCTCATCCCGCCCCACCTTCTCTCTTTCTCTATGCTCTTCAACCAGCACTGCATACACACGGCTATTTAAGTGTAGCTGGGAAATCCGGTTATATGCTTTAAATCGTTTTTTGTCCATCAGTTTTCTTTTTTCCTTTTCTTTTCTCCTTTTTAACCCTTTTTTGTATTTTATGCTCTCTATTATTCGCCCTCCCTCCTCCATCTTTTCTCTTAACTTTCTCATTTTCCCACTCGCTTTGCATGTTATTTGAATTAGCCTGTGCGTTTGTGTGCTCCTGCTCCCTGTGTGTTTGTCTGTCTGTTTTCTTTTCCAGGGAGACCTCAAGAAACAAAGTTGAGAGTGCCAAATATTACTACAAAAAGGAAAATAAAATAACCAAGGTCCCAACAAGAAAGACCAAGAGATACCATTCAAAAAATACTCTCTGAAAGGATAGGCCCTGGACAGTCAGAGTCTTCTTGGATATACCAGCGCTCATAGAAACAGAGAGCATAACAGGTCTTTAAAACCAACAAGAGCCGGAAAGCTAACTAAAATGTCGAAACGAAAGAGCTCTCCTCCAAAGAAACTCCAAGAAGAAATGACAGCTAATGAACTGCTCAAAACAGATATCAGCAGCATAAGTGAACAAGATTTTAGAATAATAATGGTGAAATTAATACCGGGGCTTGAAAAAAACATAGGGGACATCAAAGAAACTATGGCTACAAACAGAATGGAAAATAAAAATAGGCATGAAGAATCAAAAAATGTGATAAATGAGATGCATAATAAATTAGAGGCCTCCAATGCACAGCTTGAAGAGGCAGAAAGGAGAATAAGTGATTTAGAAGACACCATTATAGAAAAACAAGAAGCTGACAAAAAAAAGAGACAAACTGATCCAGAAACAGGAAAGAAGAATTCGAGAGTTCAGCGATACGGTCAAACGCAACAATATCCGTATCATAGGAATCCCAGAAGAGGAAGAGAGAGGGAAAGGTGCTGAAGGAGTCCTGGAACAAATTATAGCAGAGAACTTCCTCAACATGGGAAAGGAAGTAAATGTGGAAATACAAGAGGCTCAGCGGACTCCCCTCAGATGTAACTTGAATCGATCTTCTGCACGACATATCATAGTAAAAACGGTAAAATACAAGGACAAAGAGAGAATTGTGAAAGCAGCTAGGGAGAAAAGGGCCCTCACATACAAAGGGAAACCTATCAGAGTAGTGACAGACCTATCTACTGAAACGTGGCAGGCCAGAAAGGAATGGCAAGAGATCTTCAATGTGATGAACAGTAAAAGTATGCAGCCAAGAATCCTCTACCCAGCAAGCCTGTCATTCAAAATAGAAGGAGAGATAAAAACCTTTCAAAATAAACAGAAATTGAAAGAATTTGTCACCACGAAGCCAGCCCTGTAAAATCCTGAGGGGGACGCTGTGAAGGAAAGGTTGCAAAGAACAAAGATACCAGAGACACCACCACAATCATGAACCCTACAAAAGATACAAAGACTCTATACCCACACATTTCAATAATAACACTGAATGTAAATGGGCTGAATGCTCCAATCAAAAGACATAGGATAGCAGAATGGATTAAAAAACAAAATCCATCTATATGCTGTCTACAAGAAACTCATTTTAGACGGGAAGATACCTTCAGATTAAAAGTAAGGGGATGGAGAAATATATATATCATGCTACAGGAAATCAAAAGAAAGCCAGAGTAGCGATACTTATATCAGACAAACTGGACTTTAAATTAAAGACAATCACAAGAGATGAAGAAGGGCACTACATAATAATTACAGGGTCCATCCATCAGGAAGAACTAACAATCATAAATGTCTACGCACCGAATATGGGAGCACCTAAATATCTAAAACAATTAATCACAAACAGAAACAAGCTTATAGAGAAGAATGTGCTAATAGCAGGAGACTTTAATACTCCGTTTACAGCAATGGATAGGTCAACCAGACAGAAAATCACTAAAGAAAAATGGACTAGAAAGACACATTGGACCAGATGGACCTGACGGATCTATTTAGAACTTTACATCCTGAGGCCAGGGAATTTACTTTCTTCTCAAGTACGCATGGCACATTCTCCAAGATAGATCACATACTGGGACATAAAGCAACCCTCAGTAAATATAAAAGAATTGAGATCATACCATGTACACTGTCAGATCATAATGCTTTGAAACTTGAAATCAATTACAGGAAGAAGTCTGGAAAACCTACAAAAACATGGAGGTTAAAGAACACCCTATTAAACAATGAATGGGCCAATCAGGGAATTAGAGATGAAATTAAAAAATATATGAAAACAAATGAAAATGAAAACACAACAATTCAAAATCTATGGGATGCGGCAAAGGCAGTGCTAAGAGGAAAGTACTTTGCTCTCCAGGCCTATTTCAAGAGATTAGAAAAAGCGCAAGTCCAAAATCTAACAGCTCACCTAAAGGAACTAGAGGCAGAGCAATAAGAATGCCCTAAACCCAGTAGAAGAAGAGAAATAGTAAAAATTAGAGCAGAAATAAACAACATAGAGACCAAAGAAACAATTGAACAGATCCATGAAACCAAGAGTTGGTTTTTTGAAAAAATAAACAAAATTGACAAGCCTCTAGCCAGACTTATGAAAAAGAAAAGAGAGAGCACCCAAATAGACAAAATTATGAATGAAAATGGACTTATTACAACCAACCTCTCAGAAATACAAGCAATTATCAGGGAATACTATGGAAAATTATATGCCAACAAATTGGATAACTTAGAAGAAATGGACAAATTCCTAAACACACTCACTACCAAAACTCACACGGGAAGAAATAGAAAACCTGAACAGACCCATAACGAGTGAAGAAATTGAATCAGTTACCAAAAATCTCCCAACAAATAAGAGCCCTGGACCGGATGGCTTCCCTGGGGAATTCTACCAGACATTTAAAACAGAATTAATCCCAACTCTTCTCAAGCTATTCCAATAAATAGAAATCGAAGGAAAACTCCCGGACTCATTTTATGAAGCCAGCATCAGTCTGATTCCCAAGCCAGACAGAGATCCAGCAAAAAACGAGAACTACAGGCTAATATCCTTGATGAATACAGATGCAAAAATCCTCAACAAGATCCTTGCAAATCGAATCCAGCAGCACATAAAAAGAATCATCCACCAAGATCAAGTGGGATTCATTCCTGCATTAACAGGGCTGGTTCAACATTCACAAATCAATCACTGTGATACATCACATCAATGAAAGAAAAGATAAAAACCATATGATCCTGTCCATACATGCAAAAAAAGCATTTGACAAAATACAGCATCCCTTCTTAATAAAGACTCTCGAGAAAGTTGGGATAGAAGGAACCTATTTAAACATCATCAAAGCCATCTATGAGAAGCCTTCAGCTAACATCATCCTCAACGGGGAAAAACTCAGAGCTTTCCCCCTGAGATCAGGAACACGACAGGGATGCCCACTCTCACCACTGCTGTTTAACATAGTGCTGGAAGTCCTAGCATCAGCCATCAGACAACAAAAGGAAATCAAAGGCATCAGAATTGGCAAAGAGGAAGTCAAACTTTCACTCTTCGCAGATGACATGATACTCTACATCGAAAACCCGACAGACTCCACCAGAAGCCTACTAGAACTGATCCAAGAATTCAGCCAAGTTGCAGGGTACAAAATCAACGTACAGAAATCGGTTGCATTTTTATACACCAACAATGAAGCAACAGAAAGAGAAATCAAGAAACTGATCCCATTCACAATTGCACAAAAAACCATAAAATACCTCGGAATAAACCTAACCAAGGATACAAGAGATCTGTATGATGAAAACTATAGAAAACTTATGAAGGAAATTGAAGAAGACACAAAGAAATGGAAAAACATTCCATGCTCATGGATAGGAAGAATAAATAGAGTTAAGATGTCATTACTACCCAAAACTATCTACACATTCAATGCAATTCCAATCAAAATTGCACCAGCATACTTCTCAAAACTAGAACAAACTATCCAAAAATTTGTATGGAACCACAAAAGACCTCGGATAGCCAAAGTAATCCTGAAAAATAAAACCAAAACGGGAGGGATCACCATCCCAGACATTAGCCTCTACTACAAAGCTGTCATCATCAAGTCAGTATGGTATTGGCACAAAAACAGACACATAGACCAATGGAACACAATTGAGAACTCAGAAGTGGACCCAAAAGTATACAGCCAACTAATCTTAGACAAAGCAGGAAAGAATATCCGATGGAAAAAAGACAGCCTTTTTAACAGATGGTGTTGGGAGAACTGGACAGAACATGCAGAAGAATGAAAGTAGATCATTTTCTCACACCGTGCACAAAAATAAACTCAAAATGGATAAAGGACCTGAACGTGAGACAGGAAACTATCAACACCCTAGAGGAGAAAGCAGGAAACAACCTCCTGGACCTCCACCGCAGCAACTTCTTACTTGACACATCCCCAAAAGCGAGGGAATCAAGAGCAAAAATAAACGACTAGGACCTCCTCAAGATTAAAAGCTTCTGCACAGTCAAGGAAACAACCCAGAAAACTAATAGGCAACCAATGGAATGGGAAAAGATTGTTGCAAATGACATATCAGATAAAGGGTTAATATCCAGAATCTATAAGGAACTCACCAAACTCCACACCCGAAAAACAAACAACCCAGTGAAGAAATGGGCAGAAGATATGAAAGATACTTCTCCAAAGAGGACATCCAGATGGCCAACAGACACATGAAACGATACTCAGCATCCCTCCTCATCAGGGAGATACAAATCAAAACCACACTGAGATACCACCTCATACCAGTCAGAGTGACCAAAATGAACAAATCACAGAACCTTAGATGCTGGCGAGGATGTGGAGAAACAGGCACCCTCCTACACTGTTGGTGGGAATGTAAACTGGTATAGCCCCTCTGGAAAACAGTGTGGAGATTCCTCAAAAAATTTACAGTAGAACTCCCCTATGACCCAGCAATAGCACTGCTAGGAATTTACCCAAGGGATACAGAAATGCTGATGCATAGGATAGCACATGGACCCCAATGTTCATAGCAGCACTCTCCACAATAGCTAAAACATGGAAAGAGCCTAAGTGTCCATCAACGGACGAATGGATCAAGAAGAAGTGGTTTATCTCTACCATGGAATACTACATGGCAATGAGAGAGAATGAAATCTGGCCATGTATAGCAACATGGATGGACCTTGACGGTGTTATGCTGAGCGAAATAAGTCAGGCAGAGAAGGACAAATATCATATGTTTGCACGCACAGGAGGATTAGGAGGAACTTGATGGAGGAACAAGGGGGAGAAAAAGGGGAGAAATGGTGGGGGAAAGGGAGAGAGGCAAACCATGAGAGACTCTTGAATGCTGACAAAAACTGAGGACTGATGGATGGGGGGGGGAGGGGAGATGGGCATGGAGGAAGGCACTTGTAGGGATGAGCACTGGGTGTTATGTGGAAACTAATTTGACAATAAACTATTTGTAAAAATAAATAAATAAATAATAATTGTTGGTGGGAATGTAAAATGTTGTAGCCACTATGGAAATCACTATGGTGCTTTGCAAAATATGTATATATAAAAACACCACTACCACATGATTCAGCAACCCCACCTCTTTTATATAACCAAAAGAATTGAAAACAGGATCTTAAAAAGGTATTTGCATTCCCATTTTTATGGAAGCATTATTCACAATAAGCTAAGGAGTCAAATTAAACTTAAAGTCTATTGGCAGATGAATGGATGAAGAAAATGCAATATTCACATACGGTGGAATACTGTTCCACAACTAAAAAGGAAATTCTGTCATATGATACAATATGAATGAACTTTGAGAACATTTTGCTAAGTGAAATAAGGCAGTCGCAGGACAAATACTACTTAATTCTACTTATAGGAGGTATCTAAGGTAATCAAATACATTGAACAAAAGGAATGATGGTTGCCACAGGTCAGGGGGTAGGAAATGGAGAGCTGCTGCTATTCTATGGGTATAAAATGTCATTTATGCCACAGAAAAATTTCTAGAGATCTGCTGTACAACATTTTACTCATAGCTAACAATACTGCACTATACACTTAAAAATTTGTTTGGGGGGGTAGATTTCATGTGTTTTTTTACCATAAAACATATATACACAAAGCAATGCTACTTTTCTCACTCTTTCTGTTTCGGAAAATAATTTATTTTTCAGTAAAAATTGTTATTTATGGGGTGCCGGGGTGGCTCAGTTGGTTAAGCATCCAACTTTGGCTCAGGTCATGATCTCACAGTTCGGGAGTTTGAGCCCCACATCAGGCCCTGTGCTGACAGCTCAGAGCCTGGAGCCTGCTTCAGATTCTTTGTTTCCTCTCCCTCTGCCCCTCCCCCCCTCAAAAATAAACATTTAAACATTTGTCATTTATGTTAGCATGCCATAGTTTATTTTTATTTTTGATATGAACCAATAAAATATTTTTAAGACACCTTGTTTTAATTTTTAATATGGTAAATATTGATATGGGTCACTGAAAGAAAGGCTCTTGGGGAGATATCAATAATTTTTATGGATGTAACATGTTCCTGAGATCAAAAAATTTGAAGTTCATTAGATTAGTTGGATTGTACTCTTGATAATACACATACTCCAAACACTTTTTTCAAATCCTATCAGTTACACTTACTCATCGTACAGACTTTTAAACTTGGGTGCTAGTGGATTTATCTAACACTCAGTTTCTTTATGAAGAGTGCTTTTTATTTTTTTAAATAATTAAAATATTTCATATAATGTGTCATTGGTAACCTTTTCTTATGTTTATGATTAATTTCCCCAGATAATTACAAACTCTTTGTAGAAAAGATCAATAGACTTCTTTTTAATGTCTCCTTAGATTAAAATAAGTCCAGGAGTCCTTGTTCGTTTATGAGAAAGCAAAAGAAAACAAGTGGTAATATGTAAAACAATAAAAGACAAAGTTGAAAAATACTAGTAATATAAACACAGCAAAGAGTATTTGGCCACAGCTATATTCCAAGCCCTGAGCTATCTTATTTAATCCTCTTGAGAGTCCTGTGAGGTAAATAATATTATCATCACCCTGCAGATAAGGTAAAGTAAGTCTATGTGGTTAGTAACTTATCCAAACTAGCAAGCGGTGGAGCCCAGATTTAGTGTTTTCAAGCCAGGATTGGAACCAAATCCTCTGTGACTTTGGAGGGTGGGTGTGGGTGTGGGTGTGGGTGTGTGTGCATGCGTGCGCACGTGAGCGCGAGCACGCATGCCTCGTTTAAAGGTATGGAGCTTTTGTGTTCTCAAATACGTGCAACTTCTGAGCTGCTATGCGGTCGAAGCTAAGAAGAGCAAATCCAGGTCAGCAGTAATGCCACCAGCTGTGAAGCAGGTCAAGAGAAACAGGAATCATTGAGCTTGGGGAAATTACCAGGGGGATCAGGGAATGCCATGTTGCTGCTCTCAGCTGGAGACAAAAATAAATAAACTTGTCCTGTGCAGTGCAGAAGGTGTAGGCGATTTCCTAGCACTCACTGTCCCTCCCCCTGCCCCCAACCAAAAACCTCCAAAGAGGGAGACCCATGGGGGACAGGCTGACAGCAAGATCAGAGCTCAGGCAGCTCAGTCCAAGTATTTTCTTCTCTTGCACATGCTTTGTGTGCTGGGCAGCCTGTGGGCCTGGGCATGGGTGTAAATAAATAGAGAGCATCAAGCATACACATCTGTCCTTCTCTCTGCTGATGGCAAACAGAGCCATAAAAGACAGCTAGTGAGGTCCCTGGGAATCTGAGAATTGATATGCCAACACTTCTGCCTGATCTCAATATAATAGAATGAGTAATTGGGTAGGGATACATACTCTTCAAATGGAGGTGAGAAAGGGAAGTGGTCCTCCAAACATTTATGAAAGCAAAAAAAAATTTTAAGACAGCATTTGGTATAATACTGTATCTCCCAAAGTATGTTCTGCAGAGAGATGTATAAATGGGTTCTGAGGCCAAATGGATGTGGAAAGTGCTATGAGGTATATAGTCAAACTTAGAGAATCACATCAATGTATTAAAAGTTTCAAAAGCTAGAGCAGGGAAGACAGTTGTTTATGTTGGCTTCATCTAGTTTTCCAAGTTGGATGAAGACGTAATATCTTACGGACCCATTCTGGACCAGTGGGATGGAAGAATATGGCAGCCTCTGGGTTAAAAACAAGTAAACAAACCTAACCTGGGCAAATCCTTGATTTCTCTAGAACTCAGATTTCTCATTGGGAAAATGGACATATAGCAATTATATCAGAGAGTTGTTCTAAGAATTAAATACACATACATGCCCACATACATATACAAAGCATTTATATTAAGTGTGCAATAAATGGTACTCCTCCATACAAACATGTGCTTAAGTTTGTGGAACAGTTTTTTCCCTTTCATGACAGCTACATAAGTAATCATCCAAGTAACTGAGCAACTGCCTTTACTGAGTACCTCACATTGTAGTGTAGAATAGTATCTGTCCTTGGAGTAGTCACAGTCCAATTAAGGAGAAAGACATGTGAATAGTGAACCACACGTTGAGTGCTCTCCTAGATCTGCACAGAGTATTATGGAAATGTTTACTTTTCCCAGGGCAAGTCATAGAAGCCATCAGAACTGCGTCTTGAAGGATGTATGGCCGTTTCCCAGGAAGAACAGTAAAATTAAGCATGGAAGTGAAGTGAAATGGCTAAACAATACCCCGTGATATGATACATTCAGCATTTAGTAGAATGTGGTATCATGTGGATAGTAACAGAAGGAAGAGATGGCTCAACTGATAGTGTTGGTGAAGGCAATGTTGTAAAAGACACTGCCTGCTAGAGAAGTTTGGATTTTATCTTAGGGCACTCTTGAGCCATTAAGAATGTTTTAATAGAAATGACAACATCAGATTTGCATTTGAGAATGATGATTCTGATACCAGTAGGGAAGCTGATCTTGGGAAGTGAAACCAGAAACAAGAGAGTAAGCTAGAAGCCAAGCATCTCCATCTTCACCTGCCTGTCCTCGGGTTCCTGAGGGCATGGACCAGAGCGGGGCTCAACAGGACAGCATAGCAGGTAGTGAGAGACAGCAAGGTAATATAAAGGTATTTCTTCATGTTCTAATGTTGGCAAAGGGAAAGGCAGAGAGATAGGAAAGTAAAAAGTAGTGGCTGGCATTCTAACTTGGATAACTGAATGCAGAGTAGGACACCTGACCAGGACTGGGGAAAAAACAAACAAACAAACAAACAAACAAAAAAATACCAAGGAGAAACAGGTTTAGGGAAAGTAATAGGGAGAGAGTTTGTAAATTAAAATTAACAAACTGTTGGGCTTTAGGTGTCTTCAGGCATTATAAAAGTAGAAGTACAGGCCTGGAGTTCAGAATCCTACTTGGACTGAAGATAGAAGCATTAAGAGTGAAGTGGCCCCTGGCCCAGAATGAGGGTGCAACATGTTCCAAAGCATACCAGAGTGAGCTGGAGGTTGGGAAATGCAGGGAAAAGAAAATAATAAAGCAAACTCCCTACTTTCAGAAGAATAATAATTCAGCTGGGGACACAGAATTGATGTACTATAAAGAAATGAAAGAAAACTTAAGTGCTAAGCTCGGTACTACTTAATGTAGCTGCAAAAGAATACAGAGTAATAGGGGCACCCGGGTGGCTTAGTCGGTTAAGCGTCCGACTTTCGCTCGGGTCATGATCTCACGGTTCGTGGGTTCGAGCCCCGCGTCGGGCTCTGTGCTGACTGCTAGCTCAGAGCCTGGAGCCTGTTTCAGTCCGTGACTCCCTCTCTCTCTGACCCTCCCCTGCTCACGTTGTCTCTCTCTCTCTCCTAGAAATAAAAAAAAAAAAAAAGAATACAGAGTAACAATTAAATTTTTAAATGGAAATAAATGAGATCTCTGGGGCCCTCAGGAAGCTCAGTCAGGTAAGCATCCAACTCTTGATCTCAGCTCAGGTCATGATCATGGTTCTTGAGAAGGAGCCCCACGTCAGGCCTTGCGCTCATAGTGAGGAACTTGCTTGGGAGTCTCTCTCTTCCCCCGCTCTCTGCCCCTCCCCCACTTGTTCTCTCTTTCTCTCTCTCCCTCAAAATAAATACATAATTTAAAAAAAAAAAGAAAGCAATCTCGAAGTGTAATCTAGATTTTTAAACTATTTAAAAATATAGTTTTAATAGTTTTAAAACTATTTACAGGGAAATAGAAGGATGGAATTTCATTGTCAAAGGCAAAAGGCCAGTCAGATATTCATATCTGAGCATTATTAAATGAGGCCATAATGAGGAAAAATTGGGGTAATGATGGGAAAAATTGAGGTCACAGAAAACAAAGCATGTGCATAATGAGGAAATGGGGTAAAGTTAAATGGCTGGAAAGATACAAGGATGAAGGGAGAGGACTGAAATTTCTCATGATTGAAAAGAGCATTTGGAATAGATGTGGCTGCAAATATGTGACAACAGATATTACAACACTTAACATATAGAAGGAGTTCAAGGAACCTTATGTTTTTTCTGTGGTTTTAGAAGCAGTTCTTGTATTTAGTAATCATATACCGCCACACATGGTAATTTTTAATGACTTGGAAGGGGCAAGATGAGTGCCACATATGTAAGGAAGCTGCTGCTATATTCTAGTCTATTCTGTCAGTCAACATATATAAGTGTTCAACTTCGTGTGCCTGTCTGCCTTTATCTCTGGGACTTTGTATGCTTGTCTCTGTGTGTGTGTGTGTGTGTGTGTGTGTGTGTGTACACATATATGTATTCTTGTGTCTCTATATGTTTATGTGTCTCCAGATCTCTCAGCATCTCGATGTATGAGCCTTCACCTCACATTCATGTGACTGCAACTGGCACCCCTGGCTGCATCATCGTACCAGGTGGTCAATGTCTTCCTATCTGTGTGGGCATGACTTTGCTATGATTGTGTTCACATGCTAGTCTGTATGTATGATTACTGTCTTTTGTGTGCCCAATTATACAAGTCTGTACCATCTGTGTGAGTGTGCATATGTATTTGTATGTATGTGTCTGTGCACGTGTGCATATTTTCTAAAGCATTACCACAGCATGCCAGTCAGAGTTAATGTAAAGCTGTCAAACAAAACTGAATGACAAACGGGAAAAGCCCTCACTGCATCTGGCTACACTGGCCTTTTTACCTTTAAGGGAAAATTGATCTTATCATTTACAGTCTATTTCACTATGTATCAATGTGCACATGCAAATATTTCCATGCCACAAACATAAAGCTTGTATCAATCCGAAGTGATCTTTTTGTGTGAACTCACTCTGAAATTATTTTCTTTGCCTTGTAATGCTGGTGAAAACCAAGCAAAGCATTTCTTGAGCCATAAAACTTAGTTTAACTCAAAAGTCACCCCAGCTTATGGATTTTCCTGCATGGAGACTTTCATATTAAGAGCCTGTGGTGAAGATTCCCTGTTGATTTTTGTAAATTCTAGAAGCACTAGAGAGAGATGTAATTTCAGAGGTTTATACCCAACTATTAGTAAAATAACTGTGATGAATCATTGCTGTTGGGGCTGATGTAAAAGAAAGAAAAGAGGGCAGGGCCAGTGCCAAGCCCACTGGGAGAGCAGTTCAGTGTATTGTATTATGAGCCAGGCGAGAAGGGCCAGAAGACTTGTATTTGAATCTTACATGAAGCTACAATTAAGAGGCTATTAAAATTGAATAGTTCCACGAACCCAAGCACAGGGACAAGGATACATGCAGCCTGATGGGTTCTGTGGTTGATAAGATTGAAGGCAATCCCTATTTTCAGAAATAATCAAGCTGAATCCTACTGAATTTTAGCAACAGTCCCAGTACCACCATGTGGGATCCTGGAGTCTTGGGGATGAGACTCAAATTCTGATTTCTTTGTTACATCCTCCAGTTGATGACACTACTTCCCAAAGCACATGTGATATGACAGCTTCCTAAAACTATCTTCTGTTTAGAAACTGCCGTCCATATTAAAAACAAGTCAAACACAGGTAGAAACCCAACCTTCCCTGGGTATACATTTTAAAGTCAAAGCAACTCTAAAACCTATCAGAAATTTTCCACACACATGGGGCGCCTGGGTGGCTTAGTCGGTTAAGCATCCGACTTTCGCTTAGGTCATGATCTCGCGGTTCGTGGGTTCGAGCCCCGCGTCGGGCTCTGTGCTGACTGCCAGCTCAGAGCCTGGAGCCTGTTTCCGTCTGTACTCCCTCTCTCTCTGACCCTCCCCTGCTCATGCTGTCTCTCTCTCTCTCTCCTAGAAATAAATAAAACATTAAAAAAAAATTTTTTTAAAATAAATAAAAATAAAAAAATAAAAAAAAAAGAAATTTTCCACACACATAAAGCCTCTTTTCATCAACATGGTTAGCCACACAGGCGGACTTGGATTTTAAGCTCTGTGCTATGGCGTTTCCCAACTTCACACTAAAATGTTGCCTATTAATAAAAAAAGAGCAGTCAGCAAAGAATCTTGGAAGTCCATTAATTAACTCTAATGCAGATGGAGTGCAGCAGAGAACAATATACTTGGATTTCACTTCCTCACACAGAAACCCCACGCCAAGTGCCCAGAGCCCACTTGGTACTTCTATCCCTGCCCCTGAGAAGTTCAACCCCAAACACCAGCAAGCTGTATCACACAGCATGTCTTTCCATTTCATATACATGAATCTTGAGAGTTTACCTGTGCCCACTGCCGAGTGCTGAAAGTCTCATCCCTCATCATTCCTTGCCACCAGATATGGCCACCAACTTCTTATAAGATATAGAAGGAAATGGTATAGTGATAGTTCTTGGGATTCCCCTAACAGGAAAGAGTGTCCTTTTTCTTCCTCCTTCTCCCTTCTTGCCACATGGAATACTTAGTGCTGTAGCTGGAACATCAGCAGCTGTTTTGAATCATGAGGCAATTTTGTTTCTGTAAGGAATGAAGGCTGGGGATTAAGAACAAAAGTTTCTGTGTGCTTGGAACCATGGAGCATTTGTAAGCCCATTCTAAAAGGCCGACCTCTGAACTGCTCTTACATGGAAGCAATCTATATTTCTATGTTTCATAAGGCAGTCTATTCTGAGTGTTACTACTTGCAGCCAAACTTAATCTGTATTTACAAAGCAAACACCTTGCTGCTAGTCTCTCAGTGGTTGCAAGAGAACTGCTTCCCCTTACATAAACTCTGATTCATGACCCAAATGTCTTTGTAGATAGCAACTATCAGAAAACAACCAAGCCAAGAGTTCTGTGCCAGGTTTTCTTTGGTGCTGGCAGGGTACTTTGTATCTTGAAAGATGTGGCATGCTGGTGGGAAATAAGGTAAGGCTATGGGGCCAAAAGAAGAAAGAAGTGAATGGTAAGGGATACTACTTCACCTTTCAGAATATCGGAGGACCAGGCAATGAGAGGGGGAAAGAATGGTTGATTATTTGATCTCTCTCTAATTTCTGCATTACTTTCCTTTACCCAAATAATGAAACTCTTATATTGTAATGCTTGATGCCAAATATGTTGATTGAATTGGAGATTCAGTCAGAATGAAAAAAGTGGGAGAGGAAAAAACTGAATAAAATAGAAAGGAAATGTCAATGATAAAACCAGAGATATGTATTATCAAAGTTACTATCAATGTCTTCAATTCTTTCACTTTAAGATAAATGATCTCAGACTGTGAAAAAAAACCTGAATGATATACATTAAATCAAATTAAAATAGAAATATGAAAATTCAAAAGATGAATTTATGGATGACATTAGGTTAATACATAACATGACTTCCCCCACGTTCTGATTGGAGTTTCCACTGAGGCTGAGGGAAATAAGAAATCTCATAACACTGTAAAAATCGAAGGATAGAAGCTGGAAAAACCATCTCTATTTGTAATGTTAATAATTAACAAGTGCTTATTATATACCTACTTTATATTACAAATTTCACAGACATTATCTCATTCAATACACACACACACATACATGCACACACGCAAATTCTAATATATGAGATGTTTTATTTTCCATTTAAAAATAAGAGAAATGAGGTTTAGTGATAACTTGCCCAAGGTCATAGTGCTAATAAATGAAACAGAGACTCAAAATCAGGTGTTTGCTCATAAACCATATGGATTTTCATGGAGAAAATACGCAGGCTGAGCAAGCAGACTATTAAGTTTGACATGATTACAGAGATAGCACTTGAAAAATGCTGGGCTATGTTGGGTAACTAGTAGTTTTATCTACTTACTGTTCACTGACTTGGAAGGGAAAAAATGTCTAAGTTGAAAATCTAGCCACATGCCCTTCTCTGTCTTTCTGATAGTATTCCATAAGCTGAACGGTGTATTATACCTTCCGTCACCCATGTCATTTTTCTGTACCGAATGAAGGGTAGCACATTTCAGAAACGACAGATTTGGGATGGTCTATTCCATTATGAATCATCTCTGGTAATGTGTTAAGTTCGGAATTTGGATACGGGAGAAGTGTGAACTAGGAAAACATATTTGTTCATGTCCTAGAGCAGTTCAGAGAAACAGAGAACAGAGCAGTGGAGACAGAAATAAGTCTGATACTTGTAGAACATTAGAAAAATGCCTGGTAAATATAATCTGAGCTGAGAAGGTAATTTGTTTACACACAAGTAGGCAGAAGGTAAAAACAATATCAACCCAATCATCTGCCAAGTGAGAAAATCCTATCTCATTTAAGCATGAGTAAAGAAAGAGAGGAGGGGGAAAAGAGAGGGAGAGGGAAGGGTAAGGGAGAAGGGAAGGATAAGGTAGAAGGGAAGGGAAGGATAAGGGAGAAGGAAATGTTAAAGAACAAGATAAAGAGGAGCACTTGGATAGCTCAGTTGGGTAAGCATCCAGCTCAGTTTCAAATCAGGTCACGATCTTGGTTTATGAGATCAAGTCCCATGTTGGGCTCTGTGCTGACAGCACAGAGACTGCTTGGGATTCTCCCTCCCTCCACTTCTCTCTCTGAAAGTAAATAAACTTAAGAGGAAAAAAAGGACAATATAAAGACAAAAGTAATTGTAAAACACAGAAGAAAAATATAAAAATGATCTACTGAAGGATTAGAAGAAAATTAGAGGAAACCACATAGAATCTTTAATAAAGCTACATACTTTATAAAGAGACAAGAGAAGTACCCAAGAGAGAATTAGCTGAAATTCAAAACCAAGTGGGTAAAATGATATGCAAGGTAAATGGCATAAGAAAGCATATTAAGGAAGCTATAAATCATGGAATGAAATTTCACATAGGAAGCAGCATGAAGTAGCAGTAATTCTACAGAAGTGTAATTCAGTTATTATTAGAAATAAAAGCTTGAGCTATACTTCCAGAAAATTCAGAAGAGAAGTGAAAAAGAAAAAGCAATCATAAAAGAGATGTCAATCTGTAGAGAAGGATGGGTATGGAACCCTGAAATATAGAGAAATGTTGTTACTGAACAAAAGGGCAGATATTTAAAAAGCGGCAAGGGGCGCCCAGGTGGCTCAGTTGATTGAGTGTCTGGCTTCCACTCAGATCATGATCTCACAGTGCATGAGTTCAAGCCCTGCGTCAGGCTCTCTGCTGTTAACTCAGAGCCTGGAACCTGCTTTGGATTCTGTGTCTCCCTCTCTCTCTGTTCCTCCCCTGCTCACACTCTGTCTTCCTCTTTCTCTCTCTCTCTCAAAAATAAATACACATTTTTAAATTTTTTTTTAAAAAGTGGTGAAACAATTAAGATATTCTAAAAAGAACAACACTCTTAAAAAAATAAGGATTATATCTGCAAATTAAAAGAGTTCTTAATGTTCCAAATAAATGAAAACAAGTAACTATGCAAACCTAAGTACCTCTAGCTGATGTTTTACAAGCATAAGAGTACAACTCTAGGGGTTCATGAAGGTACAAATATGAAGCTGACATACAAATGTACACACAGCCTCACTGCTTTCTTCAAATGAATGTTATAGAAAGACATTTGCACATATGCAAGTATTAAGATGGCAAACTAAACATAGCACCGAGCTCTGCTTCATCATGAAACTTCTAAAAATTAAAAGGAATTTTAAGAAGGCATGAATTCACATGAACAGAGGGAATAGAAATCAACAAGAGCGACAGAACTCTGCTGGAAAGCTGAGCAAGGAATTGTGACTGACTCAGCCAGCTAGGAAAAGATGAACAGTTAATTTAGAGGTTAGAAAAATTGATAAGAAACTCTATTTCCATTCCAATCGGAGAAAGAGCAAAACTGGAGCCTCTAGGGCTGGGATATAAAAAGCAAATTTAAAAATGGAGGACCTGTTGTCAATCCAGTTAAGAAACAAACAGGCCCTCTCTTATTTTAGGGTCCTCCACAGAGCTGAGTTTAATCTCCTTCCTCCAAGTTGAAAGCACATTAGGGTCTGATTCTCCAGAGAGTAAAACAGAGTCCCAAGACCACATTCCTCAGGGTAGAGGGCTGGACATGTCAACTGTGCTCACAATTCTGAGGGATGTGCTCAGAACTGGCTGATACAATATTCTGAAAACAAAATGATGATAACTAGAGAATTGCCTTTAAGGTGATATATCAGTCCTTTGATCATTCTTTCCTCACCAACATTGTGATCGTTGTGACGATCAAGAATATTTCACCTGTGTAGAAGATTTATCTGTTTTTTCTCCTGGGGAATCTGATGACCTCAAAGGACATGGACGATTTCCTACTGGGATCTTCCAAGATAATGACCAAAATGGATAATTTTCACCCATCCATAAAGAGCTTCAAATTACATATGAGCAGGTACCCAAATATTCACAAACATTTATGGAATCCACTTTATATGAAAACAGGGATCAATACAGAAAGAAAAAAATTAGAGAAAACTCTGGCTATGCGAGAGAAGAAATTTTTAAGTGACTAGTAGAAAAATTCTCTGAAGCAAGTTTAAACATTGCTGAGCCTCTAAAAATTTACTCTAGAAAGAAACACATGTGGCTAAGTCCAGATGTGTTAGTACATAACTGCATAACTGGGAGTCTTCTTAATTAACCTCCATGTAAAATACAATGTAGAATAAGTAATAAAAATGGACTAATTAGTAGCTTACACATTTTATTAAAATTTGACAGTAAACGTAACAATTATTATTAAATTCTCTTTAGAGCAGACCACTCTCATCACCCTGAGCTTTGGATGCCACTGCCACCATTAAGTTACATTCAGAGTTAAATTAACAGTCATTTGTTTATTCTCAGAGAGTCGTGTTTCAGGAGTGGGGAATAATTAGCCACGTATGAACACTGTTCCAGTCCAGCGTAACACGTCAAAAAAACAAGAACTAAAAGGATCATTTTTCAAGTAAATTAACTGCATCTTCTAAAAATCATTTAGAAGAATCCAAAGGTATCCAGCAGCTAAAAAGTAAAGTTCATATTGTCTGCTACCCAATAAAAAATTACTGGAAGAGCAAAAAAGCAGGAAAACATAACCCGGGATGAGGGAAAATAAATTCATTAATTGAATAAGAGACAATATTTGAGGACATAAGTAGCTGAAATCTCCCTCATTATGTAAAATCATAAATCCACAGATTCTAAAAGCTCAAAAAAATTCTAGCCAATAAATAAATAAATAAATAAATAAATAAAATGATGCTGAGTATCATTGTAATCAAATTTATAAAATCAATGATGAAGAGAAAACCTTAAAAGCAGCAAGAGAATGATACTTTCCATACATAGGAACAAAGGTAAGAATAACGGCAGATATCTCACCAAAAACAATGCAAGCAAGAAGTCGGCTCAGTAACATCTTTTAAAGAAGGGTCAGGTTAGAGGTGCGATGCGGAACTACTTCAGCAAAAAGATCTTTAAAATTTTTTAAATGTTTATTTATTTTTGAGAGAGAGACAGAGCACAAGTGGGGGAGGTGCAGAGAGAGGGAGACACAGAATCTGAAACAGGCTCCAGGCTCTGAGCTCTCAGCACACAGCCTGACCAGAGGCCCAAATTCACAAGCTGTGAGATCATGACCTGGGCCCAAGTTGGACACTTTACTGACTGAGCCACCCAAGCACCCCATCAGCAAAAATATCTTTAACAATGAAGGTAAAGAAAGAATTTCACACATATAGAATTTGAAAGAATTCATCACCAGGAGCCCCACACAGCTTGAAATATTAAAGCAAGTTCTTCAAGAAAAGGAACCAAATACTCTATTAAATTATGGATCTAAACAAATCAACAAAGAGCACCAGAAATGGTAACTAAATGGGTAAATATATAAGTCTTTGTCTTAATAATTAAAAGGTTTTTTAAAATAATACTTGGTTGTTTAAGCAAAAACAGTAAGAGCTCAAAGTGGAATTTATAATACATGTAAAACTAAAATGTATGTCAATTATAGCACAAAGGCCAAAGAGAAGAAATGGAAGACAGAATTTTAACATTCTAATAAGTGGTAATAACATCTAAAGGTAAAAGTTTAAGATGTATACTGCAAACTCTAAAGCAGTCGCTAAAATAACAGAACACAGATTTATAGTTAAGCTAACAAAGGAGATTATATGGAATAAAAAATGTTCAATTAATTCAAAAGAAGACAGGAAAGGGGCATCTGAGTGGCTCAGTGGGTTAAGCGTATAACTCTTGGTTTCAGCTCAGGTCATGATCTCATGGTTTGTGAGTTCTAGCCCCACGTGGGGCTCTGTGCTGACAGTGCAGAGCCTGCTTGGTATTTTCTCTCCCTCTCTCTCTGGCCCTCTCCTGCTTATTCTCTCTCTCTCTCTCTCTCAATAAACAAACAAACAAACAAACAAATAAAAACAAAAGTAGACAGGAAAAGAGAGAAAGAGAAGAAAGAACAGATGGGGAAAATAGAAAATGAATAGCAAGGGAACAAATGGCAAAATGATGTTATAATTTTAAAATGTGTACTTAGGTTTGCACAGTTATTTGTTTACATCTGTTTGGAATATTGAGATCTCTTTCATTTTGCAAAATAATCCTTACTTTTCAAGAGTTATTTTCCTTTAGAATATCTTAAGGTAGGCTAATTTAGCAACATAAAATACTAAAGTCTTCTGTCTACTCCACCCATACACCCCCACCTTGAAGGAAGGAAGGGAGGAAGGGAGGGAGGGAGAAGAAATCCATAAATGTAATTAAGAGGTAAATAGCAAACTAGAAAGAAAAAATACTTAATATATTTATTATAAAGAAACATGATAATATCCTTTATATATTAAGGATTTTTACAACGAAAAAACAAAAGTGATCCGCCAATAGGAAAAGAGGTAGCAAATGAGTGAATATTTATAAAAGAACAACAAATACCTGATGAAAGCATGAAAAATATCAACTGTTCCCTAAATTTACAAATGCAAATTAAAATAAGCTACTCTGCCTATCAAACTGACATCATTATAAATTACATTATCCTGGTTTGCGAAAGCAAGGGGGAAAAGTCACCTTCATATAATCCTAAAGAGACTGCAATCAGTCTCAAATAAATAATTACTCAGCATTTATTATAAGGTATCATACATGAAGTACAAATTGTATTTTCATCAAAATTTTTTAAATCTTGAAGCCTTTTTCCTCAGCACTTCTACTGATTAAGGTAAAATTGCAGCTTGTTGAAAAGAGTCAGACAGGGACTCCTCCAACTGCTAAGTTTCAGATCACTACATATAGGGTTTGAAAATCAGTTTTATATGCTAATAATGAATGAAAAAATTGCTGCATACACACACGTCTATAATTTTTTAAAATAAATTATACAGAGGGGTGTCTGAGTGGCTCAGTCAGTTGAGTGACCAACTTTGGCTCAGATCATGGTCTCATGGTTTTTGAGTTCGAGCCCTGTACTGGGCTCTCCACTGACAGCACCGAGCCTGCTTGAGATTCTCTCTCTCCCTCTCTCTCTCTATTCCTCCACCACTCATGTCTTCTCTCTCAAAACTAAACATTAAAAAATAATTTAAAAAACAAGTTATATAGATATAAGGTTATAAGTATATATACATATATATAATTCTATATATCTGATAAAGTTATACTCACGTATTAGAATGCAAGATTTTTTAGAAAATATATTAAATCAAACAAAATACTGTAACAACTCCTATAGCTTCTACTTCTACTTCTATCTTTATTCCTGATATGACTGATTTATATCTTAAATCCCAACTTCTCCCTTGAACTCCAGACTACCATATCCAAGTTCAAAGTTAACATATTCAAAAATAGAACTTTTCCTTTCCCCTTCTTTGGCTACCTTCCCCAAACTGGCTCCCCCCACCTAACTTTCCCATGATGAGAAGGAAAAATATTGTTTTTCTTCACTTCTTAAAATGTTTGCCTCCCCCCTGCCAGCCTTTAGGCAAGTACACCCATTTCTGCCTCCAAGTCATACTCCTAATCTTACCTTTTACTGTCCCTACTGCTACTTGCATTCTTGCTGTGTAAAATGCATTTTCCATGCATTTTAACAGCATCCAGTTATTCTTTAAAACTATAGACCCAATTATACAGGCCCCATGCTTGAAATTCAACACTTCGCATCACACCTAAAACAAATGCCATACTCCTTATCATGACATCAAGCACCCTCCTTATCTGGTTTCTCCTTATCTTATTGATCTAAGATCTATTATTGCCCACCACTTTTTAATGTTTATTCATGTCTTTTGAGACACACACACACACACACACACTCTCTCTCACAGGGCGGAGGCAGAGAAAGGGGGAGAGAGAGAGTCCCAAGCAGGCTCCATGCTGTCAGAGTGGAGCCCAACATGGAGCTCCAACTTACAAACTGTGAGATCATGACCTGAGCAGAAACCAAGAGTCGGATGCTTAACTGACTGAGTCACCCAGACACCCTACTATCGCTCACCATGCTCATTAACCTGATGGCCCTAGATTCAATCAGGACAAAAGAAGTCCCACCCACGGGATGCTGCCTTATTGTTTCCTAAATTATTCCTTCTCAATATTCAGATCTCTGCTTAGAGACCTTCTCTGACTACATGGAAATGAGTCCTCCCTTCCTGACCTTTGCCTAACCCTACACATTGATACATCAGGGATTTGACATCATTTATGACCATACCTGAATTTATATTTCTCATTTGCATACTGATTTAATGAGTGGCAATGATATCTAACCTAAAATCTAAGCCCTTGGCAACTACATTGCTGAAGTATTAATAATATACAGTTATATTTGGATGGTGAATTTTATTTTCTTCTCTGTGCTTGTCTACATTATCTAAATTTTATATGATTGGTAAATATTAGTTTTAAAGCCAGGATAAAACATTCATGTGTATACAACGTAAAATAACATTGGCAGAGCCTAAGGTGTAGAAGAAGGGAAGCGTCTTCCTTAAGAATTTGATTAGGTCATTCCCTCAGTTGTGGGCAATTCTTGAGATCATCTTTGTTTGAGTGGAAGATCAAAAGGGAAATTGATTATGTAAGAAGAGAAAATTATATGAGAGAGCTGTTGGTAAATTTGGAAGAAACTGTGTAGGTTAATTAGACCTGAAAAGAGGCAGGAAAAACAGGGAGAGGAAAAAGGCCTGAGCATTGTTGCTATAAATGATTTGCATACTTAAGCCACAAGGGGGAGGAAGATAAAGAGAACACAGTATGAATTTCACTGAAGACAGATAGTCTAGGACACCGACTCAATTCTCTGTTGCCCTGCCAACTGGTTCCCATTGGGGCAACAGAATTTTAAGAATAGATAATTAGAGGAGTAGGGCTTCACTCAGTCTAGTTAACCCTCTTTTATGTATGGGACCAGGGAGGAGTTTGGAGAGCTTTATAACTTAAAGAAATAAAAAATGATGGAAAGGCTCTGCTTTATGCATAGAAGTGTTAAGTTGGGTCACTGTGTTGGAAAGAGCTCCTGGCTTGCTTGCTTGCTCGCTCTCTCTCTCTCTCTTTCTTCCTTTCTTTCTCTTTCTAATTTTGTTAATGTTTATTTTTGAGAGAGAGAGACAGAGCATGAGCAAGGGAGGGGCAGAAAGAAAGCAAGAGACACAGGATCTGAAACAGACTCCTGGATCTGAGCTGTCGGCACAGAGCCCTGTGCAAGGCTCAAACTCCAGAATGGAGACATGACCTAGGCCAATGTCAGATGCTTAACTGACTGAGCCACCCAGGTGCCCCAGAGCTCCCGGCTTTCTAATTCCCTGGAAAGGAATAAATCCTCTGGTTCCATATCCATATTGTTGTATTGGTTTTACTTACTGCTTTCTCTGTCAGTAACAAGACTCATAGACTGCGCAAAAGTGGAAACTCACTGGATACCTTGGTGCATTCTCCTGGGGGTTCAGTGAGAAAGGACAGCCAGCATCTTGGTGCTTTCTCCTTGCCCCAACGTTTAAAAGCATTTACTCTGCCCAAAGGGATGAGGAAAAACAGGGTGATGACAGCACTCAAAGTCAGTGACCACTTTTGCAATAAGAGTAGTACCCTTGACACACAAAATGACTGATAAAATGATGGCACCTCTTCAGACAGAGCAGGGTAACTGGCACTAATGCAGCTTGCCCTGAAATGTCCACCCTCCAGTAATTAAAAAAAAAAAAAAAATGGAGGGTGAAGGGGAAGTTTATAAATCCTGTTGAGTAATTTAACACTTTTCTATAAATAACTTTTAGGTTACAAGTGTGCAGGTATAATGACCACCCACCTTTACCATTTACGAGATAACCAGATAACTGCAGAAGTCATGAAGGATAAGAATGGGCCTTTGAAAAACTGGTCTATTTTCTGAATGCTTTAAGAACAAAATGCATTCTTGTTAAGCAGAATTTTATTTCCATTCCATTCAGGAAGTTTTCCCTCTCTATATAAGCTTCCTGAAGCTCATATGAGACTTTGGGGATCACTGGTCAAGGGAATGATCATGAGTAATGGGCTCTTTTGTCATATCAAGCCATTAAATATATGTAAGAATCAATGCAGTGCAGTATATGAATCTAAGAAGTAATGTAGAGAACAGGCTCCCCATGGCTGACCTACACCCAGACAAGCTTAATTAATTCACTTAAACTCAGAATAAGCCAAGATTTCCATCCATCAAATAGGACTAATTGCAGTTGATACCTTTCCTTCCTAGAGGGACGCTACGATCATTATTCAGATAGTGTGGATCAAGAAGATAACGACAGGCCTGTTACCGAATAGTAGTGAAAGATGGATGGAAGGAGAGCACACTTTCAATGACAGAGTCCAGGGTATGGCATCCACCAATTCCATTTACTAGCCAGGGAATGAATAAAATGTACTTAACCTCTCAAAACTTCAGGTTTCTTATCAATAAAACTGGGAAAAAATTACTTATGTTGGACAGATCCATATGAAGATTGTAGTCAATATATATGCAAAGAGCTGTCGCACTTAAGATACAAAATAAAGTGAAGCAATTGTTTTATGTATTTTATGGATCACTTACCCCGTAGCAAGTGCTTCTATAAAGCCATTTAAAATGAGATTGCATGCTTCCTTAAAGACGGAACCTATGGCTTGTATTATCATATCATTCATATAAACGTTGAGAACAGTGCATTCCACATAACAGACTGTTAATCCAAAGCTGTAAAATGTGTAACTGATAACTGAAATCCCATAGCTTCCTATACCATCCCTATGCTGGTGACATCCAACGCTTTCAACTCTGACTCATTCCTAGAGTTCCAGAGTCACATACCTGATGGACTGTCTGATGTCCCCACTGAATTCCTGAGGCCTTTAAGATGTTCCAAACAAAAATCTTAATTTCTTAATTCTTCCCTACACTCTGTCCCTTTCTCATTCATTGAATAACATGACAATCCATCTTGTGCTCAAGAAAGAAAGTCTCTACCAATAACTAAACTCACTAATAGTGTGTGAGAACGTGTATTTTCTACACCTCTCAGGACCCCAGATATTACACATATTTTATTAACTTTTGCCGAATTAATATTTGTTCTAGTTTGTATTTCCCTGATTAATAGTGAGCTTCATATTTTCACTGGCCATTTATGTCTTCCAGTCCATTCAATCTCCAAAGCCTGGATCAGACACTGATAGTGCTCCCATGGCCCTGCACTGAACAAAGATTGACTGAATTTTAGTCTTTATCCTTAAAACATTCTCTTCAATAGTCCTCGTTTTAGGAAAACACTGCATTTACAGCCACCCTCTACGTTGTGCCCTGAGTTATTCAAATCGATAACGATGTTTTTCTCACTTACAGTCCCATTTTTTGTTGTTGTAGCTTTGGTTAAGGATACATGATAGCAAACTACACTTCGAAGGTGTCTTGTAAAGCCCACGATTATGTTGTTTTGCTTACAGGTGCTTTCAGATTTTTGAAACCCTAGCAAAGCATTCATTATCCTATAACTTCACCCAGGAACCTTCAGAATTTCAAATCTGGTTTATACTTTCTTGTGATTTCTTTTTCTTGAAGTCTGCCTGCTCTCTCTCGAGCCATCAATACACTGGAGAGACAAAGCCCTACTAGGGGACAAGGCAGCAGAGTACACACATTTCTCTTCCTTAATATAATCTCTGAGCATAAGACATTTATCGGATTCTGTGGTATTTGTAACGGGAAATAAGACTTTTTATTATGAATTTTTTGAAAAGGCTAATTAAATTCATGCTTGTCAACCTATATGGAAATATAGAGCTTAAATTCCTATAGCTTCCATGAACCCAATAAACATCCGCTCAAGAAAAAAGTAACAAACAATAAACAACTTCTTATCAGAACCTCTAGGATCAGGTCAAATGCTTTGTTTTAATGCATGAAGCCTTCTTGCCACCTCTCAGTTGAATTAAACTTGAATTCTTCCTTCCACTTAATTCCTAGGCTGCTTTCCACATGGCCTTCTGACAGCACTCACATAAAGCCTTACATCTGAATTAATCTTGTATCTTTCTCTTTCTAGTTTATTATAAAAGCGACCTTTTTTTAATTTGTATTTTTAACCTTCTTCCCAGAAAACCTGGGACAGTATCTTACAAATGTTAAATAATTCCATTTTTACCACCTTCTATTCTGTATCCTATCTTGCAAATTTTACTCAATCAAAATTTACTCTATATCTACCATATGCCAAATGCTATGGGACTAAAACCCTAAATAAGGCATGGTTTCTATTTCTTAATCTCTCTCACCTTAATCACAGAGGCAGAAAGGTAAAACATGTTTAAAATACCCTGTAAAAAGAGAACTGAATAGAGTGAACCCAGCGTACTGAGGGAGGAAAGAGGTTTCCAGGCATCTATATAACCGAGGGGGAGAGGGTAGAGAAATAAAATGGTGCGGGAACTGGATCATGACGGGTGACTCCAATAGGTAGAACAGAGAAAAAGGAATGGTATTTGCAGAGGTATGAAATATTACAAGAATATAGTCAGGAAATTGTGACAATTGGGAAGCATGTGGGGCACTGAGAGAGGGAGGAATATGAGATTAGGGCAGTAGTCAGGAGTTGGATCATGACTAGCTTTCATGTCATACTAATTTCCTGAGCGTGATGGAGAACCAATGCATATATGTAACCTATCACACACATGTCTGGCACTGAGCCTAGCTTCCTAAGCAATGCAATTAGCAATGTCACTCTCAGATGGTGCACCTGTTTTTGGACCTTGTAGCCTTCATGGGAGATTTACTTTGTTAGATTAAATCAAATCATGATTTTCATAGTCGCCTTCCTACTGTTCTATATTTTTTGTTGTTGTTTTATCTTCCTCCTAATTCTCAAGGAAAATGAAATATGAAACATAGAAGAAAAACATCTTTAGCCAAAGAATATTATTTTCTTCTTGTTCCTCTCTTCTCATGCAGCCTTTGAATAAAATTCTTGTCATGTATTTTTCACACCTTTACCTGATTGGAAAGCTTGAGTGAGTAAGCTAATCCCTTTGAGAGATTTTATTTCCAGAGTGCCAATGATCAGGTTGGGGAAAAAAAAGTCATTTTAATTATGTAAGAGTGGTTTAAAAAGAGAGAAAGAGTAATCCAATTCCCACATACACACAAAAAATAATATGCCACGTCTCACAGAATTTCAAGAGCAAGCATTTGTGGCATTTTATTTACATGTGAAGAAAAAGTATATAAGCCCAAAGGAATGATCTCAAAAAAATGTAAGAGGAGAGCTGATCTGACAATAAATTTGCAAAGTCTACGTTCACAATTGGCCTCAGCTGTAGCATCATTAAAGTCAATAGTTGGACCATTTAGAGAAGAATATACAATATCCAATTTATCCAAACAGATGTACTTTATGAAGAGACTTGAAATTTTTAACACCATAAACACCTCTTTTAAAGGGACTCTTTGTCTCTCTTTCTTTTTAGAGTTTTAAATACAACACACACACACACACACAAACACACACACACACAAATACACAGCATTCATACTACTATGCATACACAAACAAGTTCTCACAGATACATGCACTATGGAACACCATCTAGAAAGTCAAGTCCATGTACTAACTCTCTAATGGCTATCATAGACACGTTTAGAGGAGACTGACTAAGACCAAGGTCAAAATATGTTATTCATACACTTACATAACAATTAAATTTAGAATAATTTTTGAGGAGTGCCTAGGTGGCTCAGTTGGTTGAGCTTCAGACTTGTGATTTCAGCTTAGGTCATGATCTCAGCGTCGTGGGATGGAGCCCCTCATCAGGCTCTGTGCTGAGTGTGGAGCCTGCTTAAGATTCTTTCTCCATCTGCCTCTCTCCCCAACTTGTGTTCTCTCTCTCTAAAAAAAATTTTAAGTATCTTTAAAAGGTTTTATATATATATATATATATATATATATATATATATATATATATATATATATATATATATTTATTTATTTAGGGCGCCTGGGTGGCTTAGTCAGTTAAGAGTCTGACTTCAACTCAGGTCATGATATCGCACTTCGTGGGTCTGAACCCTGTGTCAGGCTCTGGGCTGACAGCTCAGAGCCTGGAGCCTGCTTCAGATTCTGTGTCTCCCCCCTGCCCCTTCCCTGCTTCACTCTCTGTCTTCTCTCTGTCTTTCAAAAATAAAAATAAGTGTTAATTTTTTAATATTTATTTATTTTTGGAAGACAGAGAGGAGCATGAGTGGGGAAGGGGCAGAGAGACAGGGAGAGAGAGAATCCCAAGCAGGCTCCACACTATCTACAGGGAGCCTGATGTAGGGCTCCATCCCACAAACTGCGAGATCATGACCAGAGCTGAAATCAACAGTTGTACACTTAACCAACTAAGCCACTCAAGCATCCCCAAGGTAATTAATTTTTGAGAAATTAACTTCTATAAATAAACTTAACTCTTAATATAAATGTAACTCTTTCCTTAACAATTACTTTTTTCAATAGACAAACAGTATATTAAGCCCCTTCCCTCTATATAAAAGCTGAATGTTTAAATTCATTTCAGACCACTTTCCTTACCATGGTTTAGTTACCATCCCAACAAGACAAAAATATTCAGTTTCTAATAAATAAAAACCATGTTTTCTAAACTGCCTAAGCAAAAGTAGTTAATTGCAACAGCGATCATAAAGGCACATCAAGGTAAGAGAATGATCTGGACAACCTCACCGGGCTGCCAATATTAATCTTATCATTTTATCCTCCTAAGGGAAACCATACCATGGCCATACATTTCTCATTAATGCTTGGGTTAGATTTGTAATACACTTGAAACTTACTACAGAAGTGGAAGATCTGCATTCCATTTAGTCTATTTCCTAAAAGATAGATTTCTACTCAAATCTTGTACCTCCCAGGGAAATTACTAAAACTCCTTTACCCCCTCACTCTCCACTGACACTACACATATTCTGCCAATGGTATTCATTTCTGCTGTTTTATATACCTAAAATTCCTGGTCTCTCTTCTGTTTGGATTCTCTCCATTCTTCCATTTAATATTCCATTTCTCTCTAACAGACCTCCTTGATATACTAGCATTGGCATTCAACACGTGTTGAAGCGATGCCACAATATTTTGTGATTTTTTGGGTTAACTTATAGATAACTATATTTTATAAAATAGAATTCCTCAGACATAAACCTCTAACCTCCTATCATTGTGACCTTGACATGAGGCAAGAGATTTATAAGAAAAAACAGCTGAGATACTGATTATTTCCTTTAACAAGTCAGCAACCTGTTTCTTTTCTGTATTTTATATTACAAACTGAAATGTCTTTCAGTGACAAGATTTGTAGCTATTAAGTAGCTTTTTATACTTGTAAATGACTGTTTGGTTAAATGCAAAAGCAATATACTTTCTTCAAGAGCAAGACAGCCATTAGTCAGCTCACTCTTGAGTTACATTTGCCCTTAAATTTTGACTTGCAATATTCACCATTATTATTAGATGATAAATTGCAGTAAGAAAATATACTTTCCTTCCCTGTAAACTCTATTTTAAATGGGCTTAGCAGTGCTTAATAGTACATCAAAAGATACCCAAAATCAATGTCCCCTGAAGCAAATCACAAGAATGTTGGACAACTTCATAATGACCATTAAATCACTGTCATTACTCCAGACAGGGCTTCCTGCTGAAGCAGTGACAAAGTAGTTTAAAGAAAATTAGGGAATAAATAAAAAATATATAACCTTCATTGTTGCCATGGTAACCTATGTATGAAGTATGTGAAGTTCTAAGTAGTTTCTTCTCTTAGAATATTAGTAACAATTGATGATTCCAACTCAAATTTACTTATGTTGCAGCCTCACGCTGATGATAATACCTATATTAAAATGTAGGCAATGTAAACAATGATAAAAGTAATAAGCATCTCAAATATACCAGCCTGATTAAACACTAGGAAGTTAAAGGTTTTTGTTTTTTTTTTTAATTTTTTTTTTTTTTTATTTCTGGGGGAGAGAGAGAGAGAGAGAGACAGCATGAGCAGGGGAGGGTCAGAGAGAGAGGGAGCTACAGACTGAAACAGGCTCCAGGCTCTGAGCTGGCAGTCAGCACAGAGCCCAACACGGGGCTCGAACCCACGAACCGCAAGATCATGACCTAAGTGAAAGTCGGACGCTCAACCGACTAAGCCACCCAGGCGCCCCTCACCAGGAAGTTAAAGTTTGAGAAAGGGGGGGAAATCTCACAAATCTCAAATTCTGAAATGCATTCGAAATTTCTTCTTTATAGACCTCTTTATGGAAATGTTTACCCAAGTGATACTTATATCAATAACAGGACTCTTCTCCAAGTACCATGGTACAATCAATAGGAGATGATATTTACATTAATGAAGGGGAAGGGGAGCTAGCTAATGGTTACCGCATATCTACTACTGCCAGGCATTTCCTATAGGCTCACATCATCTAACAAGGCAGACTTTATTCTATGATTTTTACATAAGGAAGTGGAGGTTTACAGGTAATTATATTACTTGGATCTGTCTCCCCCATCTGGTAAACAAAGGTGACACACGGATCCAGCTATATCTGATTTTAAAGATAGATGGAGCACAATTAATATTTGTGGAGAAAAAAAACAAAGGAAAACTTCATACACAATCTATTGAAATGTAAGGAATTAATACTAATCTTCCTTTCAAAAACCTCAGAAAGTTAAATTTTATCTAAAAACAGTTTCATGCCCAGGGGTGCCTCAGTGGCTCAGTCATCTGAGTTTCTGACTTTAGCTCAGGTCATGATCTCACCGTTCTTGGGTTTGAGCCCCACGTCGGGTTCTGAGCTGACAGCTCAGAGCCTGGAGAAGCCTGCTTCAGATTCTGTGTCTCCCTCTCTCTATCTACCTCTCCCCTGTTCATGCTCTGTCTCTCTCTGCCTCTCAAAAATAAACATACATTAATTTTTTTAAGTTTCATGTCCAAATTAAAAAAGAAGACCCAGAACAAACATCTAACCATGTCAGTGTCGTCTCAACAGCACAAAAGTAGGAATGGTTAAATCTTATGAACATAGGAAAAGTCTCTGCTTCAAGACATTTCTCCCATATTTCTGAACTTAAAGGTAATTTACTACTGAATAACTATTAACATGTAACTCAGAAAATAATCAATTCATTGTATAGTAAAAAAGATACACATAAATGTGTACCCATGGCATTAGCTGAAGTAGGAAAGAGGATCCTGCTACCTTGTTTTCTGTTTTCTGTATATTTCCATACTCTGTTCTACATTGAACTTTTATTATTTTTGCAAAAAGAAGAAACATAAATACTGGAAATGACATGCACATCCTTACATTCATATTAAAGTTACATGTTCATGGGTCATCAGTCAACACTGTTTTAATTAATAAATGGTTGAATAACACATGCTTAAAACAAACTCACAGCCTGCCTTGACCAATAAACTATATAGAATGTTGCTTTCTTGAACAGCTACTATATTCCACTGCCTTTGATTATATGCCTCAGTCTGCCATCATAAATAAGATATCAGATTAGCAAGTACATATCAGCATTAAGCCATTCCTTCTTTATTAAAATATGTTTGTAATTGGCATTTATGCAACAGCCATGTGAAAGCTGGTGAAGCCTGGGGCCCAGTGGAGAGTATTTATGGCATTTCCTTATACCCCTTTCATAATTGGAGTAATATATGGCACAGCAGACAGATTAGTGATATTTCATCAATGCAATAACTACCTTCTCAAATAGCAGCTTCAGTTCTCTGTAATATATGATAATTATTTTCAAAGGGTAAATAGCTGATGACATCAGCAAGATGCCTAAGACATCTCACATTGTATCCCCTCCTCTACAATAATAATTTGCCATTTATCCACCAAAACAAAAACGAAGAAGGAGAGGAAGGAAAGGAGGAGGAGGGAGGAGGGAGAAGGGAGGAGGAGGAGCCGTCGTCATCGTCGTCGTCCTCTGTGGGAGCTACGGGATCCCACTTGCCAAAGAACCCAGGAGGACTATCACCCAACTCTGCATTGAGCAATAGGAATACGGACCTCCACCCCAGCTGTGGACCCTGCAAGTCCCGTAAGCCAGCTCCAGCACCTCTCAACTGTAGTCCGGAGCCCCTGGAGAACACAGTCTTAGAAAATCACCTATGGATAAAAGACAATCCCCCCCAGTAGTAGTGTTTCTATGTAAACGTTTAAGCAACTTAATTTCTCCCTATAAATCTCACTGTATGTACCCTTAGTAAAAAAAAAAAGTGATGGACACAGGTAGTTATTCAGATTAAATATGATACTGCCACTGCTGTGAGGACTCTCATGATGCAATATGACCTTGTTTGACCCTTGAATTTCTATTCTCTCATCCTAGTTCCACACTGGAAATAACTTAAAACAATAGGTAAAAAGAACTATGATCGGAAAACCACTGCATTGCTACAAATTAGAAAAAAAAAATTTGTATGTCTATGTTTTCCCAAAAGTGTTTCGTATCTGAGATTCCTCCATGATTTCTAAGGTTATCCACTAACTTATCTCTGAAAGCACATGAGAGATTAATACAGGAGAATGTGGCCCAAATCTGCCTTCCTGCCTCTTTTGCAAATCAAGATTACTGGAACGCATCCACACGTGCTCATTTACACGTGTCTGTGACTACCTTCTTGGTACAATGGCAGAGTTGAATAGTTAAGACACCCAGCTCATAATAGCCAAAATCTAAAATATTGACTATGTGGCCCTTTATAGAAAAAGTTTACCCATGCCTGATTTACAACTTGGGGCATTTTCCAGGCCCCAGGCACTTAAGCTAAACCTGCTCTATACAGCATCTATTTAATCCTTGTAATAACCTCACAAAACAGGTACTATTATAATTCTGCTCATACAGATGAAAAAAATAAGGTCAACAGAGGTTCACAAATTTGTTCCAACTCCTTCCATAGTAAGGCAGGATTCAAACGCAGGCCCTCTGAGAGCGGCGCCTTTTCACGGAGCATCACATCAGGCAGCTCCTCTTTCACAGGACAGTGGTTGCTCCCTGTCCAGACAAACTAGAATTCACTGAATCACTCTGAGGAAGTTAGAGAAGGGAAAGAAGGAGTTTTCACTCACCTGCTGCATCCATGAATACCAGTGAGGATATAAGACTTCATTTGATAAAGTCAACATATAATCTAAAAGCCACTTATGAATTACAGGCAACTAAGTGACATGGCATATCAGACAGAGGGAAAACAAGATTGAAAATACAGAGACCAAGGAGAAAGGCAGACAGAGAAAACCAGACAAGGAAATAGGGGTGAGGTTCTGCTTAAAAGAGCAAGCCTTGATCACTATCTCCCATCTGATCTTGGTCACATCCCCGTGAGCCCTGCTATGCTTTCCTCTGGATGAGGTTCCAAGGATAAGAAAGTAATCACCTTTTCTTTCACTGTTAAAAAAAATACTAAAATAAGAGTAAAACAACACTTCCAATCATTGCACCTGGAGTGCACTGATTCTCTATCAGCACTATTTCAGTCCAAATAGACAGTGACTTGGACGGGCGCCCTGTGGCTGGCACTGCGGAGTCCTCGGCAAGGCTGAACAAGCACCACGCTGTGCAGGTTTCCAGCTTCCTGACCCCTTTCTGTTAGCCATCCCTCTGTTCCTCTGCATGCCTCTGGCCTTGGCCACTTTGTTAAGTGGAGTATCTGCATCTGTTTTTGTTTTTTCGTTGTTGGTTTTTTGTTTTTTGCTTTGTTTTGTTTTGGAGTGCCACATACTTTTGATGTGAGCATACATTTTGCTGTGTTTTGCACCAGGCGACTGAACATTCTATCTGGGTTTTCTGTAAATTATTGCTTTGTCATTTTCCTTTTTGCTTAACAAAGCTCAGGTTTTGTCAAGATTCTGTTTCCTAAAATAGAACTACTTCAGAACACAACCTGTTTTTATTTTTAATAAAAATCCTTCTCCTATCTCTATCACCATTCTAATGCCCAGCATGTAGAAGACACACACACACACACACACACACACACACACACACACACACACACAGAAAAGGTCCTGACTTTAGAAAAAGTCCCTATTTTATGCAGCTCTTAAAGACTTACAACCCTGGCATGGATACCCCTGGTCAGGAAAAGAAACAGGTGAAAGACGTGAATTTTACTATTTTGTGAAGTGATCTGAATGTCCAGGTGCCCCATGCTCTGGAGCTACTGATGTCCCCTCATCGTCAGCTCCCAGGTTTTGTTTGATGGTTGGTTTGTCGGTTTTCTGCTGCAGAGTCTGGCTCTTGTTTTAATGAGCAAGTATTTAGAAATCAAGGGATGCCAACTTAAAAAAAAAAAAAAAGTCTAGACTCTGAGAGCTTCTTCAGAGATCAGACAGTGAGCCACTCCACTGTGGCCACAAAAGGCGTGGGCTGGGCCTGACTGGCCTCCTCTCAGCAGGCAAGGGCGCCCCCACAGGCCGGTACCCGCACGGCATCACCTGCTGATTCCTAGATACTTTCTAGTCTCCATCACATGCAAAAAAGGTGTTATCTAAAATATTTACCAACACTCAGTGGCCTAGCCACTGCCCTCTCCAACAGACACCTACAAGAAAAGGGTCCTAGAAGCTTGTGATGGAAGCCTGTCTTAATTCTTTCGTTGCTGAGGTGCACCATGGCCCAAGGGTCCCCAAAGAAGAGGTTAGACTGGGAGGGGAGCTGCAAAGAATAGAGAAGGACAAGTGCCCTCCAGCTTAAAATCATTCCTAGCCACGGGGCGCCTGGGTGGCTTAATCGGTTAAGCGTCCGACTTTCGATTGGGTCATGATCTCGCGGTTCGTGGGTTCGAGCCCCGCGTCGGGCTCTGTGCTGACTGCCAGCTCGGAGCCTGGAGCCTGTTTCGGATTGTGTCCCCCTCTCTCTCTGACCCTCCCCTGCTCACGCTGTCTCTCTCTCTCTCTCCTACAAATAAATTAAAAAATCATTCCTAGCCATACTCCCTCAGAGTTGCACTGACAGGTCTCTTGGAACTTCTGGTCCGGAGTGGATTTTGCCTCATTTTAGGACTGTAGATAAAGACCTGCTGTTTCTATTCCATTCTACCCCAACCCTAGGACAATAGAAAACAAGTAACAGATAAAGTAGAATTAGGGGAGGGTCAGAACTGGGCTGTGGACAAGAGTTTTTCCATATCTGCATCAAAACAGTGTCATAAAACCATATCATAAAAACCCTGTAAAAACATGCTGTTTGCTTATTAAGCTGAAATTTCACTAAGAACCGTTAGGAAAAACATCTCAATTTCTCAATTTCCCTACATGTGCTACAAAGCCGTTTAATATCTTATTCAGGACGCATTAGGCTCGATTCCCATGCCACACATCTCTATGGAAGAACTTCTGGGAAAACAGTGACAAAAGTCTGGTGAGGTTTCAAAAATACTTGCTTCATTTTAATTGATTTTTCTGCAACCAAGAACATAAAAAAAAAAACTCGTATTATAAATACACAGAAATGGCTCATGGGCGATAAAGTGCATGATGAAATGTCCAAAATCAACATCTGGAAACGTAATGTGGCAATTAAATTTTAAATAATGACAAAAACAAAGTTAGCGTGGCCCAGCTAGTCAATTATATTTGTTTTGAAACGCTCTTACTTCTCTCATAACTCCATCAATATAATCAAATATTGGGTAGCTCCTCAATTAGAACATAGTTCTGTAGTATTAGAAGTGACTTGTAGAATTGGTTTCATGCAAGAGAAAACCAAGCAACTGTGGATAGTGCCTTATCCAGCACATCCAGGTCTCAAGCTACATTTTAATCACTGTGTCCTCAGGTCCCAAACTATTATTCCCTAAGGTCAAATTCTCCTGGGAAGCACTTTTTATGTGCTTGGTGGTTTAAAAAATGAAATATAAATGCTTTCTTAGGTGGAGACTGCTTTCCTCAGATATGAGGAAGTCACCAGGTCTTCCGTAATTGACCCAGCCCACACCCACTCTTGCTGGTTTTGCTAATTTATTATGGTCTATCGGGCCCCCTGAAGTCCAATGAGTGATAAGCAAACAGGACACAGAAGATGGGTAGATGGTGACAGAGTTGAAAAGAAGGAACTCAGTTGTTCAACCAGTAGACAAAAGGCTTCTTAGGATTTTTAGGGTTTTAGGGAATCGAGAGAGGACATATTCTAAATCAAAGATTTCCAGAATGAGAATCAACATCATTAGGATAACCGAGGAATGTGTTAGAGAAGTAAAGTTTCAAGCATCTCCTCAGACCCATGGAAAATGAGAAAGTCTAGGGTGAAACCTAGTAATGTGTGTTTTACCCTCCAGGTAAATTTTTTTAACGTTTTATTTATTTCTTAGAGAGAGAGAGAGAGACAATGTGAGCAGGGGAGGGTCAGATAGAGAGGGAGACACAGAATCTGAAAGATGCTCCAGGCTCTGAGCTGGCTGTCAGCACAGCGCACGACGCAGGGCTCGAACCCCGAACCGTGAGATCACGACCTGAGCCAAAGTCAGATGCTTAACCGACTGAGCCACCCAGGTGCCCCATCCTTCATGTGATTCTGATGCACACAGAAATTTGAGAACTGTGTTCCCACATGCAAAGAGAACACCCTGGTAAAATATATACAAAATATACAGCAAGATATTTCAGCTTACAGCAAAGAACTTTTGGTTAAAACCTTTTAGGGGTCCTAGATTAATGGCAGATGGGAAGGGGAGGGAATAAACTCCCTGACACTCAGAAGACCAAGCAGAGGTCAGAAAACATTCAAATGTCATTGACACTTTGGGTTGCATGAACTCAAAGGAACTTTGGAATCAAAACAGTCAACAATTCCAGGATCCTGTTATCAAAGCTCTGACTCTTAGCAGAGGAGAATATTGGATCACAAGAACTGCTTTACAAGAAAAGCCGAGAAGGAACCCAACAAAAATGAAAACACTGGATAATTGTGCGACAGTGATTCAAATAATTTGGTAATTCCAAAACCTCATGAACCTTCTTTTAAAAAATTTTTCCTTTTCTGCTGCTTCCCTATTGGTGTATAAAAATGCAACAGATTTCTGCGCTTTGATTTTATACCCTGCGACTTTGCTGAATACATATGCAAGTGATTAATCACTGAATTCTATGTCTGAAACCAATACTGCACTGTATATTAACTAACTGAAATTTAAATAAATAAATTTCTGTTGGGAAAAAATAATAAAACACTTTCCTATTAGTGGAAGATACTGCCAAAAGGCTCATTATAAAGAGGTGGGGGTCAGAGGCATCAACCCCTCTGTACAGTCAAAAATCCATGACTTTTGACTCCCCAAAAACTTACCCACTCATAGCCACCTGTCGAAGCAAGTCTTGCCAATAACATGAGTAGTCAATTAACATATATTCTGTATGTTACATATATCATGTATTGTATTCTTACAATAAAGTGAGCTAAAGAAAATGTTATTAAGAGAATCATAAGGAAAAGAAAATACACATAATGTACTGTTATTAATCAGAAAGAAATCGACGTGTAAGTGGACCCACACAGTTCAAACACAGTTGTTCAAGGTCAACTGTTTAGGCAAAACCAGTTTGGATAAAAGAGATAAAACTGAGATTGTGACAATAAGTACTGTTTCTAAGGTTACAGGTTACTCTGTCCCCTGTCCCTACTTCCCAACTCCTCCTATATCCCAAGCAACAAAATTAAAGGAACTACTGTGTATGTTTGCATGCATTAGGGAGGCATATTATTGGACACCCTGTTATCAACTGAGGAATTTTAAGAACAGAGATAAATGAATATCCCCAAGAAGCATGAGGGCACACGTCACTGAGGAGATTCCTATGGCAAATAACTCTTCTGTAGATCTTAAAGCAGGAAACATGCCTTTACTGGCTGTCACCTCAATGGTACACAGGCTGAATTTCAACAGTCCACACTTCCTGACTTCCTCAGCACTGGAAATCTCCTATGTGATGCTCACCAGCTCACTTACTAGAGGTAATAAATCAGAATTCAGGAGCTGAGACAAATAGCACAGAGAACCCTTGCACTCTGTTCCTAGGATAAAATCCCAGACACATTAAATGACATTTGGAGTAAGACAAATGCTAAAATATTGAAACATGCAATTCTTTATAAACAATCCCAGCCTTTTAGTGGAATTTTAGTAGGGTGAAGAAATACACAGTATCTATAACCATGCTTCACAATATTTGCTTCTTCATTCTCTTTGGTAGAAGCAGAACCAGATTTTAAATATTTGCATTGACAGTTAATCTTGAAAAAAGTACTTTCCCGAACTGGGAAAAGCCTCAATAGCCTGATGCATGCCTCATGTCAAGACTGGAGGAGTTTAATTCAGTCATAAAATAGTTCCTGTCAGCTACTCTAAGCAAATATGATTTTCAGCTTGTTCTATACCTCAATGACGAGAAACTGCTAGTCATGTTCATGTTGGGTAGAGTTCACTGACTTTCAAGGTCACCATACTCTTGAAACTTCATCTTGCTTGTCTGTGTCAGTGGTCTGTGGAGATGGGTGGCCGAGAAAGCATAGAAGAAAGGTTCCTCTTGGTGTGTTGTCAGAGGAGCCATGTTCTGGGATTCTTCCAAGTCTTCTCTAGACATTTCCATTTTATCCATGATAGACTGACTACTCTGCTAGCTGAACAGGGCTGCACATGCCAGATTACTTCAGCGACAATTGGCTATAGTGCCAAAGCAGAAGTAACAGAGTGATTAGCACACAGCACCTATTAAGTTATAACATCTTTTCAAGATAAAAGGGGACACCACAGAAAAAAAATCCTATGTGATAAAAGATTAACAATATCAAAAATAAAACCACTCAGGGTTTTAATCTGGTGCTGAAGGCATCGTACAAGCGCCTATGATCCTTCTCATGTACGGTATCCACTTGTTTTTCACAAAAATTTTTCTGAGAATACATGAATTTTTATAATGCTATTTAAAAGTCTCATACTCTGAGGTTCCTCAGGCTTAAAGAACAAGTCAAATATGCTATAAATGTATGCTAAAACTTACTTCTTATGAGTAATTGCCAACTGAGGGCAAATGTTTAATATTTTCACTCACTAATGAAAGTGACCAGGATTTTCCATTCAGATGTAACAAAGATGGCGTTTTACTTTCCTCATTCCTTGTGGACTGAGCTTTGGGGAAACACGCCATACCCAGCTCCAGCACACGCGTGGAGCCAGCCTCACCAAGGAGAATGCCTCCACTTCAGCAATCGATTTCTTACGTAAGTGCTTGGCACTGTCAGGGCGATGCAAAGCAATGAAGACAGCCACTTCCCTTTGAAGCCATATCCCTTTATGAGATACTGAGTGGCTCTCCCATATGTATAGCAAAAGTAGTTAGAAGAAGGAGGAGGAAGAGGAGGTGGAGAAAAAGCAGCATGAGAAAAATGGAAATATTGCTTCCATAAAAGAATTGAACTCAATTTTCAAAAGGCAGCAGGATGGAGAAGGAGAGCTGCATTTACTGTATGTCACCTTTGTCTCTGGGGCATTATAATTACTTTCCAATTCAGTCTTTCAAAGAAAGAATTAGAAGCATTATGTATTCCCTCTTTACCCTGTGAGGAAATGGAAGACCACATGGAATTGTTTTGCTAAGTGTCACAATGCCACACAGATCTTCAGTGCTAGAATCCAGAGTCGTACAGATTATCTGAAGCCAGACTCCGTGTTTTTTACTACTTTTATATCTCCCTTCAACAAAATGATGCGTGTCCACGAGGGAGAGACTGAGCACTGTTCTCCTAGATTTACTTTGCTCAGAATGACTGATAAAAAGTTTCTCTGGAACTTTATTACATATCATCTTTTTACTAATTTGCCCATGCGACTATTCTCCTTTAACTTTGGTCATTCGTCACCAAAAGGGGAGTCTGGGAATGAGAGCTAACCAGGTGTCCTGGGCAGCATTGCTCATTACAATACACAGGTCACAAATCCTGGGACACATGCACACAGGAGACATCAGAAGCTGGTGCTTTCCTGTCCCAAGGGACCAATTCCCATTAGAGCTGCTTCAAAGATCACTTAACATAAGATAGATGTAGTCCAGAATTGAAACATGATGTGGAATGGATGAATGCTTGTTTTACACACCTTAAATCAACCACGTTGTGGTGGACAAGATAATTAAACTAAAGCCCCAAGTGAATAAGAGCACAGAAGAAATCGTAAGAGTCAAATTTTTGTGAAGGCAGAGAATGCTAAAGTATAAAAAGAGAAAGCAATTAATTTACTGAATACCTAGAGTGTCTAAATGTACTGAATACCTAGAGTGTCTAAGTCTGGTATACCTGCTCAGTTACTTAACTATTATGAGGTACATGTAATTATCCCATTTATAGAGAAGGAAGATTAAGGGATGGTACAAGAGAGTGCCAAGACTATCTGATGCTGAATTCCATGTCTTTCCTCTAAATCATGTGGACTCCAATGGGCAAGCAGATGGCCGACTGCTGATACAAACTGATGTACCTATCTAGAGCCATTATAATACAATGATTAAACAAGAAATATGGACATACTCTAGACCAGACACGTTCAACAGAAGTGCCCCCTCCCATACTCCACCACACACTGAAATGAATTGCACAAACCTGACTTAGGCGTTTTTGGTATATGCAGCCCTCTGGGCATCGTCTGCCATTTTTTAACTAGTGCCATGTCTAAGCTTATATCATTCAAGAAGGCTTCTTTGGGAGCCTTCATAGTCTTAAAATGAAGAATCTCACACCATATTCCTGACGTTGGAAACTTTCACAGCAGGGTGGGACCCAGCTCCTCCAAGAGAGATATATTTTCATCAAAGAATTTTCTACCATAAATATCTTCTTCCTAATTGTCTATAATGCTTTGTCAAGTTTACTGGTCCTTCCCTGAACTTACCTAAATACTGAATAATAAATACCTGATGGGACCCTGCTTCTGTACCCCCCACTCTAAGCCTTGAATAACACAGAAATTCATACGTAAAAGGAAAGCAGCAACCGGAAACTCATATTCCAGCTATTGTGCATGTACGTCTACACCTCATCCTCTCCCTGGGTCCCTGACCACATTCTGAACCCCAAGATTCCTCAGGATCTCTTCTCCCTCCCTTAGGAGGCCAGGCGGGATCCCAGTGGACTACCTGCTATTTCAACCAATTCTCTTTCCGGTGTTTCTGTTTGTTTGCTTGCCTGCTTCCCCTGCAGGGCAGACGTTAGACAGCAACGTGAGCATCACTGCATACGAAAGGATCATCTCATGCAGTCATTCTCAGCATTCACAGCTACTTCATCTCAGAAGCACAAGGCTTCGGGACCCTTGTCCCAAATGCAGATGCTTTTTTTTTTTTCCAGCATCCCTCAAGAGGACATCTCTGGATGCGCCAGGTAAAAACTACTGGAAAAGGGGACCCCTGGGTGGCTCAGTCGGTTGAGCGACCCACTTTGGCTCAGGTCATGCTCTCACAGGTCGTGACTCTGGGCCCAGCCTTGGGCTTGTACTGTAAGTGTCCCCGAAACCTGCGTTGTATCCTCTGTCTCTGTCCCCTTTCCCGCTCATCCTCCTCCACTCATGCTCTGGGTCTCAAAAATAAATTTTAAAAAATCTTAAATGAAAAACTACGAGGAAAAAAACTTGCTAAAATGCAGCTTCTTGGCCTCATCCCACAACAACTGATTCAGAGTGTATATCCTTGGAGCCTGACAGTTTTCCTTTTAAATATCCTCTTCGGGTTTGTTTGTTGATTTGTTTGCTTGCATCTAAGCAGTACAGAGCATGAGGAACTCTGCTTAGCTGCATAAATGCTAAGAAAGCATCAGCAGTTGGGAAATCTCACACAGGAGGCATGGGTCTTTGGTAGGAAAGAAAAGGGACAGGTGAAATGCATCAGTAACACTCACTTCACTACCCAGTCAGGGTGTTCACGGGTCTGGCTAGGGGTATATTTTAAGGAATAAATATTTCCTGGAAAAAATGAGTTATTCAACTAATTCTTTTTTTTTATTTCAACAGTACCTATTTACAATAAAAGTGACTGGAGGGAATTCTAATATTCGTGATAATTGGGCAAAATTGTGCAAGTTATAAAAACCCAGAATTCCTCTGTGTGTGTGTGTGTGTTTAATGTCAGGACATGCCTGGGTGGTCAATACAATAAAGCTACTTCAACAGGAATCAAGAGTTCTGTAGTAGACACACATGTTGATTCACCATCACAAAGTCAAAACATAAAGCCTTGTGCTGAGGGTTTCAAGGGAGAGGATGTGATCATCAAGATGTTTGCCAAGTGTTATTTTCCTTCAGCCTTCTCTCTGTCAGACCAACATCCACAGTCTGCAGGTACAAAAAGGCAAGGTAAATTGGCCCCATGCAGCTGGAGACCCTGAGAACACCTCTACCACCCCACCTGATCTTCAGTCCGCAGGTCACCAGAAATGAAACTGTTCCTTCAGCCCAGCATGAAAGGACATCCCAAATGCCTGGGAAGTGTTGAATTCCAACAAGTCCTATAAAAAGCACACTTACAATAAGGGAGTTTTGCAGAAATTAGTTCCCTGAACCACTGAAAGAATACAGAATTAGTATGTGAATTATAAACACAAATTCCATTATGCATTTATATAATACTCTAATAGTAATAATGTCTACCAACGGGAAGCGCAATCTGTTTTTGTTCTCCATGCGTCCTTTTAGTAAATATTACTTTTCAGGACACTTGTTTTCACTCTTTATTTGGAAAGGTAGAAATGTCCTTCCATCAGTTCCTCCAACATATATATATATATATATATATACTGTTCCTCCCACATACAAATATTACTTACTTTGTATACTTATGTAAAGTATATACTATATGTATATATAAAATATGTATATGTGTGTATACATATATATGTGTGTGTATACATATATATACATCTATTTATCTATCTATTTATGGTATATATGCATCCATTTACGCACAATGAAAATAAATCTAAGGAAGGCTAACACACTCTCTAGTGTTCTGTATTTTAAGTATTTTTTTAAACTACACTTAGAGAGATATTATCAGTATAAAATGGTGCCCCTTTGATGGAATTTGGTATGAAGTCTGGTGCCAAGAGACAGATTGGCATGGTCTTATTTCTGCTGAGACTAGAAGTCATAAATTATTCCTGTGTCTTAATTTTGAAGTGTAGCTGAATAAAATGAATTAATAAATAAAATGCCACTGTCAACACTGGATCAACGAATTTGTCCAAGTTTCAACAAATGGCTGGTTTAAAGTGTAAACTCCTTACTGTAGTGTGCTTTGGCATATAATTATTGATTGAGAAGCCACTATCAAATGGAACTTCTGCCCTGGAAATGCTTAGAGAGTTCTCTAGTAGCTATGGAAAGTATACAATGAGTTTAAAACCAGATGAAGAATGAGAATTTCTATAGAAGTGAAAGGAATGGTCAGTAAATAAAATAATGCAGTGTAGATAGTTAACCAGGCAGTTTGAATCTAAATGGAAACAAAAGAGTTGACCTTAAAAATTAATACATACACTAGAAATACTTTTATCAATTCCACCCCAAGCATTGATCTGCTGGCCTGATGAACCTGTTTCTTACTAGCTTATCCAAAGGCATTGAACTGTTCTCCAAGTCTTGGCAGAAAAATAGTGCATGCAGCTCTCGATGTAGGTGCTGAGGCACATTTGGACAAAAAATTTAAAATCTTAGTAAAACACAAAGATGGTAGTTAAAATCTTGCTGAATGTGGAAACTATTCGGAGGTTAACTCACAAATCTGGTAATCCATCTACACATAAATATTTAAAATATTGTTCTCATAGTTCATGCACTGCGTTAACACTTGCTTTACCTTCTACTATGAAGGATTTTCAACTAAAGATGAAGCAAGTTGTGAATTCCTTTTTTGGGTAATTATGAGTACAGCGTTTTCCCTATCTTCTGATAAATGGAGTCTTCAGGAGGAAAAAACATATACATCTGTGTGTGTGTGTGTGTGTGTGTGTGTGTGTGTGTGTGTGTACTACTCACTATGGCTTATAGTTAGTCCCATCCAGAATGTGATTTTAGGATGTTATTAGCATAGTTATTCTCTCCCTAAAGACTTTAACAGTAGTGTAACTGTCATAATATTGAGAAAGCTTGATGCCTCCAAAAGCAAAAATAATAATAGTGATACAGTTTACAGCCAGGACAATGAGAATGTAATAGTAAGTTTTATTAATAAGCTACTTATATCCAGTCAGTTCAGCACAATTAAAGCAACAAATACTGCCACAGTCCTAGCATTCTAATGTCACTAGTTACATCAAGTACAAGGAAATTAGAATCCTTCATGTGATATAATGTCATTAAGCACAAATATATTGAAGCCTGATGGTGTCATTTATAAACTTAACTGCTCTACATTTTCCATGTTGGTTCAGTAAATGAATGACTTTGATGCATCTTAAATGCAAATTAATAACCAGAAACAAAAAGGTATTGCTGCAGCTGCAGTTATGCAGAGAGTGACCATTTTGCTCTATGAGAAACCGTATTTCAGAAGTGTGCTAATTAGAAGCGACATCTGCAACACAGAGCCACTGCTTCCTAAGCAGAAAACATCCAGAGTTACCAGAAAACAGATTTCCACTTTGCCTTGGATTTTCCAGATACAGAGTTCAGTTGCATTTGCAACTATGTCTCAGATCCATAAGGGAGCACTTCACTGTCTACAGCATGGCTCTACTAGCAGTGTGAGCTGGGGTCAAGGAGGCTGCAGCCCATGCTCTTGTCTGCTTTAGTATGAAGGAGTGTCTCTAAGTGGACCTGCATAAAAAGGCGACAGGGTACTGGATGTTTCCATTGTTTAATAATTATTTCTTTCATACTGAATATGTCCTACACCTTTGTGGGTTGGTTTTGTTTTTTTTTTTTATGTTTTATTTATTTCTGAGAGAGAGAAAGAGGGGGAGAGAGAGACAGAGAGAGAGAGAGACAGTGTGAGCAGAGGAGGATCAGAGAGAGAGGGAGACACAGAATCCGAAACAGGCTCCAGGCTCTGAGCTAGCGGTCAGCACAGAGCCCGGCACGGGGCTCGAACCCACGAACCACGAGATCATTACCTGAGCTGAAATTGGGCCCTTAACCAAATGACCCAGCCAGGAGCCCTGTCCTACACCTTTGGACGTTGTACATCTTTTGTAAGTTTTCTTCCTTGGGAAAAAAAAAAGTGTTTTCAAATAAGTAAAGGTTGGGGACAAGCAAATATGACAATGACACCACACACACACTTTTGTTCAACTGGAAAAAAAAACTTGGATAAAGGAAAATTTTAGATAATTAACTTTTGTTTGTGAGACAATACAGAAAATTGTGTGTCATCAGCTACAGAGGCCAGTGAAAACTGACATTTAAGGCATCAGAGACAGAAAGCTGATTCTTATCGCTCATTATTGACCCTTTCATTCATTTTTAAATGATGAGAAAATACTAGGAGTCTACATTTCATGTAGTTATTCAAGTTAAGAAGAGGGATCGTTCTGAATTAGATAGAGAAAGCATGGCAAAGGATTGTTGGCATCTGGTCAATGAGAGAAATAGAGTCTGCTGTTTTAACTTAAACCCATTCAGTTATGAACCCTTAATAGTCAGTCTGCAACCTGTGCCTTTGTATCCCCATGTCACCAGTGCTCAGCACAACCCATGGTCCAGCGTGAGTGTGTAATATATGCTTGCTGCTTTCCAAGCTTCTGGATCCCATGACCTAAGTTGTTATTTTGGCAGAAATGATCCTGAAAGAGGACATGAATTCTGTTATTTCCATCGCACTAATGGCCATTTTCTCAGATCAATTAGTTCTGAGGGGCAATAACCTGAACTGTTTATTAATGGGTCTAAATAATTGATCAGATAGGCCACCAACCAGTCATTTCAGATCCAAGTGGTGACAGGACTTCACCAATTCCTGCACAAACCTTTTTATTCATCAGGATATTTGCTCACATATAGGAAATGTGCTAGGTGGAGCTACATTTGCGTTTAAAATCAGGTAAAAGAATCCAAAGTGGAAGATAGTTACATTCCCTGCATTTGGTTCATACTCTGGCATGAGGTGCTAAGTATGAAGTTAAATACCACATTTTTATCTTCTCACAATATAAAGCCTCAGAGCAGCTGTGGGTCCTAAAAGCCCCATCCTCACTGGGAACCTCAAGTGTCTTATCTGCCATTCCCTTTCTTCTGCACAGCTTGATATGTAATGAATGATTTCACAAGGATTGAAATTCAAAATCTGTAGTTGAGCTTGGGAACCGGGAAGAAGGGAGTTCCAAGATTAACTTTAACCACACATACGATAAACAATCAGAAATATCACTGGAAACTGCAGATGAAATAAACCCTCTGACAATGCAGTAGCTGGCTTTGCAAGAATACTGTGCATTGAGAACATTATGTAGAATTTTTAGAGAAAGTCTCAAGCAAATTAAGATGACAGCATACGCATGGTGCTTTTATCACAGACATGCTTGTTACTGGCTGACTTTTTCCAGTCCCTAACTGTAAACTCTAGGCAGAAAGGCTAATCTGTTTTGTTTTTTTTTTTTTCCCAGATCCCTTGTAGGAATGCAGTGTGGAAACTGGAAATTTAAATAAGGTTCTTAAAAAATGTTTCTAGTACATTTTGGGTCAGAGGCATATCAAGTATTTTTAATCAACAATCCTTGACTCAAAGGAGATCAAATGACGGGCATCAGGAATGTCAAGGTAAAGGATACTTAATATTTTCCACAAATTTGCTCAATGTATAATTGAAGATCTAAATCCTTCATTCCTTTCACAACAAATGAAAAAGGCATTTTCTTATCATAATCTAGCCCAGAAATGGTTTTCTGTGTTATGCGGGAGGCAGTGACTGGGAAGGAACACAGAAAGTCAGAGTTTTAATACAAGGAATTCATATGTCATTGTCTGACAACTACTGAAAAGTATCTCCTCTGCATTCATGCCATCAATTGAATTTTACAAAACACATTTTTAAGGTGAGATCTCTAAGACATGCATGGTCATTTATGATAGAGTTTTTATAAAATGAAATCGCAATAAAATATTAATAGTGATCAATAAGGGAAATACATGCAATGCCATTATGCACATACCCTTAACGGATGGTGCATTATTAATAAGGATAATTGTCTGGAACTGGATATATCCTATTCCAGGACAAGGAAGGTCACTGACTAGTGAGTAAACCTGAACACAAGTCCCGCTCTCTTATTAATTAACATAATGACCTCAGCCAATGCACTTTCCATTTGTGGGCTCTGATTTCTCCATCTATAAATTTCCAATAGTTGAACTGATTTGTGAGGCTTTATCCAGTTCAACCATTGTGCGATTTAAGAATGAAGCACTAAACTGCAGCAGATGAAGGGGACAGAGCATCTGCCCTTTATCTTGCCTCTGTAGTTCAGCCATCAAGCACGGAACCAACCAGGGGGGGAGGAAGTTGCTGAGCAGGGTGAGGATGCCTGGCTGTGCCTCCAGATAGTCTGTTTTCTGAACCATTGTAATTGGCAGCGGTGGGAAGAGTGCCAGCTGGGGCGTCCGCCCTGGGGCAGGCTCAGACTCTAAGAAAGGTTTATTTTTGCAACACGTCCTGGTGTCAACCACAGAGGAGGAAAGGGTGCCATTCACCACTTCCACCCAGATCTGCGGTGCAAATTTACAAAAAATGTTCCCCAATGCCTTATGCCTGAAAGTGTTTTCTGAGTCTTGATATCACATCTCTGGCCATAACATGAGTCTTAGAGCAGAAACTGTACATGTCGGGAGAGTACAGGTAGGAGGGATGGAGGTTACAAATCTTTCCGGAGACTAAAAGGCTGAGGGTTTTAGCAGAGTACAGGAAAGCAGCTCTGTATGTTACGGAACATAAGTCACAGTTCTGCCTATTTTGCCACACTAAAAATGATACATTTTCTTCAAGACAGAGAAGCCAACCAACAAACAAAGCAATAAGAAAAACAAAGTATGCTTTGTTAAGGGAATGATTTTGCTAAGGGGTTCAAGTATTCGAAGTCTATTCCCATCCAATCCTCGCTTATTGACTTTCTGATTTTATGCATTTCATTGAACAGAGAGAGCAGGACAGCCACCCCTCCAGGACCTGCAGCCAGCCTTTGGGTGCAGCTGAAGCCACATGGCCCATCAACCTCTTCCAAGTGTTAGGGATGGGTGTGCACCCTCCAAGAAAAGGCTCATTTTTGCTAAGGGTTTGAACAGAAATTCCATAATCCTTTCCCATCACACTAGTGATAAGGCAAGATCTGAAAGTTCAAACTTTTGGCAACACTGTTTAGGAGGATGGCAGAAGCGAGGCCTTATCTCTGCTTCATGGCATGATCAGGATTCTTTCCTGCATGGCCAACCGTGGACTCCAGTGTAGGCTGGCATGAGTAAGCAAAATAAGATCCTCCTACCCCGATGGTACCACAACACGTATATGGACACCTAAGACTGGCAATGAACTTACACATATACTATCCCATTAAATATTCCTGACATCCCACAAAGTAAGCAGGACAAATGCCATCCCCTCCTTTAAACAGAAGAAACAGAAGGTACAGAGGGATTGAAATGTCCACTCAAAGAGGCAGCCAGAATAGATTTATTCTTTAGTCTTTCTGACTTCAAAGAACATTTATATGCCAATTGTCATAAAGGAGCAAAGAAAAAAAGAGCACTAGTCAGACTAGATACAGTATTCATTTAAATTAATATTCTGCATATTCTCTGTGTCTTGTCATCATAAATTCGAGTTTCTGGTCATGATGGCTACAGAAGAGATCTCCCATGGAAGCTGGGTTTCTAACTCCCCACCTTTTTCACTGTGTGCTTTATTTTGCAGACCTTTAAACTCAAAGCTACAGTCATGGCAAGCTTGTTCTACATGTTTGTAGAAATGTTGTAAGTGGACTGCAAACAAGTGGACCAGAGTTATATATAATGGGAACATTAAGGGAAACAGGGTGAAGGGAATCCAAGAAATAGTTGTATTATACTTGCAAATCCTCTGAAAACTTAAAGTTATTGGAAATAAATAGCTTAAAATGTTAAATAACTGAAGGATAGGGATGGATGCCATAGTACATTTTAATGATCACTTATGTGGAAGACTTTCGCTCAAAATGTACAAAAAATTTTTCAATCTAGAAATTCAGGAAAAAAACTAGGCAACTAGAGAAGAATATGGGGTCTATGATGGCTTTCGCTTATTTGTTTGTTTTAGCTGGTTAGACCGAGCAAAAAGAGAGGAAGAGTTCAAAGATCCAGGTGCCACATCTTCTTTATCCATTCATCAGCTGATGGACATTTGGGCCCTTTCCATGTTTTAGCTATTGTTGAAAGCACTGCTATGAACATTGGGGTACATGTGCCCCTTTGCATCAGCACTCCTGTACCCTTTGGATAAATTTCTAGTAGCATTATTGCTGAGTTGTAGGGTAGTTCTGTTTTTAACTTTTTGGATAAAGAAGATGTGGTCTGTATATACGATGGAATACTACTTGTCAATGAGAAAGAATGAAATCCTGCCATTTGCAACAACATGGATGGAACTGGAGGGTATTATGCTAAGTGAAATAAGTTAGAGAAATATATTGTATGTTTTCCCTCATATATAGAACTTGAGGGACTCAGCAAAAGACCATGAGGGAAGAGAAGGGGAAAAATAGTTTCAGAGAGGAAAGCAAACCAGAAAAGACTCTTAAATACAGAGAACAAAGTGAGGGTTGATAGGGGATGGGGGTGGGGGAGAATGTGTGATGGGCACTGAGGACGCACTTATTGGGATGATCACTGGGTGTTGTATGTAAGCAATGAATCACGGGAATCTAACCCCAAAATCAAGAGCACACTGTATGTACTGTATGTTAGCTAACTGGACAATAAATTATATAAAAAATAAAAATAATTTTAAAAATGATTTAAAAAAACACAAAGATCCAGATGCCAGTGGCAGTGATAATTTTGGGAAGGTAAGGGGGAAAAAAGGCATCTAGAATTTAGTGGGATAAAAAGAAGAATAAAGAAAGCATCTGAATATAGGGAAAGCACTCTTCATTATAAGAAAGGGTCAAAGATAAAAACACAGGGGCAGACATGAATGCAGTGAAGGTAATTTTTAGAGGCTAGAGGTCTAGATACACTGGGTTGTTGAGGGAGCAGCTGCCCAACAGTGTCTTCAAATTATATCCTGACAGACAAGAAAGATTATAGTTAGTTATCACTTTTTGAAAGAATTTTAGCAGAATATATAAGTAATGTTAAATGTAAAGCTATGACTTGTGTTAAATTAGATCTACTTAAAATTAAGAGTAGATGTTATTTCAGGTTTTCAGATTGTTGACTTAAATAATGTTGTTGGAATATAGTCAACAGCAGTTTGGGGAAGATCATTTCATCTCAGAGCTAAAGATAAAGTCTACCTTAGAAAACTAATTTTGAAGGGCAGTGAGCATGCGCACACATACACGCACACAACCAAACATGCAGACATTGTTTAACGAGACCACAAGAAGAAGCTTCTGTCATCTAAATGAAAATGGTGACAGTAAAGGACATTTCAATTGTCTCATAAGCCCATGGTAATATTTCTTTCATCTTTTTCAGATTATTAAATAAATAAAGTAAGGCGGTTTGACAGCAAAAGGGTAAGATCAAGTAAAAGGGTAATGAATATTGAGAATATGAGGGAGTCTGTAACCATGGCATAGTTCAGCATGACAAGAAAAATATTGCATTTTGATGTCATTTCTGAATAAAATGTATTTGTCAAATGGGGAAGATGACTGGTCTATTGAGAAGCTGAAAACTGGACCATTATTGGATGATACAATGTTTTGCTGTGTCAAGTAAATGGTCTGTGATGAGTGGCACAAGACTGAAAGGAAGCAATAGATTAAACCACATCTTTTTTTGCCTTAGAAAGCAATTCTTTGACATCCAAAATGGTTCAACATTTCTATCCATACTAATTAGGATTGGAACTATATATGTGCCAGACAAAGATTCCATGTGGATCTCTAAAAGTTGTATCTCATCTAAATTAAGTTAATCGCCATAACACCCTTTGTATTCCCATTTTGCATATATGGATGCAGAAGCCCAAAGATTTAAGTCTCTTGACCAAGACAGTAGATTCCAGATCTAGGGAGGACTCCTCAATTCAAAATCCAACTCTCTGGAATCCTATCTTATCCAGACTATTTTCTAAAATAGGTCCCTGAGATGAAAGAAGGAATGGATGTGTGGAGACTGAACAGTATCTAAATTGTTCAATGGAGGGCCTAGGGAAAGTCTTTCCTTGATACCTAATTCATATGCAAAACCAAAGTGCTGGGATAGGTGGATGGTTCTGAATACCAGATGTCAAAACTGGTTTACCCTGTGAATACATACAATTCTGGAGATCAAAAAAAGAAAAAAAAAAAAAAAGAAAGAAAGAAAAAAAAAAGGTAAGACTGGCTGCTGCTTTCCAGGTCTATAGAACCAAATGTCTGGCCACATTTGAGACCGCTTAAATCAGGAGCTCTGGAAGTAGGACCCAGGCACCTCTACATTCTAAGTCTCCCAGATGATTTCAGTGTGCAGCCAAGGTTAAGGGCTACCATTTTCAAATCCAAGGGCCTACACTTGGTAGATTTAGACTTACCTCAAAAACCAATGGGACTAGCAGATAAAAGAACAGAATGTTGAATAAACGGAACCCTTAAATCCTAGTTTCAGATTCCCCTACTCTTTCCAGGAAGGTTGTCTGAGGACAAACATAAGGAACACAGACGTAGTAGAGGCAGAGGATGCTGGTACCCATCAGCAGCAGGTTAACCAGTCGGATGTTGAAGGGTGAGGTCTGGTTTACTGAACAATAAACAGGTGCTCATGTGGAAAGTCAGGTGAGCTGAAGACAGACAGAAATCCACAACCTGAATGTGGGGAATTCCCAGGTGGCACTTGCTACCTAGAGAAGGAAGAGTGAAGCAATTCAACTAAACTGAGCAGCAGGGGCCAAGGCAGTCACTTTTGCAGGTGAAATGAGTGTCCCTGGAGTTGAGGGAAGGGAAGCAAAGGTTGATATTTATATGGTTAGCATTCCAAGTATTATAATTACCTCCAAATATTTCTAATAATGTAGCTTTTATCACTGAGTCATGTGTATATGTAAAAGGTACCATGTTAGGTGTTCCGTGCATGTTGCTTATTCAGTCCTAAAGTAACTCCACAGAGGAGGAGACAGAAGCTGTTAACACCCAAGATAAACAACTGTGGTGCCCAGACTGGAACCTAGTTCCATATGACCCCTTTTCCCAGTTTTCCACTTTGGGTTCTGGGGTGTTTTTCACCCTCAAGGTCATCTTTGGCCCAGGATCGGATCTATTCTAGAGCAATCTTAGCTGGTAACACAGTGGATTTGGGATATCAATTCAAGAAACAGAAAGACAGAGAGAAGTCATACTGGCAGTGGATACTGCATAGTGGAAATAAGTTCATTTTGGAGCCAGAAATATGTGCTTGTATCTCAGGGACTTAGTGAGAGGGTTGTAAGAACTCATGGAAGGTGAGGATGATATCACTTGGGCCGCATGGCAGGCTGCCTTTTTGTAAAGTAATCCTGTGTGCTGGAGACAGCCAGATTTCCTCCGATCTCACCCAGGCCAGCAGGCCAGGATCAGAAAGGTGGCAGGTGCTCAGGGAAGACAGTGTCTAGGAATGATAATCATATAAGTGGCTGGATAAGTGAGCCATTGGATGAAACTGCCCTTGTGCAGTGTCACCTTGAGAAGCTGAGGTAGGTGAGGAAAAGGTAAGAAACTCAAGCCTCATTACTGAGAGAAAGATAATATAACGGAAACAGAGTGAGCATCAGACTGCACAAAGGCCAAGTTTGACCAAGGGTCTGAGAAGGGAAACTAATGAGCAAAAACACACTAACAAATTGGCCCCTGAGTCGTGCTAACTCACACGTCTCTGCCACAAGCAAAAGCAAGCAAAGCAAATATTATGCCAGAAGCAAACTCCAAATGCCAAAGGGGGAAAAAAATCTCCACTTAATTGGCCTAAGAGATGTTATTTCTGACTGCCATGAAGAAAATCGATGCCTTACCTGTGGGAGAAGCACAGTGTAATAAACCACAAAGGAACAGGTTTCTTTAAAATAATAACTAGTTATTATTAAACGTAAGAGTGATAATGAAGCACTCTCTCCAAGTCAGGCACTTTTCTAAATACTTTACGTGTGTTAGTTTAATTTTCACAACTGCTCAAGAGGCAGTGCTATCAGCTTCATTTTGTAGATGAGGAAACTGAAGCAAATAACGTACTCAAGGTCATACAGCTGGTAATGGGTCAGGAATGGGAATACAGGTGGCTTGTTTCTAAGGACCAAGACTCCATCCACCATGCTCTGCTTCCTCCATGATCAATTCTATCCAATAAACATTTGTAAGCATTTATTACACAATGGCCTTGCAAGAGATCCAGAGAAATGAAACACATATTTCATATTCCTGCCAAGGGAGTTTATGCAATGGCCAGATAAAATCAGCACAAAGCCCCCAGGGACTATAAGCTGTAATATAAAGGGCATATAACACAACACACAGTTTTATGGTAATACAAGAGGACATATAAATGCAATGAGGAAAGCTGGTGTGTACCGGGAAGCAAATAGGAACTGACACCTCATTCCCACCGACTCTGCAGAAAGCACTTCACATAGAGTATGTCTCTGAATCTTCTCCCTGAGGGAACTACTTCCCCCAAGTTTAGGACTCAAGAAAGCCAAAAGCTAAGCAGTTCAGTGGTGTACTCGCCCAGGACAGTCGGAGAACCAATATGTGCCCCTCCGTCTAACTGCAAAACCCATGCCCTTCCGTCTTTCATGGGGCACCTCCCATGACAATCCCTGTGAGGTTGTGGAACATGAGACAGAGGTCACCAGATAATTACAGCTGTCATGGGGAGCAATCAAGGGACAAGAAGAAGAATGTCCTGCAGCCACATGGAAGCATGGTAGTGGAATCTAGGCTTTATCAGCGGGACAAAGAACAGGTGGGTCAATTTCATGGAAGCATGGGCCACAGGCAAGTTTACTGGGGGGGCTTCCAGAGACACTGGAACAATGGAGATAAGTGTTCTCCACTTATCTATATGGCAGTGAGGATGCTGTAAGCACTTTTGCACAGATTTTGTCCCATACTGTGTCATGACAAAGTAAATTAAGCTGGCAGTGCCCATTACTGCAGTGAGAAAGGATGAGGAAGAAGAACGATGAAGAGAAATGAATTAGGAGGCATGTACAGGAATACATGCAGGCAATGACGAGCCTCCCTGTGGGGTAGGAGAAGGGCAGTGGGAAGCACATTGATAGCAATAGATTCCTTGGCACTTAATATTAGTGCACACAAATGCCAATCAAACCTCCATACATCTGTGTGAGCAGCTAGACTTCTCCCTGTGCTTCTGTGTAATTTGCTTGCACAAAAGGATTAATTCCATTTGGGCTGCTAAAGGTGTTACTTCTAGTTAGTACATCTGAAATATCCCTTAATGCCTTCTTTAAACATAAATGTATAAAGGAAAATTTAACATCTAACATGACTTACAGAATTCTCTGAGTGAAGAGGAAAACAGAAGCTGAGAAGGCATCATGCACTGCATACCACATACAACTTCAGGGTTCTCTTATGGACCCCAGATTTTCATGACTCATGTGATATCCCTGAACTTATTTAAAGAAAAGAGGTCTTTCCTTTAAAAAAAAAAACATAGTCTGAAGATTCTATTGTTTTTTTTAAATGTTTATTAATTTTGAGAATGTGGGGTGGGCAGAGAGAGAGAGCAGGGAAGGTCTAGAGAGAAGGAGAGAGAGAATCCCAAGTAGGCTTTGCTCTGTCAGCACAAAGCCCAAGGCAGGGGCTTGAACTCACAAATTCACAGGTGCCCCAATATTACTATGATTTTAAGCAGCCTAAAACTTTTCAAGAAATTCAGAAATCTGGAGCAAATTCAGAAAAAGAAACCATTTCCATTGGTTTCCCATCGTTATGAGGATGAGTTGTTCCTTTCCATCAGTGTTTGTATGGTTGAATGTATATATAGTATTTTCACTGGGTCACCTACTGAAGAAGAAACAGTTTGGACTTTCTATGGAGAAACTGGTTCATATATATCTCTGATAATTGAACAGCTAATTAATTTCAAGTAAAAAGTCATTTTCCTGAGTTGTCCAAGAGAACTATCATAAGGTGTCTTTAAAATAATATTTCCAGGGCACCTGGGGGGCTCAGTCAGTTGAGCATCTGGCTCTTGATTTCAGTTCAGGTCATGATCTCATGGTCCCTGAGTTGGAACCCGAAATTGGGCTCTGTACTGACAGCGTGGAGCCTGCTTGAGGTTCTATCTCTCCCTCTGCCCCTCCCCTGCTCACTTGCTCTGTCTCTCAAAATAACATTTTTTAAATAAAAAAATTTTTTTAAAATATTTCCATTTACATTGAAGTTACTCATTTTAAGAAACAATTATGCCATGTTTCCTTACAATGCAACTTCTGTGATTCAAGGTGAGTACAACAGAGGCAGGGTTCTTAACAGCCCAGGAATCCTTCTCCATCACCCTCAGTCTGCAACTACATCACTTTTACTCAAGGCCCATCTAAAGGAGGAAGAGAGGGCTCATGTTTTCAAAAATGTAACCTGAAATCTTGGAAACACCCTATCACAGCATGGTACCAGTGGATCAGTATGCTAAGAAAGTTGGAAACTTGCAAATAGTTGGTTCTGGGGGCAGGCAGGTATCATTTGGCAACAATCTTACAAATTTAGGACAAAGTTTATATAGTGGCTTTATGTAGAAAGCAATCAAGAAAACTAACTCTGCAGGGCCAGAAAGACCCAGCTCCATGTCCCCACTTCACCACCTTCTGGCTGTAAAATTGGCAAATTATTTCGAATTCTTTGAGACTCAGTTTCTTTACCTGTAGTATGAGGATAATGATACATAGTGAACATTGACTGTTGTATAGATTAAATGAGCAAGGTAAATGAACCTTCCATCCTTTTTATAGGCTACGTGTAGCTTTGTGTAAGACCAATAACAAATTCTGATTATGTGGATGGATGGATGGATGGATGGATGGATGGATGGATGGATGGATGGGAGTTTAGATGGATGGATGGATGGATGGATAGGATGATGGATGGACGGACAAACAATGGAGATGAATGTTAAAACACAAACTTACAATTTGAATTTCAGCAAAAGAATAAGTTGAGAACTTTGCCTAATGTCCAAGCTGAGTCTGTAAGTATGGTCTCTCAGAAAGGGTATCTTATTTAAAATAAGGACCCACCATAGCACAACTGTGGGTCCAAACATAATTTATCTGTGGGATTCTGTAATTGTGGAGAAAAAGCTCATTAAAAGTCACTCATCTGTTTGTATTCTCTAACACCTTTTCATAGGCTACGACACCCTGTTTTTTTAACTTTCCATGCCTACTGTGAAGAGAAAAATCTTATTTTTTCTCTTTTCAGCATTAAAAAAAAACCACATGACCCCACCCCTCCCCATCAAAAAGGTAAAAAAGAGGAAAGAAAGCAAGAGAGAAAATACAGAGAAAACAGGGTCATACAGTCTCTCACTTTTCTTTTTGCATCCTAAAGATAAATGTTCAGGTCTGGGAAGAGGCTGGCTCTCTCCTTTTCTCAACTGGGGCTAAAATAAATGTTTAAATAGTTCCATTTCAAACCTATGGCTGCATTTCTCACAGTATTAAAAAAGAAAAAAATCCACCAGTCATTTTCAGTCCAAACCCCATTCTAAATAAAGTTTTTCATCTTTTCTTGACTCTGATTCCTAATTTAACACGATCTCACCTCTCTTACTTATCCAAAAATAGCTTTTCTGGCAACTTGGACTATTCTTAACAGACACATGAATCAGAGAAGAAAAAAGAAGCCCCCTGCACGGCTCAGGGACAGCCTAAAAATACATATGCACCAAAGAGCTCGTATGGGTTTTTGTTTTGTTTTGTTTTAGTTTTTTGGAAAAGAAATCATTCCTAAAAGCCTAATAATTTTGTCCTAATATTTATTGCAAACAACTGAACTGATCTGGTTTTAGAGCTACTGGGAAAGCAGATGAACAAACCCCAGTGGAGTGGCAGTGAGTCAGGAGGTGAGGATTTGGAGTTTGACAGTCACTATCAATAGTAATAGAGAGTGTGCATCAGTCTGTTGATGCTACTGGCTCTCTTCTCTACAGTTTATATACACCAACTCATTTAATCTCTACAACCCCATCATGACAGTTGAGGCATTGGGTGGGGGGAGGGAGGGGACTGAAAGACTGAATGATCAAGTAATGGAGCTGAAATATGAACACAGGCGATGTGGTTTCAGGGTGGCAATAGAAGAAGAAAGTAACACCTGTGCATGGTGCAGGCATGCACACGAAAAAGCTAAAATTCAGTAGCTCGCGGACATCCAGGAGAGGGGAACATTAGGTTTGACTACAAACCTCCACAGGGTTCAGTGGCCCCTGCAAGCTCTAGGCTCTGACTTCAGTGCTTCCCCATCAGCCCCTCTGGACAATGCCATGTGTCAGGTCCTGCCAGGTAAGAAGAGAGGAGCCTTGGGGCTCCTGGGTGGCTCAGTCAGTTAAGCGTCCGACTTCGGCTCAGGTCATGATCTCACGGTTTGTGGGTTCGAGCCCTGTGTTGGGCTCTGGGCTGACAGCTGGCTCAGAGCCTGGGGTCTGCTTCGGATTCTGTGTCTCCCTGTTTCTCTGGCCCTCACCTGCTCACACTGCTTCTCTCTCTCTCTCTCAGAAACAAGTAAAAAAAAAAAACATTTTTTTTTAAAAAAGAAGAGAGGAGCCTCCTGTCAGCAGCTCTTCTTTGACAGGCAGAAAAAGGTCATGTTTTGGGAGGTAAAACATGTGGCTTGTCTCCATTACATACACATACACACACACACACACACACACACACACACACACACACACACACACACAACTGACCGCCCAGGCTTCACTTCTTCATTCATGAGATAAGTGATGCGGCAACAATTAAATACATAAAATGAATTTGATAAGAACTAAATAAAAAATACAAAAGAAACCCATCAGAGAGGGATGGAAAGGGAAGGAGTGGAACAGTGTGCTCTTTGTCCCTCGACGAACTCATCCTCATAGGGAGCTGCTAGGCAGCAGCTCCCCGGACAGCAGAGGTGAGTGGGCTGGGATCCCTGAGCTGACAGAGAGAGTCAGAGGAGACACAGGGACACTCAAATGCTAAAGCTCAATGATGAAATAAAAGAGAGGAGAAAAGGTGGAGAACATTGAGAGTACAGTGTAGAATCAATCACTTACTGGGAGGAAGTGAGAAATTTCCAAAAGGAAATCACCTGTAAATGTGAGCTATGAAAGATAATGCTGGGTGGCAGTCCCCTACCCAAAAACTAAAACAGAAGGGAAAGGAATCCAGGATGGGGGTGGGTGTGTAAGAGCTGGGGATGTGGAGCCAGGAGGCTGGGGGCTGGCTCAGCCAACAACTCTCTGAATGTGGGTTCTGGAAAGGGGGTGGGCTGGAGGTGGAGAATGCAGCTGAAAGCAAGGGCAGGAGCCAGCTCGGGGCCTATGTAAGGAGACGAAACCTCCAGGCTATGGGGCTTCTGGAAGGGAAGAGTAATGGAAGCTTAGAACAATGGGTTGGGAATAGCTATGCAATTTACAGGGAGTCAAAAGTCCTCAGCTCCTTCTGTGAACTGGGTGGGTAAGGAGCAGGTGAACTGGAGATCTCTCTAAATCTGACTTTCCCAGACACCAAGATTCATTTGGGTATCACACCAGGAGTCATTAAGAAGAGGTATATGTACATCAAGACTTTTGTTTACAATGGGCTATGACTGTATCATTATATTTTTTTCAAAGATTCGCCTAAGAAATATTTGAAATTGAAAATATACGCTCTTAAATGGGAAAGCTTTGGATATCTGAAGATGCACTTACATGAGATCCTCCTCTAATTATGCCCAAAATAGGTAAATGCCACCGAAATAACCCTCACTCCAAGTAAAAACATTTAAAATGGCATATCTGAAAGCATTCATAGTTTCTAAATTAAATGTTGATACATAGCATTTCCTATTCCTGTGAAGTCTAAAAAAAGATGTTTAAGAGTGCTTTGTTAGCTACTTCGGAAACCAAAGGGCTGTTTTAGAATTAATATCTCAGTTGCCTTCAATTTTCAACTTGGCTACTTTTTAGAGAGGCTCTCTTTCCCTGTTTCGGGGAGGAGTTTCTTCTTGTGGTAAACAAATGAAAAGACACTATATATCAGACAGCATAAGGGACAAAATCACCTCCATCTAACCATTTAGAAGAAGCTTGAGGAGGGGCGCCTGGGTGGCTTAGTCGGTTAAGCGTCCGACTTTCACTTGGGTCATGATCTCGCGGATTTATATCATTTTTGTTTCATTTATAGATGTACAGAATCCAATGTACAGAATCCAATTTGTTGAGGTTAAATGGTGATGCATTATAAAAATGTCTGCTTTTATCATATTTGATTTACAAGAGTTCATAATTGTAGCCTGGTAAAGGGGCCAGGTGGGAAAACACCCTATTGACTTCCATCAAAAATCAGAGTTTCCCTGGAGTTAGAGTTGTGGGGAATTCACAGACTCTCTGCAAGGTAGCAGGATAATGAGAATCCCCATCTATCTCGGAGTCAGCATGCACTTGTTTGCGGCAGAGAATCTCTTAAGCACATCTGTGCTGCTGCCCATCGAAGCATTTACTGAACATTCTTCCAATCCCTGGAGTTCATCAGGCTAGAGGGCACCAGGAAACGTCAGAATCAAATTCCATGTATAATGAGAGCAAACACTTGGTAGCCACTCTTGCATCTAGCATAAACCTAGCAGACATGTTCTCATTCCCTTTCAGGGCCTGAACTCCCCCCTGGGCTAGTCTTTCGTGATCCCATGATCCTCTTGGTGCTAGGCTTCTGGGAGCTTATCCTCTTCCACCAAATGAACAACCAAGCCCCCTGAGGAAATCAAAGGCCTCAGTTCCAAGGGAGCTGGAAAGACCAGTTCAGGTCAGCCTGGAGGGAGAGGATATTTTCCCCTCGAACAGGATCCAGAAAACAGGCTGCGGCAAGGCTCAGACATCTCTTGGAGTGCCTTTCAAAGCAGTCACATTAAAAATAGCAGAAAGGTCATTCTCAGAATTATTGGATTTCTTGGGCACTTTGATTTGGGGCTCGATCAGGTTTGGTGTCCTTATCTGATTACATAATTGGATTCTGCTCCACAATCAAAATGTCACACTATTGAGAAGTTGTGGTTATATCTGGAGGGGCCTCGAAGACTTCCTGCATTTGCACAGCATCCATGAAGAGATGTGGGAGCTCTGGTAAAATGGGGAGAAAGCATGCTTGGATATAGGTTAAGCCTGTCTTGCCAGCTGAGTGGGCAGAGCTCCCCAGAGGTAAGCAAGAGCCAGAGATGCAAAAGAACAAGTCACTGGACCACCCATAGTCTCCAGGTCCTCACCTGGGTGGCAAGTGATATGTGATATGTTAAAATCATTGGGCCCTAACTTACCTTTGCTATTATTATTTTTTAACACTTATTCATTTGTTAAAATTTTTTCATAGTCTTTTTAACATTTATGTTATTTTTGAGAGACTGAGACAGAGAGACATAGTGCAAGTAGTGGAGAGGCAGAGAGAGGGAGACACAGAATCCAAAGGAGGCTCCAGGCTCTAAGCCGTCAGCACAGAGCCTGATGCAGAGCTTGAATTCAGGAACCGCAAGATCATGACCTGAGCTAAAGTTGGACGATTAACCAACTGAGCCACCAAGGAGCCCCTTTATTCATTTTTGAGAGACAGAGCATGAGTGGTAAAGAGGCAGAGAGAGAAGGAGACACAGAATCTGAAGCAGGCTCCAGGCTCTGAGCTGGCTGTCAGCACAGAGCCCAACACAAAGCTTGAACCCATGAACCATAGGATCATGACCTGAGCCAAAGCCAGACACTTAACCAGCTGAGCCACCCAGGCTCCTTTATCTTTGCTATTAAAAGCAAGAGCAAGGGTATATGATGAATGAATTGTTCTATAGTCTTTTTCCAAAAGAAATTGAGCAATTGGGAAGATAATACACGTCCTCTGAAAAGGTGCTACTTTCAACTCATGTCAGTTTTGCAAACGCATTTACACATTAGGCAAAGGTGCTCTGTTAGAGGACGTAAGGCCTATGTTTGGCCCTCTAGGAGCCTACCCTCCTAGTCAAAGCCAACATTCTGATGATTCCCCATGGAAGGAAAGTTTCCATGGAAAATATGAATTTCAGGAACAGCTAAAATGAGGGACGAATAAAGCTATAAATAGTTGATATTTCTAGTATCACTCATACCCCTCAATCAGATTGCCAAAGAACAGTTACCTAATACCCCGGACAGTTTCAGTATCGTGAGGTTTGTACTTCCTTCTCCAGAAGCCTTCTTGGAAGGAGACCCTTTGAGCAGTGTGCTTAGATGGGGGTGGGTTTAAAAACTTCTCTTTTTTGTGTGTGGAGGCACAGCTTCTCTATAAAAGACACTCATAAACTGAGGCTCACAGAGGCAGTGAGCACTAAAAATTATTTGACACATTTAGCATGCTGAAGACTTTTATTCCTTCTCTCTCAAATACTTTCCTTTTGGGGTACGAAAGAAATCACTGAGCTACAGCAAGGTACACATCTAAGAGAAAGGAAAACATCTGTCCACACAGAAACTTGTGTACTAATGTTTATAGCTGCATTATCTGTATCAACCAAAGAGTGGGGGGAAAAAGGCGAAATGTCCATTAACTGATGAATAGATAAATATCATAGAGCATATTCCTACAATGGGATATTATCAAGCCATAAAGAGGAATAAAAAACTGATACCTACAGCATGGATGAAACTTAAAAAACATTACGCTAAGTGAAAGAAGTCAGCCACAGAAAATACTATGTAGTATATGATCCTATTATATTAAATGTCCAGAACAGGGAAATCTATGCAGACCGAAAGTAGATTAGTGGTGGTTGCACAGAACTGGGGAGTGATGACAAGGGTGAGGGAGGGGATGGTAGTAGCCAAAGTATACAGGGTCTCTGTGTGGGGTGATGAAAATGTTCTAGTGTTGACTGTGGGAATGATACTATATACTTAAAAATACACTAAAAGCCACTGAACTGTACATTTTAAATGGGTGAATTACACAGCCTATCTAAATTTCAATTAAGATACTAAATTAAAAACAAAAACAAAAACAAAAAAGCAGCATGAAGCCAACATGGCGGTGGCCCTCTTTTAACTTTGACACTATGTCCATATCCCTACCAGCTTAGCACTACCCTTAACCCCAGCCATATGGAAAGGAAAACTCTAGTAGCATGCACACTGGTCTCATCCTTCTTCTCAAGTCTGTAGGTTTCTCTTCCTGTGATAGGAGCTGGTGAAGGCAGGCTCCTAGGGCCAAGGTATCAGTCAGTTCCATGAGCACACTTGGACCTGCTCAACAACCCCTAGAGGCTTCATGCCGACCTCAAAGAGAACCGTGAGATTCAGTATCAATGAACTGGTGTTGAACTTCTTCATTTCCTAACCATGGATAAAACATCTCGTCACTACTGCCATCTTCATTTACAGAAAAGGAGGTCTTCTTCCACATGTTCTAGCTCTAACTACAATGCTTCTAGGATGTCTATATTTCTTTTTTACTTGGGGAGACAACCTAGCAAGAGGAGATCTGGATGGACTACATGGAATACATCTTAGAATTAGTACCACTGTTTATCAATACTAGTCATAATAACTAATAAATGTGTTCATTTGTTTTAAATAATCATTAATTGCCTCTGTGTCTGGTGGTACTGGTAGTACAGGAAACAACTGGACACAGGGGCACCTGGGTGGCTCAGTCAGCGAAGTGTCTGACTTTGGCTCAAGTCATGATCTCACAGTTCGTGGGTTCGAGTCCCGCAACAGGCTCTGTGCTGACAGCTCGGAGCCTAGAGCCTGCTTCAGATTCTGTGTCTCCCTCCTTCTCTGCCCTTTCGCCACTCACACTGTCTGTCTGTCTCTCTCTCAATCTCTCTCTCTCAAAAATAAACATTAAAAAATATTTTTTAAGAAAGAACTGGACAGAGTCTCTGCCTTGAAAAGATCACAACATTGTTACAGAACCTGAACTATAAACAAATAAATATGTCCAGTATTAGTGAAGAGGTAGATCTAAAGTGCTTCTGGAGGACAGAGAGGAAAAAGAGTAATGTTTCTAGGATTATTTAAGGAGTTTTGTATTTTCATTTTCATTTGCTTCCAATTTTTTTATTTCTTCTTTAATTTCCTGGTTAACCCATTCATTCTTTAGTAGGATGTTCTTTAATCTCCATGTATTTGAGAGCTTTCCAATTGTTTTCTTGTGGTTGATCTCAAGTTTATGGTGTTGTGATCTGAAAATACGCATTGTATGATCTCAGTCTTTTTGTACCTGTTGAACGCTGATTTGTGATCCAGTATGTGATCTATTCTGGAGAATGTTCCATGTACACTCAAGAGGAATGTGTATTCTGTTGCTTTAGAATGAAATGTTCTAAGTATACTCCTTAAGTCCATCCAGTCCAGTATTCCATTCAAAGCCAATGCTTCCTTGGTGATTTTCTGTTTAGATGATCTGTCCGTTGCTGTCAGTGGGGTATTATATTAAAGTCTCCTTCTATAGTAGTATTATTATCAATGAGTTTCTTTATGTTCGTTATTAATTGATTTATGTATTTGGGTGCTCCCAAGTACTTTGACTTCAACCACAGCAACTTCTTACTAGATATGTCTCCAAAAGCAAGGGAAATAAAAGCAAAAATGAACTACTGGGACCTCATCAAGATAAAAAGGTTCTGCATAGTGAAGAAAACAATCAACAAAACTAAATGGCAACCAACAGAATAGGAAAAGATATTTGCAAATGACATATTGGATACAGGGTTACTATCCAAAATCTATAAAGAATTTATCACACTCAACACTCAGAAAACAATCTAGTGAAGCAATGGGTCGAAGATATGAATAGACACTTTTCCAAAAAACACATCCAGATGGCTAACAGACACATGAAAAGATGCTCAACATCACTCAGCATCAGATATATACAAATCAAAACCACAATGAGATACCATCTCATACCTGTCAGAATGGCTAAAATTAACAACTCAGAAAACAACAAATGTTGGCGAGCATGCATAGAAAAGGAACACTTTTCTAGTGGTGGTGGGTATCCAAACTGGTGTAATCACTCTGGAAGACAGACTGGAGGTTCTTCAAAAAATTAAAAATAAGCTACCCTATGATTCAGCAATTGCACTACTAGGTATTTATCCAAAGGATACAAAAATGCTGATTTGAAGAGGCACATGCGTCCCAATGTTTATAGCAGCACTATCAACAAGAGCCAAACTATGGAAAGAGATCAAATGTCCACTGACTGATGAGTGTATAAAGATAATGTGGTATGTTCATGTGTGTATATATGTATGTACGTATGTGTGTATATATGTATATATACATATTACACAGGTATATATGGGGTGTGTGCATGTGTGTGTATATATGTACATATAATGGAAACAATGGAATAGTACTCATGATTAAAAAGAATGAAATCTTGGCCATTTGCAACACTATGGACAGAACTAGTGTGTATCATGCTAAGTGAAATAAATCAGTCAAAGTCAAATATTACAAGATTAAATGTACTGAATTCCATGTGTGGAATTTAAGAGACAAAACAAATGAACATAGCAGAAGGGAAGCAAAAATAAGATAACAACAGAGAGGAGGGAAAGCCATAAGAGACTCAAATACAGAGAACAAACTGAATGAAGATAGATGGCGGGGGGGTGGCAAATGGGTGATGGGGATTCAGGAGGGCACTTGTTGGGATGAATCACTGGGTTCTACTCCTGGAACCAATACTACATGGCATGTTAACTAACTTGGATTTAAATAAATTAACTAAGGTTTTTAAAAAGAAGGAATCTGAACATATTAAAGATCTGCATGAATATATTAGGTTTGAACTGGATAAAATCAATTTTAATTTAACAAATTTAAACTAAAAAATTCTTTAAATTAAATTCCACTTTATGATAATTCTAGATTTACAGAAAAGTTGAAAATATACTGCACAGAATGCTCACATACTCTTCACCCTGCTCCCCCTAACGTTAACATCTTTCATGGTAAAATCATCAAACCCAAACAACTTAAACTAGTTATTGGAATACTGCTCACAAAACTACAGACCTTATTCAGAGATTGCCAGTACCTTCACTGTGTCCTTTTGTGTTCCAGAATTCAATCCAAGACAGCACACTGCATATACTCAGCATGTCTCCTCAGTCTCCTCCAATCTTTGTCATTTTCTAGTCTTTCTGTTTTCCCTAACTGAAATCACCATTTCTTTTGATATAAAAATAGTCAAATGTTGCCAGTGTCATATAGCTTAACGGAATGGTATTAACAGTACTGAAAGTGCCAACAGTCTGTTTGCCATCTCTGTGCCTGTGCAGTCATGCTCAGTATGACATCCATCAGCAGGCAGCAGGGGAGCACAGTGCCTGTGGTCAGGAACACACGACCCAGACCCATCACTAAACTGTTCCATGACTTTGGACAATTTCATTAACATTTCTTTCCTTAGAGATGTAATACAGCCCTCCCCTCCACAGGATTGCTGTGAGGACCTAAGGAGATAATATTTGGAAAGCACTTAGCACACTGCTTGGCACATAAAAGGAGTTGCTGTTGTGACTTCTATTCCTGGACACCTTACGTTCTCTATACCACTGTTTTACCAAATCCCTCTGAAACTCATTCGCTGCATGAAAATCTTGGTAAATATCAGCAATTCAGGTAGTGATTTATGTTTCAGGAAGAATATACTGGAGGTAACATGCAGGAGGAACTAGAACAGCCTGAGGTGAGAAAAAGGAGTCGGGCATATCATTTCATCAACCTTCATGCACGCATCACAGCATTATGAATATACAGAACAGTCATTAAAGCATGCTCAAGCAAGGTCCCTTCCATAACGAGGCTGTGCTGTCACTGGAATACACATCCATGGCAAAGAGAACACAGCTCATGGCCTGGCAAATTTCAGATCCATAGTTACAGCCTGTGACACTGTGGTGCTACTTCAGCAAGATGACTTGAGAATTTAAACCACTGGGTGACCTTCAGAAGTTGCCTAAATATGTAAGCTCCATAAATAATAGATGTGTCATAATTCATTAGCGGTTTGTAGAAAGCTTTAGTCCTCATTAATGAAGAAGCACAATTTAACAAAGAAGTGTGCAAATTATCAACTGTTTAAGAAAATACTTGATAAACATCTTCACCAAATTACATTTAATTTTGCCATTTAAACTGCCTCCTGTGGAGTTTAACTACACCATCAAAAACAACTGGGCCTATAAAATCTGAAACAAAGGCAGTAACATTTCTGCCTGATTCTTAGGGCGCCTATATGTTTCCTCATTTTCCTAGAAAAGAAATGGCCCTGCAGTTTACACATTTCTAGAGGCATTTTCTCTGTTTGGTCGACAAACTCTCTTTTCATAAAACTAACAATAATAAATGGAAAAAAGAAAGGGTAGGCTAGACATTCTTACATTTGCATAATTTTGATGAATAACCTTATACTGTTTGGATTTGCACAAAAGGACTGTTAGAAAGATGATTTGTGATTACATAATCACAAAATGTATTGATCACTAGAAGCCGGCCTAAGTTCATTACAAGTTAGTCTATACTGGTAGATGGATTAATGTTACAGCCAGATACTGTATTGATTTCATCAAGGAATTTAATAGAGACTCTCATTATATATTCAGTAATAAAAGGAATAAATGTGGGCCGTGGGATAGTCTGCTAGGTAAATTCACAGCTGGAAGAAGGCAAAGAGAGTTCATTGATGATTATTTATCAACCAAAAGGAAAGACCTAGATGAAGACCCACGGCTGCCCTGAACCTTTATATGATGCAGAGGACAGAGGTTCGGGGAGCCTCAGAGAAAGGCACAGAAGGCCCTACTAATGTAATTAGTGTATGAAGTGCCACTTAAGACAGACATATATTCTGGTTCATATCGGTATCCAAGCCAAAAGAGAATATATTTTAGGGATATTATATAATTTAGGTTTGGAATTGTCACAATGTAAACCAAGTTTTCAAAGATACAGTAAGAAAGACCTGGTTGAAGAAGAGAGTTTCAGACTAAGCCTTGGGATTCATAAACTGAATATAAGCTAATTAGGTGGGAAAATGTCCAGAAAGGTAAATAAATTCCAGTACAGGCTTTCTGAATAAAGTCTGGTATTGAGACCCTGAGAGGTAAAGATCTCATTTCCTTTTTCTGGAAAGATCACATCCCATTCAAAGGAGTGCATCCACATTTGGGAACATATTTTTAAAACTTATGATTTTCAGGGGCACCTAAGTGGCTCAGTGGGTTAAGTATCTGACTTCAGCTCAGGTCATAATGTCACAGTTCATGAGTTCAAGCCAAACATCAGGTTCTGTGCTGACAGCTCAGAGCCTGGAGTCTGCTTCAGATTTTGGGCCTTCCTTTTTCTCTTCCCTCTCCTCCCACTCAAAAATAAAATAAACATTAAAATGTATTTTAAATTTTAAATAATATTTAGTAACAATTAAATGTAATAATTTAATATTTTAGTTTTTAATTTAAAAAACTTATGATTTTCAATTAATTTTAGACACACTGAAAAGTTGCAGGAGTACAGAGAATTCTCACAAACCTCTTCACACAGTTTTCCTCTGTTAACATCTTCTATCACCCCACAAGAACTACCAAAACTAAACATTTAATATTGGTACAATTCTTATTTTCCTTAATTCTTTTTTAATGTTTATTTATTTTAGAGACAGAGCATGAGTGGGAGACACAGAATCTGAAGCTGGCTCCAGGCTCCGAGCTATCAGCACAGACTCCAACATGGGGCTCGAACCCACGAACTGTGAGATCATGACCTGAGCCAAAGTTGGATGTCTAACTGACTGAGCCACCCAGGCGCCTCAACAGTGGCACAATTCTATCAACCAAAGATGTTTTTTAAAAAGATTTTGTTGGTTTTCCAAAAATGTCCTTTTTCTTGGGAATACCATCTTAAGATCAATACCGAATCATGACATATTCAGGATAGGGCCATCAAGAAGTCAAGGGGTCTCTGGGGCGCCTGGGTGGCTTAGTCGGTTAAGCATCCGACTTTCACTTGGGTCATGATCCCGCGGTTTATGGGTTTGAGCCCTGCGTCGGGCTCTGTGCTGACTGCCAGCTCAGAGCCTGGAGCCTGTTTCGGAGTCTGTATCTTCCTCTCTCTCTGACCCTCCCCTGCTCACACTGTCTCTCTCTCTCCTAGAAATAAATTTAAAAAAAAATATATATATATATATTTATATATATATAAAGAAGTCAAGGGGTCTGGGAACCAGGTAAGTGAGGAATACTGAGAGTAGCACTGTTTCTTCTTTATCCAAACTTATTCCCACGGTGAGCCTGTTCTAATGGTTTTCACTATCAACTATATTCTGATGACTACAGTGTTTGCATCTCCAGGCCAAATCTCTCCCCTGAATTCCAAATGCCTGCCTATACACAACTGCCCTATGACATCTGCACTGGGATGTCTACCAGATATCTCGGACTGAAGATGCCTGTGGGACAAAACTCCCCATCTAGTCACAGTGTTGTTCCTGCAGCCTCTCCATCCTTCCAGTTCCTCTTTGACTACTTTCCCTCTTCCCTACTCCAGATCCAATTCATAAGAAAATCTTGCAAGCTTTCCTTTGTTTTTTTTAATTTTTTATTGTTTATTTATTTTGAGAGAGAGAGAGAGAGAGAAAGGGAGGAAGGAAGGGAGCACAGGCAGGGAAGGGGCAGAGAGAGAAGAAGACACAGAATCCGAAGCAGGCTCCAGGCTCTGAGCTGTCAGCACAGAGCCCAATGCAGGGCTCAAACTTATGGACTGTGAGATCATGATCTAAGCTGAAGCTGGACACTTAACCATCTGAACCATCCAGGTGCCCCTTTTACTTTTTTTAAATATTTACTTACTTACTTACTTACTTATTGAGAGCAGGAGAGGGGCAGAGAAAGATGGAGAAAGAGAATTTTAAGCAGGCTCCATGCTCAGCACAAAGCCCATTGCATGGCTCAATCTCATGACTACGGGATCATGACTTGAGCTGAAATCAAGAGTTGGAAGCTTAACAAACAGAGCCATCCAGGCAATCCTGCTTTCCTTTAAAAACATATACAGGATCTGACTACTTCCCACCATTTATGTATCTTCCATTCTGGTCTAACCATCATCCCTTGGAATAGCCTCCTTCTCGTCTCTGTGTTTACATTCTCACCTCTCTCTGCTCTTTCTGTCTCTCACAGCATCAACTGTGATCACGAGATATTCCTTACCCCTCTAATCAAACTCTTAACTCTGATCTCAGTCTAAGTAAAAGCAAAAATGCTTGATCAGCTTGCAAATTTCAAATAATTTAGTCTCAGACCTCATCAAGTATCCTTCCCATGTTCACGTCATACAACAATGCCGTATCTTTGGTATTTCTCGTTATGCACAATCTTATCTCAAGGACTTTTCATTTGCTTTTCCCTCTGACTGACATATACTTACCCCAGCTATTCATATGGCTCACTCAATCATAACCTACTCATTTTAGCAAATTGAGGTCAATCCTGGCCTTGGTACTCAAATTGCAACCTCTTTTCTCCCTCCTCAACATTCATCTCTGCAGCCAGCGCTGATGACCATCAAATAGATATACTTGACCTATTTTGTTCATTGTTTTGGAGTCAGAGATTTTGACTACTTTGTTCACTGCTATTTCTCCAGCACCAAGTGTACTCACCAAATATCGGTTAAATGAATGAATCAAAGAATCACTGTGATTAAGAAGAACACTTATTCTAGAATCAGACTGCAGGGTTCAAGTGTCAACGTGATTACTAACAAGGTCTTGGACAAGTCATTCAACTTTCCTGTGCCCCAGTTTCTATACTTGATACATGTGCATTGCAGTAATACCTAACTTGCAGACTAGTTGTTACATGACAATTAATTGTTGTCAGTTAAATGTAATAATTCATGGAAACTATATAATGTAGTATTTGAAAAATATTAAATGCTCACTAAATATTGATTGACTATTGATTAGAAAGCAAGAAGCAACAGAAAACATCACCATAAAATGCCTAGCCAATGAGTCAGTATAAGAGATTAGGGTTTAGGAATCATTTGAATTAAGAATAAATCTCAGTTCTGTTATTATCTAGCTTTGTTTCCCTGAGCAACATAATTAACCTCTGTAAATCCTGTAATCTTTAAATATAATTTCAAATAATCCCACTTTATCTATTTACTGAGAAGACAAAATAAGGTAGTATACTTAGCACTATTCTTGGCATCTGTTAAAGAGCTGATGAAAGAAATGTCATGATTGTTATAAGATCTGGGTCTTCATTTATCCAGGTGACTGTGCCTTTCCTGAGGACTTTTCCAATTACTGATCATGTCCTTGTAGCTCAAGCTTGCTCCCTGGAACCAAAAGCCTGGTGCCCCAAATCGCTATCTAATTCCTTAGACACTTAACTCTCAAAGAAGTGATGTCAGAAAACAAACTGATCACATTATAATTCTGCTAACATTAGAGACTGATGTAAATAATTCATTTACTTCAGAAAGGTTTATGAGTCCCATATCTGTGCCAGGTTCTGTAGTGTGTGCACGGCAAATGCTGTGATAGCCAAAATGTATTCCCTGGCCATACAGGCCTTCCTTGCTAGTGGGGGCAACAATGCAGTGTGTTAGCCCTCCCAAGGCTTGTTATTAAAGGAGGGTATTGTGAGTATAGCCAGAATTGAATGGGAACAAAGGAATAGATCAGAGGCCACTCTGGGTAACTACATCTGTATCATCCCCAGGTTATGGCCTCACACCACTCTTCTGTTCTGGCCTCTACTAATCATGAAGCAACTACTCCATAAGGAATATCAGAGTACTTACCTTCTACTCAGCAATCAGTCCTAACTAGACCACCACTATTACTATTACTTCTGCTATAATTACTTCTATCACAAATACTATTATCTTCATTATTTTTTCAATTACTTACCTAGCTTTTCCTTTATGATATTAACATAAATGGTCTCCAACCTCCTGATTTATGATAAGTCTTACAATACTGAGCACATTGTCAATATTTATATTCAAACTCAGATACACGAAGGCCAATTTTATTAGCAGATATAGGAAATACTTATATTCAAATTGTCAAATATAGGAAGGTCGATTTAGTAGCAAAAGAATTTATTAGGAAAAAAGTAGATGAAGGCTCTTAGACAGACAAGCATCCCAGTGACATTTCAATTTATCTCCTCACAAACTTACAGCAAAATGACACCCAGTCAGCACTCACTCATTCAATCTAGGACACTGAGCAATGATGCTATTAATCAATTCTCCCTACAATCATCCAAAAGAGCAGACACAGGAAAATTGCTGACATATTAGCAAACACATCAGTAATATTTTGCCTAATACCCCTGCCTCTGCCCCTGAAATATCAGTGGAAGAAAGCTAATATTAACATAATAGGCTAGTACAAATCATCTACAATAGCGAGATATCTGAGATTATATACTTACTACTTTGTTATCCTTTGGTTGGGTGGATAAAACAGTCTGGCACCACGTTACATGGCAAGGCCATGAAGGACATATCCAACCTCAGGCAAGAAACTCATGTATAAGCAAGATCTCTAAAAAGCTAACTGACAAATTTGAGCTCACAGATGGTGGGTTTGGGGTCCACTGTAGCAACTGGTAAGTTAACCATCACCCTAATTCTTAAGTATTGTTGATATTTGCATTCTTCAGCTTTTCTCACTTGCCCCTCAATTTGGGAATTTTCAAAGATTAGGTGGAAAATAAATTATGTAACCTTAACTGTCTATCCACTTTGGTTTGGGTCATATATTATTTTTTTTTCTTTTTGATTCTCTCATTTCCCACATGATTTATCCCACTAATCCACTCAACAAGGGAAAGAAGATGTTGATACAGATGGAGAGAGATTTATTAAACACTTATTAAGTGGCTAACCCTGTGTAAGAATAGTGTAAAAAACACATGGTTTATCCCTGCAAGGAACCCAGTGGAATCTTAAGCTCTGCACCTGCCTCTCAGTTCTGGTAAATAACTGACACTACATACTGGCAATGATTATTTCTCTTCTCAGTTTTTCTATCTGTAAAAATTTAAAGAATGAATGAGATAGATAATCTATGCAGAGCACTTAGAATATATAACACCTGCTTACTCAATGGCATGGGCTGTTATGCAAAACTTTGTTCTTTCAATGTTTCATGGTCCTTATCAAAAACATTTTCATTTTTATGGTCTTCCCAAGTAGATGCTAATGGTCTTTTCTTTGTACTCCTTAACATGCAGTCATATTTTCTGTATAGGCTGATATTGCTGTATGGCCTTGAGTGGTACACCATGTCTACTTCTTTTCACTATCACCTACGATGCACTGTATATTGCCTACCACACAGGGATTCCTTGAATATATGAGGAAGTGAATTGCCACATCAAGTAGGACTATACTGAATTCTAAACCTTGTCGAAAGATTATTTTCCTTTATAGCAGAGTGCATGTTCTCAAAAACATTTTTGTAGATCCTTGAATATAAAGTTTTACTCATGAGTTTTAATGTTACAGGTCCAGAGTAAAAGAGCTTAAAAAACAAGTCAACTTTATATATGCATGTGATCAGGATTCTATTAAGAATCTTGGGTTTGGAAATCTAATTTGTACTTGAGGGTCTACTAGTAGCTGAGACGGGCTGTGGGCCAGGTGGGTGAGTCCTCCTCCTTGGTCTTATGTCTAGCATCCATACCCTTGGCTTAGCATCACTGGCCCTATATTCCTGCTTTCACAGCTACTTTTCTATCCCCACTCCACAAACTTGAGCCTGAAAGCTTCCTAGGCTGGCTCATTTGGCTTAATACTGGGTACTCAGCTCCTGACTGACCTCATAATATCCAAAAGACACCAAAGGCCAGACCCCTCTGTTTAATCCTTGATTGCCTTAGGTAACCTTGATAATTAGGCTAGAGTGTTGCTCTGTGTGTCAGATTCAGCAGATTTCCAACTGTCAATGTGAGGCCAGTGGAAATATAATGAACATAGATATGCTTACCAAATCCTGTGCTCAAATATGCAGACCCCAAAACAACAGACCTTTGTTGAAATGAATATCCCTCAAAACATACCTGCCTGGAATCATTCATTTGAAAAGCCATTAAATATGACATTATGCTTTGTGTGCTGGGCACCATGTCTTGGATTTTATTGTGTCAATATGGAGTACTGATGGGAATTCTGGATCTCTGTCTTCCTTCCTGAATATCAATGTTGTTGATAATGTCTTCCATATAATTGCAATGGTCTTGTTATTATTTATCTGTGTCTATTTCCATGTTGACATATTGATCGTGCCTCAAATTGTGTAGACAATGAGGTGGTACAAAGATACAGAGATAGATAGATAGATAGATAGATAGATAGATAGATAGATAGATAGAAAGAAAGATAGATAGATAGACAGATAGACAGACAGACAGACATATCATTAGGTAGAGGAGAAATAGACAGATACATGTATGCATTCATTATAGATGCCTCAAATTCTCTGTAGATGATATAGGGCATAAACAAACAACAAATGTCAAATACAACACAAAAATACTTCCTCTACACATTAGCAAAGTACCTATTGCTACATTTGGTTTCAAAAACTTATTCCAGCACACTTACTAATCCAACAAAAACAGGACCAAGAAACACATCATCTGCTCACACATGCTCTGACACTCCACAAACTCAAGTCAGAGAGAAATTCATAACACGTGGCATTAATGAAGGAACTTATTTGGTCAATTAAATGTTAGTATATCTAGGCACTCTTCTTGATGTACAGGATGCAAGCAGGTAATAAGGAATCAGGTAGGCTCTGGACAACCTTGGCTGTGTTAGAACTATGCTGTGCTTGAACCTACCAGTTCTAAAATGAAAAATGAGGAGTTGAGCATAGTCAGCAATGCGTAATTGTAAAATATATCCAATATTTTTCTAATAATAAAATCCTGTTTCTAATAAGTTTATCTTTTCCCTATTGAAATATTATCCACATTATCATAGAGAATATATGTGTTACATTCTTATATATTTACTATCTTATAATCTTAAGTAACTTATTTTACTCATCAGTAGCTTCTTATGTTTACAGGTAAATCATAAGATTTCAATATAAATTAGTTCAAGATGTAGGATCACCTATTCACATACAAATACAGAGTTAATTGATATTGAAATGTTTATTTAATCTCAAAATCAATATACGTAAATTAAATTAGGCTTAATAAATTCATAATCCTTTATTTTACACCATTGTCCTTAATGAGCATCAATTCTGACATCTCTACATGTATATTTATAGAGATGTTATAGTAATTGAAAGATTTTATACAAATATCATTATAAAATTACAATCATATTACACATTATCTTGAATAAGCAATGTCAAGAATTATGCCATTTATATCTTTCTTTGTAGTCATAAAAACATACTTGTTTATTCTGCATTTCTTTATTTTTGTATGTATTCAACACCACTATATTTCTTACATGTCATAATTTCATAGCATTGCAGAGTTTTAATATTATTTCATATTGTCTAGAGTAGTTTTAATCAAAAAGGATAAGGACACAATTTTCTTGATTTTTTTTAAATCATATTTCAAATGTCCATCTGATTCCTAAATGAGAGCTTGACTAAATATATATTATTTTGTAACCTACTCTTCTTCTCAAGATACATGTAGATGTTTTATTTTTTTTTTAAATATGTTGAAATGGAGATATATGAAGGCAGCTCAATTTTTACCCTACTAAGCAGCTAGTATTTCATGGCTGCACAGCTGAAACTTTAAGTTTAGGATCCTAACCATGACACCTGGTGCTGGCCAATATCCTATGTGCAACTATGCCAAACTCTCTCTCTCACTGATGACAAAGAAAATCTCTGGACAGAAATACAAAAGCAAATTACTTCTGAAATGTAAGCAAGGGGAGGAAGATTATACACAGAAATCAGAACACTGCAGAACAAGCAGTATGGAGGAGAGTTATTTTTTATATTTCCTCTGCTAACTCTCGGCTTTGACATGAGGTCAGGATGAACGGAAAAACTGTGCAGCCGATATAGACAGCAAAAACATCAAACCAAAACCTTCAAAACAAACAAACAAACAAACCACATAGAAGAACCTCCAATCTAGTTATATTGCTGGGAAAGAGGGCATCTGTGAGCCAGAAAGTACATACAAGAATCCTTCTTTTAATCCTTCCTTCCTTCCTTCCTTCCTTCCTTCCTTCCTTCCTTCCTTCCTTCCATCCTTCCTCCCTCCCTCCCTCCCTTCCATTGCCTATTTGTTTTTCTTTCTTCTCTCCTGGACTTACCCCATGGCAAAAATGCCCTCCTAAAATAATGGCAGTGGCAGTATAGGCATTTAGAAGTCACACAAAAATCTGTCTCCCTGGCCTCAAGAACTGAAAAAGGCCCCTGAGAGCTAGAGACTATGAAGGGAATTCTAAAGAGAAGAGTTACAGACAAACTCTGTCTGCAGGGAGACCGAGTGTGCACTAACAAAACTTCTGGGCTCATAGCTAAGTGGAACATGCACATAAAAGACCCAAGGAAGCATAGTAAATGCTTTGAAAACAGAAAGATGATATAAATGCCACCTAAGTCCCAGAATAACCCACGAGTGGTATATTTGCAGGGCGGACAAAAATAGCATTAACAAAGTCTTTTGAAAAAGAACTGACACTGGACTCATTGCCCACAGAAGGTAACACAAAACTCACAGTATGAACCTAAATAAGTCGATCACCTGCTTAAAAAAGAAAATTCAGCCGGACCCAGAGTCTCCCAATGTAATAATCAAAATGCTAAGGACACAATCTTAAATACTTGAGATATAAAGAAATATCAGAATTAGACTGCTGAAAACCAGAGACAAAAAATAATCTTGAAGACAGCCTCAATGACAGGTTGTATATAGAGGAAGAACAAACTGTGGCTGTGGATTTGTCATCAGAAACCATGGAGGCAAGAAGACAATGGAACAATATTTTTAATGTGGTAAGAAAATATCAACCCATGCTTCCATATCCAATCAAAATATCCTTTATGAAGGAAGAAAAGTGAAGATATTTTCAGATGAAGGGGTCCTGCGAGAAGTCTTCAAAACTAAATCTATTCAGAAAGAAGAGCAGAAAGAAGTGTATCAGACTAAACATAACAAGAATACTAGAGGAAAGCTTAGAACTTCTGAAATGGAGAGCCAACAGAAATGTTAATTATCAGAATAAATACACTATGCTGTTTTCTTCTGATTTTTAAAGTATGTATTAGTGTTGAAAGTAAAAACTAAAATATTATATGGTGGACATTTCAATGTACATTGATATAATACATATTATATAAGGCAAAGGAGAAACAAGAGATTGATACTGTTGGAAGACATCTTGATTTTATTTTTCAGTGAAAAAGATTAACTCTTATGAAGACTATGAAAATTTAGTAATGTGTATTCTAATCCTTAGAGCATCTGTATAAGTATATATTTACAATTTAAGTATAATATATACTAATACTTTTATTAAACTAGCATCTAAAATACTCAAATAATGCAAAAAATAGCAGGAAAGAGGGAAGAGTGAAACAAAAGTGCTGGAGAAAAAACAAACTAATGATAACAAAACGGGAGACTTAAACCCAAACATATCAATAATTAGAGTAAGCAAACAATCTAAAACCAACAAACAAAAGAAACAGATTCCCAGTTTTTATTGTAAAGAAAGGAAAAGGCCCAACTATATGATGTCTTCAAGGAGCCCACTTTAAAAATAATAATATACATGGGTTAAGAGCACCTGGGTGGCTCTGTCAGTTAAGGTCATGAATTTGCAGTGTAGGGCTCTGTGCTGACAGCTCAGAGCCTAGAGCCTGCTTCTGATTCTGTTTCTCCCTCTCTCTGTGCCGCTCTCCCACTTTCTCTCTCTCCCTCTCTCTCCCTCTCTCTCTCCCTCTCTCTCTCTCTGTCTCTCTCTCTCTCTCTCTCTCTCTCTTTTTCTCGCTCTCTCAAAAATAAACATTAGTTTTTTTAGAAAATAATATGCACAGGTTAAAAGTAAAATAATACAAAATTACACTACCACGTAAACACAAATTCAAAGAAAGATGGAATAGTTAAAACAGAATCAGACAAATCCATAAATTAAAATCAGACAAAAAATAAAATCAGGCAAATTTTATCTTAGAATAGGAAAATTATTAGCTTATACAGGACCATTACTTGATGATAAAAGGGCCAATTCACCAAGACATTACAATCCCAAATTATATGTACCGAAGACAGAGATCAAAACAAGCAGATCAAAAACTTAGAGAAAAGAGAAAAATCAACTAAAGCAAAAACTGGTTCAAGTGAAAAATAGTAAAATTGGTGAAACGCTAGCCAGACAAGAGAGATATCACAAGTACCAATATCAAAAATACAAAGGGACTATCTCTAGAAACCATATCAACATTAAAAGGACAATAAAGAAATTCTAAATCATTCTTTGCTCATAGATGAAATGTACCAAAGAATTTCCATAGATGACTTGTATCAATTTCTTAAAATACAGATTAACAGAACCCACTCAAAAATACTCAAAAATAAAACTAATCTGAAGAATCCTGTATCTATTAAAGAAACTGAATTTGTATTGAACACTTTCAAACAAACAAAACTCCATACCATGATAGCTTCTTGGGAGAATTGTACTGAAGACTGCACAAAAAAGTTAAAGACTAAATAATACTATTCTACATAATCTCTTCCAAAACACTTCTCAATTCATTTTGTGAGGTCAGACAAACCCTTATACCCAGACAAAGGCATTATAATAGAAGAAAAAGACAGAACAATATCCCCAATGAATACAGACACAAAAACATACAACAAATATTAACAAACCAAAAGCAGTAATAAATATGAAGGGTAATACTTCATAACCATGTATAGTTTAGAGTTATAGTGACTCTTGAAAATTCAATGATGTTTTAATATTTTAAAGCCAATCAATGTATTTCACCGTAGTAAGAAACTGAATAAAATCATGATCATATCAACATATCAGAAAAGACACTTGACATCCATTCATAATAAAAATCTTAGAAAACTAGGAAAGGGATTTTCTTAATCTGATAATGGAAATCTGTCAAAAAGAAGCCAAAAATTAAAGCTATTATTATATTTAAATTTGTAAAGATGAATGGTTTCATATTCATAGAAGTCTTCGCCAAAGCAATACATCAAGATGAAAGGAGGGAAAAACATAAAAAGTGGAAAAAGGTTTTAATCCTATTCATACAAGACAAAACTGTCTTTATAAGAAATCCCAAGGAATCTATTTTTAAAAAAAACTAAAATAAAATAAAAAGCTCCTAGGACTAATAGATGGGTATAGGAAACCTACAGGATTAAGAAAATAAAAAGTTATTTCTAACATAAACAATGTTACTTCAAAACATTAGCAATGATGGGTGTGGGGGGAGGGGAAGGGGGTTGCTGGGCATGGAGGAGGGCACTTGTGGGGATGACCACTGGGTATTATATGGAAACCAACCTGACAATAAACTATTAAAAAAAAAAACTTAGCAATGAAAAACTGGAAACAAAAGTCTTTAGTAGCATTTACAAAATTACTGACAAAATTAAAATGCTTAGGTATAAACCTAAAAAAATACATTCAAGATCTATATGCTGAAAATGGCAAAATGCTGATGACAGAAATCAAAGAAGACCTAAATAAATGGGAAGATATACCATGTTAATGGACCAGGAGATGGTTTCATTAAGACATCAATTTACCTAAAAACTAATCTATAGATACTATATGATACCAATCAAAATGTCAGAAAGTTTGTTGTAGATGCCAACAAGGTTATTCTAAAATTTTAATGAAAGGTCAAAGAAATGAGAATAGCCAAAATGATTTATAAACAAAGTTGGAAAACTCACAATACTTATTTTCAAGACTACTATAAAGCTACCATATAAAGATAGTATGGTATTAGCAAACGTATAGATTTATAGATCCATAGATTTGAGAAGAGTCCAGAAACAAACCTACATGTTTATGGTCAATAATTTTTTTTTCTGCAAAGGCATTCAGTAAACTATGATGGAACACCCAGTCACCAAAAAAAAAAAAAAGTGAGCCTTGACAAAACCTCATGCCTTGTACAAAAATTAATTCAAAACTGATCATAGATCCAAAGGTAAAATGTACTATTATAAACTATTAGGAAAGGAAAAGAGAAAATCTTTATGACCTGGGGATTGGCAAAGAATTCTTAGACATAACACCAAAACAATGAGCCATGAAAGAAAATAATAAATCAGACTTCATCAATATAAAACTTTCCTCTGCAAACACACTGTCAATACACAAAGACATAAACAAATTTAAAAAAAAATCAAGCCACACACAAGGAGACATATTTACAAATCATGTATCTGACAAAGGACACACATCAAAACTATAAAACTATTGGAAGACAATTCTCCTGAATGCCTTCACATTTCTACATATTCCAGTATTCCTCTTCCTCTCCCTCTCTCTCTTCCTCTCCCTCCCCCCACACACTTGATCTCTTGCTCTTGTTCTCACTGTCTCTTTTACCGCAGAGGAAAGGATAGGCTAATTAATGTGCCAGCAGAAACTGTATGTCAGGAGTCTCATAATTTTTAAGTTCCTTTTCTGTGATGCACCACCCCCACACTCAATAGTGCATGGAAAGGGTAAAACCAGACTCTCACCTCACCCCTTGGAGGCTCAAGGAACCTAATCTAAGATGCTGCTCTCGTTATTTTTGTCAAGAGTAATAAACTGCTCTTCTGATCCAGAAAGCCTCATATGTCTTGACAGAATATCTATATTCTGTGGCAGACTAACTTCTGGGCTTGCAAGCATGGTAAAATCTCACAGTCTCAGACTTAATAAAGAACTCTCAAAACTAAAACGATAGGGGCACCTGGGTGGCTCAGTCAGTTGTGCGTCTGACTTTGGCTCAGATCATAATCTCAAGGTCCATGAGTTTGAGCCCCCCCGCCCCAACTCCCCCCGGTCAAGCTCTGTGCTGACAGCTCAGAGCTTGGAGCCTGCTTCAGATTCTGTGTCTCTCTCTCCCCCTCCCCACTCACACACTCTCACTCTCAAAATATAAATAAACATTACATTTTTATTTTAAAAAAAAACTAAAATAAAAAAATAAATGACTTGTTTTTAAATGAGAAAAAATGTTAATAAACACTTCAAAGGAAGATATACTGACTGCAAAGAAGCACAAGAAAATATTTTTAGGAACCTCAGTCATTAGGGAAATGTATATTAAAATCACAAGATATGCCTAAAAACCTATTAGAATGGCTAAAATTCAACAAACAAAAATATCTCATAATACCAAAAGCTACCAAAAACATGAAGAAACAGGAACTCTCATTCCCTGATGGTGCTAATGTAAAATGGTACAATCACTATGGAAGGAAGTTTGGCAGTCTCTTATGAAGTTACACATAGATATACTATATAATCCAATAATCCCACTTTAAGGTGTTTAACCAAGATAAACAAAAATGTATGTGTGCTCACACAAAAATCCTGTATGCTAATGTATACAGAAGATTTATATGTATGTGTGTGTGTGTGTGTATATATAACACACTCACTAAATATATAAATGTATCTTACATACAGCATATTACATATATACGTATATATACATATTACAAATCATGTATCTGACAAAGGACATACATCTAAAATGTATAACTGTTGGGAGACAATTCCCCTGAATATTTTCACATTTCTACATAATCCAAGATTCTTGTCTGTCTCTCTCTCTCTCTGAAATATATAAATGGGGAGAGAAGGAAAGGGTCTAGAAATACAATAATCTAAATGTCTTTCAACTAGGGAACAGATAAACTATGAAACAAGGATGCAACTGGTTACGACTAAGCAATAAAATGAAAAAATAATGATAAACACATAGATAAATTCAAATGCATTATGCTGAATGAATAAAACCAGACTCAAAAGATTACATATGGTAGGTATGCATTTAGCTACATGATATTCTGGGAAAGGCAAAACTATAGGGACAAAGGACATATCAAAGTTTCCAGAGATTAAGAAAGGGGAAGGACTTTTACACTATAAAAGTGTAGCAGGAGCTAAATCTAGAGGGGTAAGGAAACTGCATTTAAATTCAGGTGTTGATTATCGGGTTCCATTCACTTGTTAAAACTCACAGGCCTGAACATTTTAAAAGTGAATTTTACTGTATGTAAACTTTAAAAAAACTTTTTGAAGTTTATTTATTTTGAGAGAGAGAGAGAGAGAGAGCGAGCGTGTGCAAGCAGAGAAAGGGCAGAGACAGACAGAGAGAGAGAGAGTAAGAGAGAGAATACCAAGCAGGCTCCACACTGTCTGCACTGAGCCCTGCGTGAGTCTCAAACTCAAGAACCATGAGATCATAAGTGAGCTGAAATCATGAGCTGGATGCTGAACCAGCTGAGCCACACAGGCACCCCTTCAAAAAACTTTTTTTAACGCTAGCCAAGAAATAACCTAATCAGGCTTTATCTTCTCATAAATCAGGATTTATTCTATTATATTTTAAACTGCTTCTTAATTTCATGTGCAGGCTGCTTTTTGTTTTAAGCGCCATCTTCTTGGAAACCTCAGCACCATGAGAGTCAAGTGAAGGAATAAGTGAATGTGCAGCCTGATGTGACAAAAAAGAAAAATGAGGCACAGGTCTAAGCAAACCACTAGCTTGTCTACCCATGGAAGCCATGGGAGCAGAAATAAGGAAAGCCAGGGGCCAGGAATGCCAATACAAATTGCTGGAGTGCATAGCTACTGTCTAGAACTTGTTTCAGTGGTTCTAGAAGGTACACTGTCATGGGTGGCAATAATGACCTCTGAGAGACCTACCTTGCTCCCACCAAAACAGTCATATTTGGTCCTTTGTCCTACACCTGTGACATTCTGGAACAGTCCTCTTCTCAACTGTGGCTGAATGCAACATGTGTACATAAAATCATCTCTTCTGCTGTGTCAGATGAAGGAACAAAATATCTTGTGTAGGCTTCGATGTTTCATAGACAACAGATTCCTTATATTGGCTCACCATTGTCTTGATCCACAATATTTTACTTTCTAGACTTTCCCTCTTTTTTTTTTTCTCTCATCTCATTCTCTTTTTTCTTATCTTTTTGGTATGTTGGTGGGGACTGTCATTTAATTCATGTTTATCTATTTTTTTTTTAGTATAAAGCATCAAGAAGAATCTTCTTTTCCTTCCTTGGGTTACATTTTCTTCCATATTGTCTACTATGTTTCATTTTTATTCCTGTCCACTCACCTACTGACACAAATTATAACTACAGTTTCCATTCTGTTCCTTCTCATCTTGTCAATACTATCCTTTCTATTTTATGACATAACACAGGCAGTTTCTGTGCCTCTCTTCTTATTTGCATATGAGACTTACTTCTTTTCCCTAACAGCTACCTTTAGAGAACTTACAATTTCTTGTGGATTCCTCATGTTGAAGTGCTCAGTTTATGATAAATTCATTCTTGGCTTGAATAGCTTGGTTCCGCTCCCTTTCTGAGAATGTGTTTAATATATTGTACTGGATTCATTCTGCTTAGTGATGAGAGGTAGCCCATTCCCATAAAGAAAGGAGTTCAGATTCCTCCAGTTTTGTAAGCTTTGGAAAAAACTCCTTCACAGGGAATTACCCTCTGGTTCCAATTTTCATTTCACTGGTCTTTCACAGAAAGATTGTTCAAGTCAGATTGGAAGACCATTCAGTTCACTTCTCTTCAAACTTGGGAATATTGATGAGAATTCTCAGACTGAAGTGGACTTTAGAAACAGTAGAGTGAGAAATCGGATTGATGTCATATAGTGTCTCAACCTTCAACTGTTACCTTGATCAGCAATTTTTGATGTTTATAGCACAGTACTGTCTCTCACTACCCACCCCTCCCCCCAAACACACAAACACACGTATGCATGCTTTTTAAAAATTAGTCGATGCATGTAATGTTTAGGTAGGGTTTTTGTATCTTAAAGAGGAGCAAATTTTACCACACTAAGATATGCCTCTCGGGCACATTAATTATCTTAAGTTGGTTATTTTAAGAAACTATAGACACAAGAGAAGCTCTGAAAGAGAAGTATCCTTTTTTAAGAGACACTTAACGTTTATAAGGAAATCTCTAATTGTTAAGGGTGTCTCCCTTCAGCACCAGAAAGAGAAGGCTAATTCTAAATCCTAGAAACTCCTATCAATGGAGAAGACAAGGACTTAAATCTGCATAACCTTACCCGGTTTACTGTGCTTTTCCTGGTAACTTCCCATAACTGACTTCCTACCCCCTACATCTTCTTTTATATTTAGCTAAAGATAGTATCTAAACTGAAGATGGCTTCAGCCATTTCAGGAATCACTCAGTTTTCCTGGGTCTCTCCCATGTATATAAGAGGTTTCCACATTATTATACTTGTTTGGGGTTTTTCCCCTGTTAATGTGTCTTAGATTATTTTAATTAATAGACCAGCCAAAGAACTGAGAAGGGAAGACAGTAAAGCGTTTCCACCCCTACAATTTCTTGTATTTATGTTATCAGCAATTAGGTGAAAAGGATATTGTGACCTGGCTTCCCTACATCATCTTTGCAAATAAAATGCTTCTGAAAAATTTTCCGACATCAGTTGGAAAATAGTACAATAAAATATAAGGACATCATGAACCTACAAGTCTCAGAAAAAGACAATATCCTTCTAATTTTGTACTTTTATTTTGTAGACATATTTAATCAAATGATGTCTACAATATCCATTAATGACTCTCAAAGTCTATTTCAATAGAACAGAAAAGACCAAGTGAAATGTTTCCCTGTCAACAAATCTGAGTAACAATTCTTTATGTTTGTGTAGCAATTTACAAAGCAGAGGGTTAATTAATTTTCTATCTGTTATCCAAGGAGAAGTTTTAAAATCTAAGTGATAGTTGGCTTTTCTGGAATTTCAATGACATTTAAGTACTTTCCACAATTGGTTGTTTCAAGCCAAGGCCAGTCTAATCGCTAGGTTAGGATATATCAGTAGTGAATGCCAGGAAAATAGTTCTCTATTCCCAAAATGTCTCCCCTGATATGTTCTATCACCTGGACACTGTCACTGAACACTGGCTCATATTTCACAAGCCACACCCATGTTAAAATGTTCTATTGAATGATAGAGCTGAAAACCTAGGGTGAGGATTCCTAAACGACATATTTCTGTGTCTCATGGTGTTTAATCATGTATTATTTTATACAAGTGGTGGGTCATTGTGGAACACCAGACTTGCACGGGAGTACTGAGCAGAATTCAAGTGAGAATCAAGAGCACATGGAAGCCGCCTTCATATCTATTTCCTTTTGTCAGCAATTTTATATAAGGCTCAATTATATATCTCTATTTTAGGTTAATTAAATTTTATTAAGCTCAAATTTATTGAGTTAATCACTTTAAACTTTCATTGCAATTTCATTGCCCAAATGAAAGATGGGCACCTGATGGAGAAGATTCACAACATAGAAGGGGACAAAGAGTTTGAGTACACGGGTCTACAGCTTCATGAATACCAGCTACATAAATGATAGATTTTGTTCAGGTTATCAGATGCAGTAGACCAAGTTGTCGTGGGGTCTACACTGGACTCATGATTTACACATTGGGTCGGATAGAATGAGGAGGATAACAGTAACATCCTCAGAGTGTATCAATGAAACAGTATGTGTAAAGCATGGGGGTCTGGTGTGCGTGGAAAGCAATTTATAAATGTTAGACCTTGTCATGAACAATGAGGGCTCTAAGATTTTAATCTCATTGAAATCTAACAAGCTAACCTAGGAGTTTAATAGATACAGACAGAAGACAGACTTCTGGGACCCTGTTACACAAAGGCACAGCACATAGCATGAGCTTCAAGTATGCGCTGTTTCTAAGTCCCATGAGGGCAACCCCAAGCAGCCTCAATGCGGCACTTACAAAGGCTAGTGTCAAGCTAAGGAGCCCAATTTGGGGAACTTGAAATTTTCCTTAAAATTGAGCTATAAGCAAATCTGCCTGACCTTTGCTCTGGAGAAAGAACTTATCTTTAATATTCTGGACAGTACCAAACCTGCCCTCTACTCTTAAGGGAGACATCTTTCTTCTCGAAGGTTATTTGCTCCACAAACATCTTTAATAATATAATCCAGAACAAAATATGTCAGCACTTCCCCAGAGGGGCATAAGTACAAGAGACTCACATAAAATTGTATCCCAACAGATCTAATTAAGAGAGGTCTATGGTATAAATAAATTGAGGGGCTCCAGTCCAAAGTACATTGTGGAAAAAAAAACAGTCATGAATGACTAAAGATTGGGAATCCTGGTTGCACAGAGTAGGGGTTCAGCTTTCTCATTTTTAGCTGGTGCGGAGAGACTGACTGAAAGTTAAGCGAGTGTGTGTGTGTATATGTGTGCACACATGTACACATCTGGTTAGAGATGAGAAGATGGATTATTAACATGTACAGACAGTCCATCAGGTAACAGGCACTCCATCAGGCAATTTTGCATAGCAGTTAAGAAGGTTTTAAAGTCACACATACTTGGTGTACATTAGGCCTAGGTCACTTACTAGCTGCGTGACAACAGGCAAGATACTTGAGAACTCTGAGACTCTATGTCTTTACGTGATCAATGGAAATGATGACAGAACCTTCTTTATAGTATTAGTATGGGGGCTAAACCAGATCATGCATGTCTAGCATTCATTCAGCCTGGCATACAGCAAGTGCCAATGAAATGTTAACTGTTGTGAGCATTTATCTTTCTTCACAACAATGTCTGACAGTCCTCATTATTACCATTTTCATCCTTGAAAAACCAGCACTTAGCAAAAATCAGCAACTAGTCTAAGGTTACATGGTTATAAATGCCAAAGCTCACATTTTACCCACATCTGACTCTAAAACTTCTTGTACTCAACAATTGTACCTTCTCTTAAGAGTCAAAGGTAGGAATCTTTGTAACAGGAATAACTGCTTTTCTTGTCTTTTCTATAATAGCATGTAATGCAAATAAATAAGTAAATAAAATTCATAAATATATAAACATAAACCTGGAGATACACTCTATGATGCTTTTAAATCTCAAACCAAATATTATTTCTGCCATGTTATTGGATTCCCATTTCAGATATACATAGAGTTCAGATGGTAATAAGCCTTGTTTTGCCCTGATTTAACATTACTGGATATATAACTCCACTCTAGGTCATGTACTCTTGAGATGACTAAAATTCCTTTCAGGCAGTCTGCTGGTCCACTCCGTACCAACATCCCACAGCAGCATGCTGTAAATATTCTTCTGGGCCCCTGGATTCTAATCCCAACAGAGTGATTGCTGTCTCATTAAAAACAATGGAATTCACCTGTTTTTCAGCTTCTGCTGTTGGCATGTTTTCTTCATATTTCCTTCTACTTTTCTCAAATTCAGTAAAATTCAAAAACATATTCCTAATCCACAAAAGATCTGCATTGCAACCAATTAAATAAAAAGCAGCAAATGGAGAGGGACCATAGAGGTTTTTACATTTTTCCTCTCTCAAGGTAACTTTCTGATAGCTATTAACAATAAAATAGTATGGTCTAATTAAAAATATTTTCTCGAGGTTCCTGCGTAGCTCAATTGGTTAGGAGTCTGACTTTGGATCAGGTCATGATCTCACGGCTTGTGGGTTTAAGCCCTGCATCTAGATCCTCTGTCTCCCTCTCTCTTTACCCACCTCTCAAAAATCAGTAAACATTTAAAAAATTTTTTAAATGTCTTCTCAGCTACTAACCCAATCTCACTGGAACTGTGTATTCTTTTCATACCTTACATACTCTGTTAATGTTCTCAACAAAAAATACAATACTCTTGGGGCGCCTGGGTGGCTTAGTCGGTTAAGCGTCCGACTTTCGCTTAGGTCATGATCTCGCGGTTCGTGGGTTCGAGCCCCGCATAGGGCTCTGTGCTGCCAGCTCAGAGCCTGGAGCCTGTTTCAGTCTGTGACTCCCTCTCTGACCCTCCCCTGCTCACGCTGTCTCTGTCTCTCTCCTAGAAATAAATAAAAATATTAAAAAAAAAATACAATACTCTTGTAAGCCATGGCAAATTAAGTGGCCAGGACAATGAAGCAATCTACATAGTAATACTGTATGTTTGTGGAAGCCTATAGCAGGACGATACTGCGATATACTATGGAATATCAACCACAGAACCCACCTGTTCTTCATGTATTTAGAATCAGAGACCTTTTAACAGGAAATGTGACCCTGTCAGTTTCAAGCTCATATTGCAATGTAGGAAGGAAAAGAAGCCAACGGAAGGGATGACTTACTCATGATCACAGAGCTGAGGAAGGACCTCTGTCAAAGCCAGAACCTAGGAGCCTTGACAAATTTCATCTCAATAGCAGTACTTGTTTTGGTAAAGGGAACAAAACAATTGCCAACATTCCCTCCTCTTGTGGAGAAATTCTTGAAAGAGGACTGAAAGGTTCAAACCCATACATCTTCAGCTTTGCATACCTTTTTCCGAAGTTCCAATCAATAAGCCATGGAATCAATTTGCAGCTTGATTTCAAAAACAACTCGATGGTGAAAGGAAACACACAAACAAAAACCTTAACAGTTATTCAAATGGGTTATTAAATAACCCAAACAGGTCACTAGATGGAGAGTTTTCCTTGACAACCGGCAGGCAACAATGAACAAAGGTTTCATCCTCACTCTCTCATTGAACTGTGGATTAGGTACACCACTCCACCTCCAGCCCACTCTCTCCTCCCTGCCTCTCCTTCCCTCCATTGACAGGCCAGTCTCTAGATCCATCTTCGTGTCATGTAAAGGAATAACCTCTGTTAAGGAGAGTGTAAGGGAAGCACGGGTTACATCAGCAGTTACAATCAATAAAAATACTCAAGTGAAACAAGCAGCTACTGCTTTGTGGGACTTAAAGGGGAAAGAAGCAAAGCACTATTAAAAAGATATAAGAAAGCCACTATTTTAATGGAAATTGTGTCTCTTCTTTATGTATGGATTTTCTACTTAGTGTTAGCCTCATCCTTCACATAATATGAAACAGGAAAGTCTTCTTCCAGAGCTAACTTATTTCCCCATTGCCAACTAGGAAGTCTAAAACATGAACTTTGACTTGTGACTACATTTGAAAAGAATCCCTGGGAAAACAATCCAGGACCCCAAATCTGAATCATATAATTTCCATCATTTGACATTTTGTTTTTACTTTATTCTTTTTAAAAAAAATAGCATCTTGAGGTTTTTAAATTGAGCACACACTAAAAAAGGATGGTAATTAGCTCTGAGTCTGACTGATTATGGCAAAGGTGTAAATATTTCAAGAGCATATTATAAGGCAAAATGCTGACACTGTGATGTGGACTCATTACAAGTCAAAAAATTAAGTCTGTTTATGACTAAAATTATAATAAACAGTAAATCATATCTGTGAGGACGACATATATAGAAATTAAATAACTGTATTGGGGAAAAGTCAAACATGGCCAGTCACAGCTTCCTACTTCACGTCTTCCATCTCTGTTAAGCATCAAACTGTGACAGATAAAGTGTCTAAACTTCAAATAGTCACACACAAGGAGAACTTGTTCTTCCCTGGTCTGATTCTCATCTTCTCTGCTTAGTGACATAGCCCGGGCATTCAAAATCCACAGGATCTCTTTTGCACTTGGAAAGAAATGCCACATTACTGACGTCAACAGAGTACTCAAGTTATGCACGAAGGATTTTCAATTCTCACGACACAGACAAATGTATCTCTACAAATCTGGACACCATTTAGAAAACAGAAGATACCGCACTTATATCAATAGTTTGCTGTTGGGCTGTAGATGCATTAATTTGTCAACATATCCATACATGAATAAAGTACAATTGTGTTACTGAACCAAAGAGAAACAGATGATCTCCACTGAGTTATTGATTAGGACTCTCAGGGACAAGTGATGGAAATCACAGTCCATGCAGGCTTAAGCAAAAAGAAGATGAAAATGGAGGCAGAGGAGGAGGATAGAGGGGGAAGAAAAGCAGGAAGAGGAGGAGGAGAAGCAAGAGAAAAAGAAGAATATATTGATTTGTATAACTTGGGAAAGACGGAAGTAGAGAGTCGTAGGCTTTTGGAGAGGCAAGGCAGAAACAAGTACCAAGCCACCATCCTGAATCAGTTTCTCTCCATCACTATGCTGTTTTCATCACAGCCACTGTGGAAAAACAAGGCAAGGGTGAGGTCCCCAGACTTTGCCTTCTCATAGGTATTTGATGTGCTGGAAAGTTTGCGAATCTCAGACATTCCAAGAAAAATTTCATTCCTTTTCATTGTGTCTGACTGGGTTCTATCCCTGGTTTTAACCAATCAATATGGCCTTGGAAATAAGATATGGGAACTGGCTTAGGCCTGGAGTGGGGGTTAAATCCGGGAAAATCCTGAGGGCTTCTGGAGTAGCTGCAATTATAGATTACCTGTGAGAAAATGTTAGGATTTGGAGAAAACTTTTCTAATTTTAATTATTACATATTTCACATCATATTTCATAACCTCTCTGTTAAATGCTAAATTATTCTTCTAAATTTAGCTAAGTGTTGCACACCAGTATTTGCACTGAAGAATGCTATGGGCGAAGGGCTGTGGGATAATGAACAAGACGTAGCCAACGTTCTAAGGAGTTTACAGAGGGAGACAGGGAGTCAGACACACATGAAACTGAGTCTTCTTACACTGTTAAGAAGGCTCTGAAAAGTGTAAACTGGAGTTTACAGACAACATGAAGTCTGGGAGAGGGTGGGGTTTGCACAGCATGAACTTCCGATTTAGTGTGTAATCCTTCAACAAATGCACTGTTAGCTCAGATATTAGAGAGGATAATAAATCAGCAGATACTGCTGCAGTCAGGGAAGGCTTCGCACAAGAGGCAGGGCTTTGCAGAGCAGCAGGTCACTACCAACCCCTCAAAAAAGGGATGGGAAAAAGAATAAAGCTGAAACACAGACTCTGGAAACGATTTTTAAAATCCTGACTTAGTTCTTACGTCCATAATGTCTTACTAAGATTGTCAAACAGATTCATTACTTTATTGTAAAACCACAAACCTGTCCTTCTGCCTTAAAGATTAAGTACATCTAACAGTGCTGCTCTTTACAAAGTCATGATGATTATTGCCTAAGTAGCCTTTTTGCTTTGATGAGCTCTCTGTGCCCAAGTGACGATGAGGAATATCCATCTTGTAAAGTTCATCCTTGCTTATAGACACAAAACCCAAATTGATAGCACTGCCTTTCACCCATGCTAAGTCTTCCACATCCTTCCAGATTCTTCAACCTTCTCCTATTAATATCAATGTCAACAATAACAACACATTATTGAGAGAAAAGGGACTGGAAGACAGTGACAACACCAGACACATCAACCTAAATTTACCAGACTCCAGGATGGACTAATGACTTAATAGTGTCAGTTGTGGGCAAGCCACTCCCCAGAATTCACCCTAATTTCATTTGAGGATGGCAGGATCGAGTTCTACTTTTTTTTTTCTGCCCAGGATCCAATGCATAATTCAGAGAACCAGGAAGCCACAGCAAGCTGCAGAAATGTACTAAGTCCGCACAGTTTCCTCTCTATCTTTAGAACCACCATGTTGATGGTTCTTTCGATTGTGTGAATCAGGGATTATACTGGTTCAAGACCCAGATCAATATGAAGTGCATCTGATTTCAACACTACTGAAAACCAAGTTGGGCTGAAAGAGCAGATAGAAAATAAAAATCAATTTTTGCTGAGCTTTCTTGCTTTGCATGGGCTTTGGCAGAGCAGAGAAACAGACTTTTAAAAATTGGATTTCAATGTGATTTTCTTCATTTCAAGCAGTGAATAAGGTGAGATCTGAGACTTAAAACTGCGAAAATGTCTTCTCCTTTCTGAGAGTATTTGAGATTCTGAGGAAAATACGGATATTATTTTAAATGCCTGGTAGAGACAGTTCAAAAAGAAAAGCTTAAAGTCCCCACAGATAAACTTATATTAAAAATCCATCTACTTAGACTATAATTCTGTTACTATGGCACTTTTTGACAATTATAACCAACTTACTCTTATCTAAACTCTTTCAGGTTTAGATTATGTTTTGTGATTATATATCAATTACCAAACTCTTCTTTGCTCTCAGTGTGTGTTTGTAAATGGAAACTAGTTTGCAGTTCCACAGCCTACGTTGCATGACCAGCTAAATTTCTTCATGGTATTTTTTTCTAGACTGAGATACTGCAATTGAGGAGTATTACAGTGTCCTCCACTCTACTTCATGAGGGAACATGATGCATCCTGGTAAAGTGTCTATTTTCCAAAAGGAAGTTGGACATTTGTCCTAAGGAATCCTGAAGAAGCAAGCTGTATTCTCTTGAGAGGACAGAAACAATTCAAAGGAACAAGGCTCAGGGTTAAGCTGTGCCCACCAGGGTCCTCTTTGTGATAGGTAGGGCTTTTGTTTTGACCACGGTAATAGTCATATACAATGAGTTGATTTAAATAATTTTTCCTCGTGGTAATCATTTCCTGATGATATCAGTTGTCCAGCACAACTGGACATGTCCCTCAGTGTGGTGACTTGAGAACTACCCTTAACACATACTTCCATGAAGTCTCCAACAGTAGCATTAACGGAGAACCACCCCTTGGGTAACGGAGTACCGACCAGCACTGTTCCCTATGAGTTGAGGCACTCAGTAAAGGGTACAGCAGTGTAAAGAAGCAGTGGGTCTCCTGGAGCTAACTCAGAGTGGAAGTCAGAGAAAGGGGAAATGACCTTGACCACATGGCTCTGGCCTGGGAATGGTCAGATACTGGCATGTAAGTTATACACCAACCCAGAAATGCAGAAAGTTGAGGGAGATATGGACAAATACAATGAGAAGAAGATATACTTCTAAATCTTGATTAAGGCCTTTAATCCAGAGTACACAGTGCAATAGAAGCATTAAGATTAAGTATGATTCAGACAGAGTTATCTATAATAATAATAGCAAACAAAAAATAGCTCAAGCGTATCCAAAATTAGAAGACCAGCTAACTAAGTTCTAAAGCCCACAAGATTATTACAGAGGCATTGAAATTGGGATTATATTGCTAACACAAGCAAGTTCTTATGATATCATTCTGAACTCGAAAAAAGCACAGTACAAAACAGTATGAATTTTAGGATTCTAATGAATGCACATGAAAAATAATATGCAGAAGTGAAAACTATATGTTTTTAATATTCAATGTGTCATTAATATTATCATAAATTTGTCTTTAAATTATACAAATGGTATAAAGAAGAGGGAGTAAGAAAGAATAAAACATTGCTACAGCTTGTATATATCAAACAGACAATAAAAGTATCTCTGCCCAGTACTTAGATAAATGGGAGCTTTTGGTACATAGAAGAAAGTGCTCATCTTTCTCCCCGGGTGCAAAGAACTGGCAAGTGCAAAGAAGGGTATGAAGTTATGCAGGCACACAGGGTGGCAGCAGGTAAAAGCATCTTCCCTAAATTAGCTCTCATGGCTCCCTCACAATATATAGAATATTACAGCACATGAGTATATGATTCACAAATATATAAATAAATATATGCCATAATAAAGTGCTCAAAATATTATACCTACAAGTATATAGGGGCACCACCAAAGTCTTCTGAGTCCCTGGTACCCAGGAATGGATGCAATGCTATTGTAAATGGCCAAATAGTGGCCTCAGATCATGTGTGCAAGCTCTATTTAAGAATGTTATAATCAGGGGCATGTGGGTGGCTCAGTCAGCTAAGCATCTAACTTTGACTCAAGTCAAGATCTCGTAGGTCACTAGTTCCAGCCCAGCATCCAACTCTTTGCTGATGGTTCAGAGTGTGCTTTAGATGCTCTGCCCCTCCCCTCTCTGTCCTTTCCTTGCTTGTGCTCTCTCTCTTTCAAAAATAAATAAACATTAAAAAAAGAGTGCTATAATCAACAGAGTGATCATATTAAGACTAATTTTTTAAAATTTTTTAATGATTTATTAATTTATTTCTGAGAGAGAGAGAGAGAGAGAGACAGCATGAGCAAGGGAGGGTCAGAAGGAAGGAGACACAGAATCCAAAACAGGCTCCACGCCCTGAGCTAGCTGTCAGCACAGAGCTAGATGCAGGCTTCAAACCCATGAACCATGAGATCATGACCTGAGCCAAAATCGGGCACTTTACCGACTGAGCCACCCAGGTGCCCCAAGACTAATAAAATTTAAAAATACATTCGTGATGGGGAAATATTTTCCTTTCTTTCCTTTACAATATAAAAAATACATAAGAGAAGACAGTAATGCATTTGAAAAAAGTGAGCCAATCAGAGACCTAAGGCCTTCAACTAGAAGGACTTCTTGGGGGTCTCCCACTCAAGTCTCTTTTCTCTGGGACTCACAACTTTTCAGAAAAGTAATAAATCATCCAAAAATTGGTGCTTGCAAAAATTTTACACAAGTAATCACACTCCAGGCCTGCCTTATCCTCTGTCTCTAATTTTTCTCAGGGTCACTTGTAAGCTGCTTCGGCCCCAACTTGACAATTTCATTGTGATTTTCCCCCAATCCCCATCCACAGTGTAATACCCTGTCTCTCTACCATCCCATTGACAACTACCCTCTTATAAACCCCAAATTCCCAAGAGCTACCTACCTGCTTTCCCACACTCTGTCTAGACCAGAAACCTTAACATGTATCTTGACCTTAACATTTCTATGGTTCCCTAGCTGGGTATTGACCACACCTCAGAGAGCTTTAACTTCCTCCTCTGTAAAATGACAAGTTTGAACTAGGAGGTCTTTCTCATTAAATATTAGATATTACAGTGCAAAGAAAAGGCATGACCCAATAGTTTAGGGAGACAGAGCTATGCTTCATCATTTTTTAAGATGTTTCAAATTCCTTAATTTTGCAACACTGTAATCTAGACTAGTGGGTGTTTTTCTTAAAACAACAAAGAGGAAAGCAAATCAAGCAGTTCTCATGTCTCTAAAATGGCTCGGCAAATTTTCTGTTAAGCATTTTAAACGGAGGATACAAGCTAAGGATTAAATGAAACAAGAAATATTTGAGTTTTAAAAGGAGATTTCTGTGTTATACATCAAAAACAAAATCTAAATGGAATTTTTTTGTTGCTGTTGCAATTTTAAGTAAACTCAGCTCACAGTGGGAAGACCCTCGCTGGAATGAACGATGCCTCAAATGCATCCAGACAGGGACCGTGCCCAGAAATGGCCACGCCACCCACCAATGTTCCTCCAGCTGCCTAAATTTATCCTTGGTTTGGGTTAGGAGAAACACATCTGGGAGTCATTTACAGACAGCGATGGGCTTCCTTCAGGACAACTGGGCATAGATATACCATGGGCGGTGAGTTTCGAGGTTGAGTCTGGGTGTCCATGGCAAATAGAGTCTGTATTCCTGTTTGACACGGGTTAGGTGTTGAGAAGTAGGGTAGGGAGCAAGTAAAAAAAAAAAAAAACAAAGGAACCAGCTATGCTTGTGTCAAGTATCTGAGACCCTTGACAGACCAAATGTGTTGATGCAAAGAGGAAGACACTGAGGTGTCTTAGTGGTAAAATGAAGACCAAATTCCAGGATACTCAATATATCCTAAGCATCCTCAGGCATTGTCCTAAATATAGGAGATTTCCTTTGGAGCCTAGTTAATCTCTTAGCTTAGTGCAAGAAATTCCCCAAGAGATGGGACAAGATCACCCATGTTGTACCTGAAAGAAACAGGAAAGAAAAGATGGAAGTGAGAACCAGCCATGAAAGAACAGAGTTGGGACTCTGCCACAATCTTGGGTGGCAGGAAGAGGGCCAGAGGGGATTGTAAAGCACCTCAAAAAAGGTATGGAACAAGATGACCTGCCCCATAGGCTTTCAGTTGTCCATTTCCCAATAATGCAATAGATCCATAATATAGACCATCATTCCCCCTCCTCCAGAATGATAAATATTAGCAATAAAAACTGAAGAGATAGAAAATTATGTACCAGGAACCCTGCGGTACCTGAATGAAGGCCAACAACCTGTAAATACCAATCTATTTATTTGGCTCCCCTCTCTAGAGTATGTAAACAAATGCTTACAGAAAACAGAGGGATGCCATGAAGAGTCAGGCAGGGATATACACTGGGATGGAGATGTAGTGAACACAAAACTCAGGTCTCACGTAAAAATCATGACTGCCCTGGAGACTGCCCAGTGCTAACTGATCTTTTAATTTTCTTTGTGCCAAAGAAGTAAGTATGTAGATATTTGTATGAAATCTTCAGATTGTTTTTTTTTAATTTGAAAGTAAAACATGAGTATCTTGCTTTATTTATAGCACTTTTATTCATAATTGTATAAAGGCTTACTCATAATTTAATCCATCACTGCCAAAACTTGGAAGCAACCAAAATGTCCTTTAGCAGGTAAATGGTTAAATCAACTATCCTATATCCAGACAACAGGATTACCTCTCAGCACTAAGAAGAAATGAGCTATCAAGGAAGACATGGAAGAACCTTAAATTCATATTGGCTAAATGACAGAAGCCTAACTGAAAAGGCTTCATACTGTATGATTCAAACTATATGACATCCTAGAAAAGGCTAAGCTATGGCAACATTGAAGAGATCTGTAGTTGCCATGATTTGGGAAGGAGGGAGGGATGAATAGACAGAGCACAGAGAGTTTTCTGGGACATTAAACTACCCTGTATGATACTAAAGTTGTGGATACATGTCGTTATAAATTTGTCTATACCCAGGGACTGGACACACCAAGAGTACACCCTAATGTTAACTATGGACATTGAGTGATAATGATGTATTAATGTAGGGTCATCCATTATAAAAAATATCACTTTGATGGTGGATGTGGATAGTGGGGAAAGGCTATTCATGTATGGGTTCAGAGAGTATAGGGAAAATCTCTGTACCTCCCCCCTCAATTTTGCTGTGAACCTAAAACTGTTCTAAAAATAGTCTATTCCAGAAATACATACACACATAAACACTCTGCCACAACACACACACACACGCGCACGCGCACACACACACAAACACACCACATCTGCAGTTAAAATCTGGTTAAGTGTTTTCAAAAATCTGAGCACCTCAAAGAAAGCTACTAAACCCTTTGCTGCTTCTCCTATCACATGCCAAGCTAATCACCCACCTTTGGCAAGCAGAGAAAATACTTGGGAAATTCTCCACAACTTCATTCCTACAAAAATGCCAATGAACTACGTATTACTAGATAGTATTTGTTTTTTTACTCTAAAATAATTTTATCCAGTTTTACTTTTTTTGCATTTAAAGATTATACCTTCAAAAATAAAAGAACTGCCATGATTTTGATGACAGATCTTCACCTCTTTCTCATTTTCTGTGGCATTCAATATGGCCGAGAGCACTCCCCCAGCGAGCAGTTAGCTAGTATTCACTCAACTGTCATCAGAAGATCCTGCCTTTATCTCCTCTTATTTTTCATTTTCACCACATGAATAATATCCTCAACTCTGAGGAAAACTGGAAAGCCACTTGCTCTCTTTCAGAGTTGTAACCTCTTCTGTATTTATTTATTCAGATATCTTAAATCATGAGTCAATTCCTGGAGAAGCCAGCTCGGAGCACTGCTGGTTTAACATAGGGGCTGGACAGCTTACTTTAAATTTGGATAAGGCAGGTTTGTATCAACAGAATGAAGACAGGTCTGTGTGTCAGAAAATTAAGAAAACAGAAGCCCCTGTTGGCAGTGACAGTATGACCTGCATGTTGGGGGCATTCACTGAAATTTTCAGTTTCCTTTTCATACAATAAAAAGGTGTGAAGTGACAACAAGGGATGAGATATCATGCCACCTCCTCATTTGGTTTCAAAGGGATATGGTCCATTGTTCTCTATCAATCAGGTAAACTGGTGGAGAGGGTTAAGTGGAACACACACTCCTCCCTCCTCCCCCATCAGTAATAGGGAAACAAAATCAATATCAAATAAGAAACACTTTTTAATTTTTTTCTTTCCCTTTTTTTTTCTTTTTTCTTTGTTTGTTTGTTTAGGGAGAGAGAGCATCAGTGGGGAAGAAAAGCAGAGGAATAGAGAGAATCCCAAGCAGGCTCCACATTCAGAGTAGAGCCCCAGTGTAGGCCTGGATCCCATCAAGCTGGGTTCATGACCTGAGCCAAAATCAAGAGTTGGACACTCAACCTACTAAGCCATCCAGGTGCCCCCAAACACATTCATTTTTATATTTAAAAAATAAAAGAGAAAGAAACAGTATAAGGATCAGTTGCCAATTAGCATACCGCCTTATCCCAATGGACCCACTGGGGATTGTTGGCATCTCTCAAAAGACAGGCCCAAAGAGGGATGGGAAGAGAAGACACAGAGAGGGCCTACCTAATGGAATCCAAATCCCTTCTGCCTCCCACCACCCCCTTGGAACTCTGCACCCTGTAAATGGAGGGAGAAAGGCCACTAGATGAGACACTTCTTAGAATTTGTTAGTTTAGCCCTGAATAATTCCTTCCACTAGGTCACTTCTAATGTTTCCCTTTCTTTCTAAATACATGGTCATGATAAACAAAATAATATAAAACAAAAAGCATATAAAATCCATTATGACCTCTACTATAAAAATTCTGTTAGAAACACAACCCACCATCCATCATCCAATGCTCCCTATATAAAGATATTTGTGGGATTTTTTAAAACTCCAATATGCTTCTTGTCCTTAAAAATTGCTCAGATTCCTTCTTTCAAATATTGAGATAATTCCCTAATATATTTACTCACTACTGTCTTCCAGAAAGCAAAAGCCAAGCCTAAAGCTCTAACAGCAGTTATAGCTACAAGAGAAAAAGGCATGTTTAATTTCTTCCGAAGAATATGAAATCAGTCATTACCTAAAATATCTAAATTCGTACCTTACATAAAATAACCTTAATAAATATTTGTTAAATTGAGTGGAATTTATAAAACTCCCAGGAATTATGAAATAAGCACTTAGAAATGGAAATTCCACCATTTAAAATGAATTTAATTAAGGGTAATTAATAACTTAATTCAAAGATATAATGACACTGGGATGGATTAAATGCCAAAGAGAGCTGATGGTTTATTTTGCTTAAATCTCAAAAAACTAATGTGTGATGAGAACAATTTTCTATACAGCTAATAAACCCAAAAATTAATTTTATTACAAAAAAGAAAAAATGATTGATATGTATCCTTCTGTTTTCAAAATTATAGATCTACTTTGACAATAAATTACAACTGTTCAGATCTTCCATTCTAAATGGCTGTTATTTTTTAATTGTTTATCTTTTTAGGTTGTTTTGTTTTGAGAAGGAGAAAGAGATAGTGGTAGGGGGCAGCAAAGAGTGAGGGAGAGAGAGAATCCCAGGAAGGCTCCACAGTGCCACTGCAGAGCCAGACATGAGGCTCAATCTAACGAACTGTGAGATCATGACCCAGCCCGAAAGCAAGAGACAGATGTTTAAACCACTGAGTAACCCAGGCACCCCCTAAATGGCTGTGATTTGCTGTTACTTTGGGAAAAGTTTACTATCATGGGTTGTGAGGCATTATAAAAATCGTAGAATCAGAGATCCAAAAGATAAGGGGAATTCTCCTCCCTTTATCATCATCCATCAGGTAAGTCAATTCTCACTAAGCTTTCTTACAGATAAGACAATCAAGGACACCCAAGACCAGCATTCCTGGACACAACTCCATGCAAGTTTATTACCGGGTCTTCCTACAAATATTCCTTCAGCTGTTCCACTAAGTAATCATCCAAGGAGAAGGCGAAGAGCTAATGAAAACCAAAAGAAGCATCATAAAACAGAGCTGGATAATCTAAGACCTTTCTCTGTCAGTTATCTTCAAAATGAGGGAGTTGAACTACAATCACATAGGACACAGTTCATCTTTGAGCATCAACACAGGCACGTTACACTTAAGAATTGGGCTATGAAGGCTTAGTGAGGAGGGAAAAGAGCACTGTGACTGATAGTGAGTGACATCTGTCCTCTCACCTCAGTGTGGAACTCAGCAGTGGTGGAATACATCTCATGAGCAGCCACTCAGAACAGATTAGCCCCAAGATGGCTCCCATCTCCAGTATTCTATGGTTCAGGAAATTTGCCCTCAATGTGATACAACATGGTACACATGCTTGTCACATTATTTACAATTTCCCTCCAATCCTCCCTTGACTCCTCCTCCTTTTATCAATTTCCTACTCTCCTTTAAATGTCCCTTTCCTCACTACTTTCAGTTTCCTTTCCCTCCTATTTCATTCTGGATTTCAGATTTTTCATCCTTCATCCATAATCCCAAAGTAGACCACCTAATTCTACTCTTCTATTCAGGTAGGGGCATCCATTCAATTCAGATTTTTCAAGGGGGTATTAATGTAGTATTTTTCAAAATGTGTTAATTTCCTCCTGAATTAGGGACACTTTACTTCTCTACTGCACACACAAACATACTACACTTAAACTAGAAAAAGTGGAAATAATAGAAAGTATAAAGTTAAGAGAAAATCATCCCCTACATCTATCTATATATGGTAGTTTTTAAATTTTAAATACAATTATGATCATGCTTCACAAACTATACCTCAATTCTCCCTCTGCCACATGTTTTGTTTTAACTTTTCTTTATATTACATGCTAAAACATACCTAGCTATGCAGTTAATTCTTTAGTGGAAAGAACATACTGTGAGATTCAGGGAATCTGTTGTTTGTCATTACTTAAATCTCTTAAATATGTAAGCCTACTTATATGGGCACATAGTGAGAATAATAAAATGGTACTCTTGAATTCCCCCAAATGTATACAAAAACCCAATATGTAAAAAATTTTATGCATGCCAGTCTAAAACTTGGGTACGTTCAAAAACACAAAAAATAGAGTTTAAGGACAAACAGTAGTACACTGCCATGCACACAATATATAACAAATAATGTCTGGAAAACATAAAGAACTCCATATGTTCCTAAGAATAAAAAAAACAGTCCAATACCACACACAACAAAGGTCATAAACAGGCATTTCACAGAGAAATACACATTCTAATAAACATATAAAAAATCCTGATGTTCAATTGATGCAAAATACAAAATTATATTGCTAAGCATCAGAAAAGTAATATTTAAATTCACTCATTAATTCAATAGATAATTACCAAATGCCAACTCCATACCAAGCATGATGCCCCAGCAACAAAAAATTATCAAAATTCATTCCCTTTGAGGATTTGGGAGAAGACTCTCATATATGACTGGCAAAAGAGAGGCTTGGATAAGTCCTATTGGAGATGTTGGCTAAATCTATCAACACATTAAGTCATCCTTGATTCTTTCTTTTCTCTCACTTAACCAAATCCAATACTCTGGTAAATCCTAGATTCTACACATAAGTATCAATCCAATGACTCCTTTCTATAATGTTTCTAGAAGATACCCCAAGGCCCGCATTGTCTTTTGTCTGGCTTAATAATATTTATTAGACAATCCACAGGGATTCCTGCTTCTAATATCTCTGCCTTAGAGTCTTTTTTTTTTTAAGCAACAGGTTCCTATTTTAAATGTAAATCAAATCATGTCATTTATCTGCTTAAAACAACACAATGGATTCCCATCACAATCCAAAATTCCCACTACTCCGCCTTCTTCCCCTGGGCCCAACATGGAACATCCCATCCCTAGAAGTTCAAATTCTGCTGAATCCTTTTATATTGACTTCAGCCCTTTGCCTATTTCCTACTCTCTTCAAATAAATGATCCTTTGGTACCAATTTTTCTTATTACAGTTTACCTTAATTCTGATAGCACCCTTGCTGCTCTCCATGACCAAACCTTGCTCTGTTTTTCTTCAGAGCACTTATCACTACTCAGCATTTGCTGCTGTTGTCTTTTTTTTTTTTGCACATTTTATAATCATTGATTCTCACACATACACTCTTATTTATTTGTTGGTTGTCTATCTTTGCCAACTGGAATATAAACTGCTAAAATACAGGCATGGGATCTGTTTATCTCAGGACTATATCACTAATTCTAGAACCATAAATATTTTTTCATGAATGAATGATCTTTATATATATACATATATATATGTATATATATATATATATATGTATATATATATACATATATATATATCTTTTTATCTAGTAATACCAATTTGAGGAAATTATCCTAACGAAATTGCACAGGAGTGAAGAGAAGTATATGCTCTAGGATCCATTAGGGCATCAACAATAATAGTGAAAAATGAGGAAAAATCTGTATGTCCACCAATGCGCATGTCACCAGACATATTATAGAATATCCATCTTATACACATGGTGCAGAAAAGGAAAAAAATAGCAAGAATGAGGTAGACCTATATGATCTAATAGTGAAAGAACTCCAAGACATATTGTTAAGTGAAACAAAAATGTAGGTCATTGGCACAGTTATCTTTTTGAAAATCTGGTAATGGGTAAAAGGTGCCATATTTTATATAGGGAATGTCAAAATAGCACAATATATAAAAGAAGCTAGCAAGAACATCTCACAGGCTTTGTGACAGATGTTGTATTTCTCTACTTTGATTAATATCCTGACAGCCCTGTATAAATGTGATAAAATGAAAAGAACCCTTTACTGCTATGTTATTACCTGGCTGCCTGGTAACATACATCTCAGAGGTGGAAATTTTCTAATATTTCTAGGTAGTCTGCTCCAGGTTTGATCTTAAGAACTAATGAGACTATATATTCTACTTTGTCGTCACTTATACACATTATCTGTTCTGTTATTTATCACGCCCAAAAAAAAAAAAATAGGTCACTTCCCTTGTTTCTTTGTTCTTCTTTCTAATTTTATAAATGATGCTTATTATAGACAAATTAGACCAGATATAAAATCCTAAAGCAAAGTGAACATGTCATCTGTAATCCTGACACCAAGAGAAAACCACTATTTTAAAATTCTTATTTATGCATTTTCAGCAACTTTTCAAAGTACTAGAAGAATCCTCCAAATTTGGAGCATTCTCTTTAAGCAGAGCTGAATTTTTTTTTTCACCAAACATTATATAAGCATTACTCCCCCAATTAAATATATATGAAAATAAATATCATCTTGCTATATACATTCTATTTAAATTGTGGATGCAGTATTTATTCAATCAGCCATCCATTATTAAACAGTCAATAACGAAACGCCTACTATACACTGATAAGTGATGTACACGCTGGCCACCAGGCTGTGAGCTCATCCTATCTGTCAGGGAAGAGAGATGCTGAACAAGCAATTATCCCAAAGCAATTCCCTTCTTACAGTTCCTGAAGATCATCTTTCATGTTTCTTTCTCTCATACCCTGGATCCAATCTTTCAGAAAATGCTATTAGCTCTACATTCAAAATATAACCAGATATTCTTCAGATGAAAAAAGCAAGGCACAACATATCATATGCAAATATGTTGTGGTAAGAAAGGATGATAAAATATAAACTGTTGAATGTTTTCCTTTATAAATACAAATACACACACACACACACGCGCGCGTGTGCATAGGTACAAAGATACTCAAGAACCCAGTGAAAGATCAAAGAATAAACAGGAAACAAGTGGGATTCAGGAGGTCTAGACTGTGACTTCCCGGGTACAATTTTTAAAATATTTTTGACTTCTGAATTATGAAATTGTTAATTACGTATAAAACTGAGCTATTCAAACAATAAAGATAAATATGTACATATCACAACTCAACACTTCTTTGCCTCTACCTGCACCACAAGGACCCACCCATAACCCAACCATCTCTTTCCTTTATTATTTTAACAATAATAAAGCCTATCTTAAATAGGCTCCTAACTCCAAAATTGTCTAGTCAGCCAAATCTCAACAGAGGAGCCATAGTGTGAGACGTAACTGAAGTCATGTTTCTCCAGGCAAACTTTCCAATGGCTTCCCATAGCTCTCTGGGTAAAAAGCCTGACTCCTCACGACTCCCTTCAGGGTTCCCTGCCTTCTCATCAACCTCTTCTGTTATTCTCTCTGCAGTTCTCTCCACTCAGTGACAGTGGCCTCTTTGCACGGCTTTGAAAGCATCCAACATGCTCTCCCCTGAAGGCTTTCATTTTGCTCTTCCTTCTGTCCAGAACCCTCTTCTCTCTATCCCTCACCGAGGGCAGGTTTCAAATCACTTGTCACCTTATCATTGAGGTCTTCCCTTAACAATTTAAATCACATTGTCCCCTCCTCCACCATCCTCCATCATTACTCCCATCTTTGCTCACTATTTCTTTTTTTTTTTTTTTTTTTACAAATAGTTTATTGTCAAATTAGTTTCCACATAACACCCAGTGCTCATCCCCACAAGTGTCCTCCTCCATGCCCATCCCTCCTCCCCCCACATCCATCAGTCCTCAGTTTTTGTCAGCATTCAAGAGTCTCTCATGGTTTGCCTCTCTCCCTTTCCCCCACCATTTCCGCCCTTCTTCTCCCCCTTGGTCCTCTGTTAAGTTCCTCCTAATCCTCCTATACGTGCACACATATGATATTTGTCCTTCTCTGCCTGACTTATTTCGCTCAGCATAACACCCTCAAGGTCCATCCATGTTGCTACACATGGGCAGATTTCATTGTTTCTCATTGCCATGTAGTATTCCATGGTATAGATAAACCACATCTTCTTGATCCATTCGTCCGTGGATGGACACTTAGGCTCTTTCCATGTTTTGGCTATTGTGGAGAGTGCTGCTATGAACATTGGGGTACATGTGCTCCTATGCATCAGCATTTCTGTATCCCTTGGGTAAATTCCTAGCAGTGCTATTGCTGATTTGCTCACTATTTCTTAACAGCATCTTATCTTAAGAGCACCTTAATAGCACCTTTCATAATAGCACACTGTTGCCATCTGACATATAACATGCTTCATTTATTAGCTGCTTTTTGTTTAATCATTTATTCCCACAGTATGACAAGAATTCTCTACTTTGTTCATTCCTTAATCCCCAGTGTTTTGAAAAACACCTGGCACGTATAGTAAGCATTCAATAGGTATTTAGTTATTGAATAAATGAATAACATTTAGTGTATGCTGAGAATTATAAAGTGAGATTACAGGGTACTATAAGAATACAGTGCACAAATTAACCAATCCCATTTTGCTTAAATTGACTCTTACTTAGTAAGTGGGCGTCCCAGTTACTTAAAATATTTCACTATTATAAATAATTCTGTAATAAAAGTCTGCATACAGAAGTCACTGCATATACATCTTATAATTTCCTTAGAACAAATTCCCAAAGGTAAGCGAATAGGTAGGCATACACATTTTAATGACTTGATACATACTGTCAATATGACAACTTAGAAAATTGTGATTATTTTGCTACTTGAACAATTAGTTTTATCTTGTGGAAAACTAATAGTTTGACAGGCAGTCACTGTTTCAATCTGCTTGGCTTTGAAGACCAATTAGTCTGAAATGCTTTTCATTTGTTTCTTGGTAATTTTTATTTTCCAATTTGCTTGGTCACACACAGTCTTTGCTCTTTTCTACCATTTGTCTTTTTTCTTATTAAATCATAAAAATTTTTATTTATCAAATATGTTGATACTTTATCTAATAGTACACTATGATTTATCCAGGTTGTTGTCTTTCATTGTGTTTATCTTCATTTGACACAATAATATTTTAAATTCTTATTTCATTCAATTTACCCATATTTTCCTTACAGTTTTTGGCTTTATTTCAATGATTTGGAAAAAAAAATCATCATCTCAAGGAAAGATCAAGTTCATTCCTAATTTCTTCAGGTTTTTTTTTCTTTTTCTTTTTTTTTTTCTTTTTGACATTTCTAAATTTAACTTATGCCTTCTCCTTTGGTCCCTTCTTTCTTTAAAATATTGGCTCCTGCTTTGCATGTGATCAACTGGCTTAGTTCCCCCTGGTGGCCATGAATGTCGTCCCCAATGTTAAGGAACTGACTGCAGAGGTAACCAGTACTGATGGGGAGGTGGGGCGCAGAACGGAAGTCAGCAGTGGTTGCCATCAGTCAAATTTCCTGGTGGAGTATGACAGCTTTGAAAGCAGCTGTTTTGCATCAGACTTCAGCTCAACACACATCCTTTCTCTTGATTTGGCCAACATATTTCTTGACACATGTAAAGCATGTGTAAGATCTACGATTCATTATTTTGTCGGTTAATGAGGAACTGTCCAGATGGTGCTTAATCAAATATATCCATTCAGTAGAAAAGTCTTTGAGGTATCATATGATTTTCCTTGATATTGACAGACTTATTAATAAGAGAGGAAAATCCCTTCTTTCACTGTGCCAACATAGCACTGGAAAAATAAGCAGCAGAAACATCTATTTCTTTGAACAAACAGATCTGCTACCCTTCCCATTTTTATCCTTAATTTGTATCAAATAATTCACTGTAGCAGTTTTTAAAACCTATTTCAATATGGAAACTTATCTATCACTTACTAGATCACTATCACTCTGACCCGTTTTCCAAGTTTTCTACAATTATGGCTTTGTTTTATTTACATAAACCTCTTCAAAAATAAATGCACACTTAAATACTAAATTTTTTAAAAAATCTTTTAAATATTTCTTTATTTTTGAGAGAGAGAGAGAACAAACGGGAAAGAAGCAGAAAGAGAGGCAGGCAGAGGATCTGAAGCAGGCTCCATGCTGTCAGCAGAGAGCCCAATGCAAGGCTCAAGCTCACAAATGTGAGATCATGACCTGAGCCAGAGTCAGACATTTAACCAACTAAGCCCTTCAGGTGCCTCTTAAATACCAGCTTTACCTGAGTGAAGCACATAAACTGAGACAGATCTTGACCTGAAGTCAGCAGTTGCGGGTCTGAAATTTGTCTTCACAATATGACCTTGAGCATCAATGTTTAAATTATCTTTTTTTTTACATTAATCAAAAATAAGACTACATAAGCATGCCCAGGCATATATAAAATGTCTGTTGGCAAGTTAAACATCCTCACACATGACTAGCACCTCACCTGTCACAACAGCAGATGCATATTAACCTTCCTAGTGGCATCTCTGGTTTAATTTTCCTGAAAAAGCAGATTCATGGCAGCAGAACTTCTACCTGCCTCTCTAAATAGTCTTCTTCAGTGTGACACCTTTCCCTTAGTTTTCTAATCTCTTTATTCCAATGGGAACCAGCATGCTTCTCAGTAGAGATGCATACTGGGTAAAGTGTGCTTCCCAGGACTGCTGGCATGGCGTGGCATGGTATGGCGTGGCGTGGGAGACAGAGGGGGCCACACTGAGCAAAGATGCTTATCCACTTGACCCATAGCCTCTGTTTTTCAGAGGAAGTAAGTGACTGCAGGAGGACCAGTCCAGAACCTTTCTTTGATTTGTCCACAGAAGACCAAGATTCAGGCAACAGTTAGAACCAGTTAAGACTGTGGCTATCACCTGGGACTCTAGCAATGGAAGGCTCCCTGTCAGGAAACTTCTTAGTTTGGAAATCAGTATCACCTCCCAAGTCTTGACATTTAGAACCTATTATTTCCTTCTGTGGTTCTTTGCCTCTTCTCTTGTACCTGGATTCTCCATGCAGGCTCTTCTCTGAGGTCAAGCTGCTCTGCCAATGTTAGACAAAGCCAAGTTTCTACAATTCTAAAGTAGTCTGACCCCTATGACACCTATCTACACCGTGGTAGCATAACCACTGCTATTTAATGACATACTCTGTGGTCCTGAAGATAGTAACAAGGGCAATCAGTTTCTCTCTGGGCACAGAAGATACCATCCCACGATCATAAACTGTCAGAAGCAATTTGTGTATCTACTTATAATGTTCAAATCCCTAATCCAATTAAACTCTTCTGTGGACACACTGTTACTCAAATCTACTTCTCATTTGGGCGGTTGATTTGTTTTAATATTTATAAGATTTCGTTGTGATTTTGTGAAAACAGCACTCAATGGTATGATACTATTATAGCATCCAGGGTGATTTTTAAGTACACAGATCTGATTATCTCATTCCATACTTTATGGTCTGAGGACAAAAAGCAGAATGTATAAGTTGACTAAAGACCCGGTCTGGCCCTCCTTTGCCTCCTCATCTGCCTCATTTCTGACTACTGTTCCTCTGGCTTTGTGAGAACACTCTCTCCCTTCCCCTGTCCCCCCGCCCCAGTGTCACCATTCTCAGCTAAGCAATTTGTCTGAATCATTTAAATCTCAATTCTAATATTATTACCTCAGGGAAGCCTTTGCTGAAACCCCTATTTATATGCTCCTTACAGAGTTTTATACTTCTTCATATGGCACATCTCAGCTTAGTATTATAAATGCGTTGGTGAGCTTACGTGATTGATACATTTCTCCTCCAGGACACTGAAACTTCTTGAGGGCAGGGAACACATCTAGCTTGCACATCAGTGCCTGACACAGAGCCAACCAGGCCGTACACACTTGGATAAATTTTATTAAATGAAGGAAGGAAGGAAACAGGGAACGGCTGACTTTTTATTAAACTGAGCCCTTATGACCTTATTTTTAAAAGCTTTGTCCTTAAGTAGCTGATGTATCATGTGAGTTGTAGCTTCTGTATCCCAAAAGGATACAGAAATCAAGTGAGACACTAAACGGTAATTGTTAGGTGTTATAAACAGTGAAGTTCCACAAAAGCCTTAGTTGGTGCTGTCATTACCTCAAAGCCAGAAAAAGGTAGAATGGTTTCTCTTCATTAAGTTAGTCCTGAGTTCTTAGCCTTTATAAATTGTAATGCTCCTGTCTACACTCACCCATTCAACTGTTATTTCATCCCCGATATATTTACCTATGGCATACTGCTCTCAGATCATTACTTAAAGTCATGGGGCGGCGGCGGGGGGGGGCCTCTGTGAATCTGAAGTGAAAAGAGCAATATACTTATCTGTTTTTTATGATAAATATTCACACAAACGCTACAAAATATAAATTATAAATTTGATTTCCTCTTAGTTTGCATAACAATGCCTATATTCCTGAGGGCCATGCCATACATCAAGTAAAATTGACAAGTGCTTTTCAAAAGGAATGACAAAGATTGTTTTGGCAGCGTTAAGATCATAATGCAAAGTATCTGGAATAGCTCTCTTACACCACTATGCGTGAAGAACAGTCGTTTGGGGTCTAACCTTTCTGATCTGGTCCTGCCTCTAATAACAGAGTTATTAGAAAGGAAGCAACACATGTGACAGAACGGTATGCTGGGAATATTTAAGAAAATGGAAAAAATAATTAACAGACAATAAATAAATTTAAAAGAAAATAAAACCAAGAGCTACTCCCTGGTGTTACAATAGTTCTCTTCAAGAATGAATGTTCTCAGATACCTATAATGGAAAAAAAATATCACTATCTTCAAATTTTCAGGAGACAATTTACAACTTTGGGTGTACAATGAAATAAAAATGCTCCACTGTTTGCAGGTCTGTTACACTTGCTATTTTTAATTCTCAAATTACAAAAAATTAAAGACGAGGGGCGCCGGAGTTGCTCATTCAGTTAAGCTTCTGATTTTGGCTCACGTCATGATCTCATGGATCATGGGTTCAAGTCCCACATCAGGCTCTGTGCTGACAGCTCAGGGCCTGGAGCCTGTTTCGGATTCTGTGTCTCCCTCTGTCTCTGCACCTCCCCCACTCATGCTCAGCCTCTCTCTCAAAATAAATACACATTAAAATTTTTAGTAATAAAAAAGAAAAAGTAAAGATAAGTGAGAAACAAAATTTGCCATCATACTTTGTAAACTATATGTATATTTTTATTTTTATATTTGGAATTTAATAATCTAAAAGTAGATAATACTGTTGGTTTTTATTTGGGAAAGGATACTGGGATTACTTCTTTATGTTGATTTATATTAATATTTGGAAACTTAGTATCTTAACTGACAGAAATATCTACAAATTGGATCCAAAGAATTATGAGAGCCTATATGGCAAAATTGACTGATCATCTCCTAAAGGAAGAAAGGGAAGGGGGAAGAAAAAAGGGGAGCAGGGAAGGAAAATCAGAAGGAACAAAGAGAGGGAGAAATAATCTAAGTGTCTTGGATTGAGAACTCTCTGATGTCTTCCTAAGACAATGAGAGGGCTGTCCCCAGCCTCCTTTGGACCAGGCAACATCATATTCACTGTCATAGAACAGACATAAACTTTCCATTTGCTTCAGGTCTGGTATCAGATAAGCACTCAGTTAAACACTCAACAAACAAAATTTTGAAAGCTGAATACTTATGGGATTGTTCACAGTGCAGAAAGTGTAGTACGTGCGGCCCAAGTTGTAGAGGCCCCCAGTGGGCAACCAGGACAAGACTCTCAGGTTCTGACTTCCCTGCATCAATCAATCATAAGTGAAGCAGGAAAGTATGCACAATGAGAGGTGACTTATCCAGATTCCAAATCCCACACACGTCAGCCAACAAATGTACTCTTAGATTATACATTGTTTATGAAATATCTATACACAATAAGGAAAATATATGAATGCACAATACATATAAACGTGTATGTATGGACATATATGTGGACCTATATTTTCATTCTTTGTTAAGTCAATCACAAGCATATTCTTGTATTAATATTTGCAAAATGAGAGAAGAAGACAATGCTTCATGAGGAAGTAACTTTTAGATAGCTGGACAAAATGTATAAAACCCAAAATGATATTTGAAAAACTAACATCTTTACCAACTTCTAGAAGTCACACTTAAAGAAGCAAACAAAAATATTACATTTTAATTCATGTTTACTTCCAGTCACCATTCTTTTAAAATGACAGATTTGTTTTTAAACATGAAAAGATTGACAATAAAAAAAAATGACTAAAGCAATATAAAACAGATTTTGAGGAAATTTGTAAATTGAATTATGAATTGTTTTGTCATGGAGGAAGTAGGTTAGGTAGCAATTTGATTTATCATTTTTAACTCCTGAAAGTGGTGTAATGAGGAAAATCTTGATCAGGTAATCAGACACTTCAGAGTTGGAGAAAACCAACTTTCTGGTCATGATATTTAAAAACTTGGGGCGCCTGGGTGGCTTAGTCGGTTAAGCGTCCGACTTTCGCTTAGGTCATGATCTCGCGGTTCGTGGGTTCGGGCCCCACGTCCAGAGCCTGGAGCCTGTTTCAGAGTCTGTTCCTCCCTTTCTCTCTGACCCTCCCCTGCTCACGCTGTCTCTCTCCCTCTCTCCTAGAAATAAATAAAAATATATATATATTAAAAAAAAAAAATTGGGGGCACCTGAGTGGCTTAGTAGGTTAAGCGTCTGACTTGGCCTCAGGTCATGATCTCACAGTCCGTGAGTTCAAGCCCCACATTGGGCTCTCTGCTGTCAGTACAGAGTCCAATTCAGATAGTCCTTCTCCCTCCCTCTCTGTCCCTCCCCTGCTCATATTCTCTCTCTCTCTCTCTCTCTCTCTCTCTCTGTCCCCTCCTCTACAAACATACACAGTTAAAAATAAATATCCACCCAACGAATGAAATAGATTAGCAATGTTAATAATCCTAAAAATTCCCTCTTCATATAAGAATGAGTTACTATCTCACACTTTTTCTAGCATCTGTAATTCTTAGAAACCTTATTCTTTATTGAGATAAGTCTTGATAAGCTCTATGCACTGGTCTATAGTCTACTTCTTTCTGTCAGCAATTCAAAAATATTTTCTTCACATATTCTATGTCCCAGGGACAGGAGCAGAACAAAGTTAATAGAATTACTAAGTCTCCAAACAAGGCAGAAATTGCATCCTTCACAGGGATACAAACTGATGCAATGCAGCTAAGTTGCACTGCCTGCACTTTCTCTCTACAAATGTGTACTATGAGGATTGCAATCATTTTTGTCCAAAAGTCACTGTCCAAATCTACACCCTACTATTAAATCTACTTGTACACATCTCTGAAAATACTTAAGTTCAACTCAGACCTGGTGAGAGAAAGAGTGCGTTCAATCGTCTATGGGCTGTTTTTGAGTAAGGAGCATCTCCTGCTTGTGCTTTTTAAATGGATTTTTCATGATCACTATCAATTACCTCCATGGTTTTAAAGTTAATATGTTTCTTATGGGAAGTCTGTGAGCCGGGGCACCTGGGTGGCTTAGTTGGTTAAGCGTCCGACTTTCGCTTAGGTCATGATCTCGCGGTTCGTGGGTTCAAGCCCCGCGTCGGGCTCTGTGCTGACTGCCAGCTCGGAGCCTGGAGCTATTTCAGAGTCTGTATCTCCCTCTCTCTCTGACCCTCCCCTGCTCACGCTGTCTCTCTCTCTCTCTCTCTCTCCCTCTCCCTCTCTCTCTCTCCTAGAAATAAATAAAACATTAAAAAAATTAAAAAAAAAAGAAAGTCTGTGAGCCTAAGAGGTCCTGAAAATCCAATATTTTAGAAGAAAATATGGCATGATTAAAATATACTGATAGGTTATTGTTATAAAATAAAAATTTAATTTGTATCTGATACTGCTCAATTACCACACACACAAATCTCAACAAATAAGTTCACTGCTAAATAATGAGGTAACCTGTATGCTAAATTCTTTATGATTGCATGATCCTTGGTGAGTTGTTACATGGGTATTTAAGAATATTTTAGTAATCTTGAGGACCACTGTTGGGTTTTTTTTTTTTTATTAGGACAAGAAAAATCGTTTTTCCATTTAAAATGCAGACATAAAGGTTCTTACTATCTCCCAGTTCATCATTCTACAAACTTTCAGGAAAGGATACAGACAACTACTAAACTCCAGGTAGAGGCTGTGGTCCCACCTTCCAGGAAACATATTCCAGAACATTCATGCACTTTGGGGGCACCCTCTTAGTTTGTCTTGCAGTACTTGAATACTCATAACCATCTGTGCCTTGGGCCATCCTGTCCTTGTGTATTACTTCTTGAACCTTGATCTATGACTTTATACTTAGCCATCAATGATTATATTTAATTTAGTTAGCTACTCAAGCCTATTCACATTTTGGTCTTTCTTAAAAATCTAGTTTAGAACATCTTTCCCTCTCACCATTTCCTAGAGTCATACTGTCTTTGTGTTTGTTCAGTAAATCATCATTAAAATATATACTTAGTGATAATTAATGAGAATTTTAGTATACTTTATAATAAATGTATTAATTTTGGAAGTATTTGCATATCCTTGAAAATAATAAATTACTATATTTGAGTAAGCATATATATTTTTAAAAATCATTTCTTTATCTGAAATGAATAATTATTTTATTCTTTCATATTATTGTCATGGATCCCCATGAAAGCTCCATGAAATGGACGAGCAACTCTCCATTTTACTAATGCAACTAGAATGCAGAGGATTTCCTGTGATCATGGAGCTATAAACTGCAGCGGATGGGACCACAGAGTTATTCTGACTCAGTCTCATGATCTTTTCCTTCAAGCCATCCCTGAATTCACTTCGGAAGGTCTCAACCAGAAAATGTCAACTTAGCTTCGCTAGCTATGAAAGTCTGGTGGAGAAAAGTTATGCTTCATGTCAAAACGACTTCCTTAATGTCCCCATGTAAGGAAACAAGACTGTACCTGAACAGGAGGTAGAGGGTTCCTTCCTGGAAATCCATGTGAGTCATCTCCAAACCAGTCAGCCAGTTCTAGAACTCACACCTTGTTGAATTAGGATTCCTCCACTCTGCCAGCTATGTTCTAAAAGGTAAACTAAATTTCCATGATGCAACATCACACCTGAATGATCAAAGAGAGGTGGGAGAGATTTGTTCTCCCTTTGACTATATCATTTTTCTTTCTTTAGTTCCCAAAATATTAGCTTATACACTTATAGCTACTTACCTCTCTATATCAGGATAAAGGACTGAGGGATTTATAAAGGGCACTAAATACCATTCTTGGAAAGCAACTTCTCATACGACCCCAAAAAAAGTCATTCCCTGCCTCCAAAAAAATGTTATTGATTGTCTCTACAGAAAATAGAGCAGAAAACTGCTTATCAGAAGAGTACAGTTTCTGTTTGAAATATGTTTACACCTTCTCACCTCATGTTTCTCTCAATTACATTTCCTCTGCTACTCTGAGCTAAGATATTTGTAATACTTTTTTTCCCACATTTGTAACTTGGTATAAAATAAAGAAAACAGGATCTTGAGACTGTAAAATAATAAACCTAGGCATTTCTAGTGATACTTAGCAACATCAAAATGACATGACAGCCATAGATATTTTCATCCAAAGACTGTTAAGAGCAAGTCTAGACTCCTGGAGGAGTTCAATTCTTGGAGGCGGAAGGGACCTTTGGGATTAGCTATGGTAGAGTTAGGTGCCCCAACACAAATGACATATTCAGTTGACAGAGACAGACAGACAGACTACAGCTCCTTCATGTGGCTGGTGCTCACATGAGGGAGGTGCTCATGACCCAGACTGCTCTCTTCACAAACCCAGGCTCAGTACCCATAGCGCAGCACAGCCTGCACACACAAGAGAAGAAACCAGTCCTTTCCCAAAGAGCAGATTAAGCATATTTTTTTCTGCAGCATCTTTTCCTGCAATTTTGATTTCCCTAACACATTTTGATAATGCCACTTCTCCCCAGTGGTGTCATCAAAAAGGAGAAAGAAAGACTCCTCGCCTCCGTGTGTCATACCCCTATCTTCTCTTTCACCGCCAGCCTGGTGGCTGAGCTTCCCATTAATTTTGGCCCTTTTGTCAGACTACCTGCCCATCAATCAGACCCCTGGCCTTCAGATGAGCCTGGAGTCTGTGACAGACAACGGAGGAATGAGTTGTGCTGAGCTTTCAGAAAGCCGGGCCACTAGGGGAATGAATGCTGTTCAGGGAAGACACAACTCTAAAGAGAGCAGCAGGGGCTTTATCTCCCAGGCCACTTGGATCACACTAACAACTTAAGCCCTGCTGACATGCTGTGTCCAGGGTCCAGATAGCTGCAGTCCAAAGCTAGCTTTGGATAGCTCTTCTTTGGTCTTCAAAAGCAAAGAAAAGGAAAGACTGATATAAATTTGCATCAGGTTGTTTGTTGATTAATAGCTGATTAATAGTTGATTTCAAATATTTGCAAATCAAAAATCTACTGACACAGTATCAACGTCCTTGTATGAGACATGTGTGCATGTGTGACTATGTGAGTATGTGCATGAGAGAGAGAGAGAGAGAGAGAGAAAGAGAGAGAAAGGAGGGAAGGAAGTAAAAGGAAGCCACAAAGAGAGACATATAACCCTGCTCATTGTTCAGGTAGGTGGATGCTATTAAGCAGAGGACCCAAAATTGGGAGAAGGTGCAAAGAAAAGGAGTCCCCTGTGAAGGCCCATGAACAGTGTTGTCCCCTTATAATACCACCAAAACCACCACAATGTTCACCATGCTCACACTGCACATGCATGCAAATGCCTGAGTTTCACATTCTGACGAATGTAGGATAAAACAGCAGCAACTGTCAAAAGCACAGGAACCGAAGGTAGAGGTGAACATGAGAAGATACAACATAGAAATTTCGTAAAAATCTTAGGTAGGGTTTTAGAATTTCACAGCCCTTGGAAATGTAAGAACAATACAAATTCAATGAGATCCTCCAGGAGCAAATGGGAATCAACCTGCATTATCTACTTGGGTAATAAATTCTGTGTCTTAAAAGCTTAGCACAAGCACATGTGTGCATACATGCACGCACGCACACAAAAAGCAAAGTAACAACACGGGCTCAAAAAATATACAGGATCATTTAAAGACTAAAGAGAAAATATCAGCAACAGAATTGGGATCCAGAAAGGCCTGGCCTTAAAGGCAGAATGCTTCCCATCCATAAATGTCCCAAAACTGGCATCAATCAGACAACCATACAACCAGAGTTAAAAAAGAGCCTTCCCCACCAGCTTCCCCATTCCAGTCCTCATGGTAGTTTTCAGGCTCCCCAGTTAGTACCCACAACAAGGTGGCTGAGGAATCTCCCCCTTATTAGAGACAATCTGTGGATCTCCAACAGCATGGGCCGTTGGTCAGCATCTTCCAACCCAAAGGCCATCAACAATTCCTCTAACAAAGAAGGCTAATTTTCCAGCTAGACACCGGCAAATTCAGGTGGATACTATTTCCATTAGAAATTATTGTGCTCATTTTTGCTGGAATAAATATTCACAAGGCTAAAACAAAAACAAAATTGCTAATCAGATGATATTCAATAAAAATTAAAGCACATTCTTAAAATCACTGTGTACCAACACCACTTAAAACATTCCCTATTTCATCTCTGATTTATGCATAACCACCAAAATTACTACTCACAGGGAGAAGAGAACACTTGAACACATTTAAAATCACTGTAGTTCAAGCTGGAAAAATTCAGGGTAGGAGAGAGCCCCTCTCAGCACTTTATAGTACATAGTAGGAAATAAGTCAGCTAAAGCAAGTCTGTTTTCTACAGTAGTTCTATTTGTCGTAGCAACCTCATGTTGTAAACATTCATTCATGCCATGTATCTTGGTCCTACATTATGCTTGTCTTTGTTAATTATTGTGAGGGCAACAGAGGAAATGTCCCTGCCCTCACAGAATGAGATACATACACAGGTGACTCCAATGCCAACAGAATGTGAGAAATAGCTTTGGACACAATATTATTCATCATTATCATTCATTAAATACATATTAGGGGTCAGATACTGTGTGGTGAGTCTACCCTCCACAACAGCAAGGTGTATATTATTAACATTATTATTTATTTTTGAGAGACAGAGAGAGACAGAAAACGAGCAGGGGAGGGGCAAAGAGAGAGGGAGACACAGAATCCAAAGCAGGATCCAGGCTCTGAGCTGTCAGCACAGAGCCTGTCACAGGACTTGAACCCAGAAACCATGAGCTCATGACTTGAGCTGAAGTTGCAGGCTTAACAGACTGAGCCACCCAGGCGCCACAGCAAGGTCTTTATTATTATGCCAATGCCAACAAAAAGGAGGAAGCAGATGTTTAGAGGAGGCGATTGCTCAGCAGCAAGGAGTCTATAAGCGGCAGAGGTAGATAGGTGAGTCTGTATTAAGTGCCCATGATTTTTATACTAAGTTACAACATATTTAAATAAAATGTTATAGATAATCACCAAGGAAAGATATTAGAGGCCGTTGGTGGTGGCACTCAGCATAATGTAGATTGTCTTTGGTAGACTGATAGTTTGGCTTAATCATAAGTAGGCAGAGGGCCTTTCTGGCAAAGGGAAGTAAATGAACAAAGCCCAAATATGGAAAGCATAGCACCCATCCCACTGCAGGACGGACTTATTAAACAGACTGAAAAGACCAGCAAAGAATCACTAACATAGCACCAATGATAAATGAAAACAATTTGAGTGTGACTAGAGGTAAAATTTGGAAAGAAATGAAAAGAGGGGAGACATTTTCACTTGGATTATTTCACACACAACGAGGTCAAAAACGTCTCCTCCCAGATTACTCATTTTCCCCATGAAAACAGTCCCTTCTTTCTATTGCTCATCTCAGAAAATGGCAACTCTACCTACCAGTAGCTCAAGAAACAGGCGTGGCCGACCACCATGATTCCTCCCCCTTTCTCTTGCCCCACCCATCTCATGATCACGAAGTTCATCCATTTGCCTCGGAAACTGCCTCTGCCCTTCCTCATTCCCTGTCCCTTTTCTCATTAGGCCACAATCATCTCTCACCTACATCACAAAACCCTCTTAACCAGCCTCTCTCTCACCAGGCTTTTCTCCTCTCTATGCAATATGAAAAAGGCTACAGCCCCGAAGCTACATGGACAAAGCAAATTTGATCAAACAGGTACACGCGCTTATCATCATCTACCTTCCTGAGTGTAACTTAGTTTTTATGTTTCTCAAATAACTCCTGCTTTCTCTCACTGGAGACACCACACATTGTTGTCTCGGCTTGGTTTTCTCTCTCTTGACCTCCATCCTTCCTCACCATCTCCAGGTACACACATCACAAATACAGACTGAAAACTGTGGCTTCCAAGAAGCCTTCCCAGGTTCCATTGTCTAAATTCAACATATCTGCTATATAAGTTTCCATGCCAAGTATCCTTTCCCCAAAACGTGCATCACACTCCATCACACTGCCTGCTCACTTGCCTGCTGCACCTAGATTTAGGGTTCTGATGTGTTTGACTTTTTCATTTTGTATCCTCAAGGCTTAAAGAAAAGTGGCACAACCCTCACTTTTTTTTATTTTTATTTTTGAGAGAGAGAGCATACACATAAGCAGAGAAGAGGAAGAAACAGACAGAGAGAGAGAGAGAGAGAGAGAGAGAGACAATCCTAGGCTCCATACCCAGTGCAGAGCCTGATGCAAGGCTATCCCAGGAACCATGAGGTCATGACCTGAGGTGAAATCAGGAGTCTGAGGCTTAGCTGATTAAGCCACCCAAACACCCCAAAACTCAATATTTAAATATCAAACAAATGCAGGGCACCTGGGTGGCTCAGTAGGTTAAGCATCCAACTTTGGCTCAGGTCATGATCTCACAGTTCATGAGTTCGACCCCCACATCAGGCTCTATGCTGACAGCTCAGATCCTGGAGCGTACTTCAGATTCTGTGTCTCTCTCTCTCTCTGCACCCCCCTCCTCGCACTCTGTCTCTCTCCTCTCTCAAAAATAAATGGAACATTAATTTTTTTTAAAAAAATATCAAACAAACGTATACCAATGAATGAAGCAGAAAAAAAATTAAAGGACAAGGCATGGGACCACTCAGTATGACCTTAATTAAATGGAATTTTTAAGTATATTCATAAATATATATTCTATAAATAAATTGAAAAGAAAACTTTAAAATAAATATATTTATATACATATATATTGTGTATACATATGTATATAAACAAATATATCTTTATATACATGTACATTTTATATGTATAAGAACTCATTCATATTCTGTGAAGGAACTGGACTGTTAAAACAAATTTGAGGAAAGATTAGAAGAAATACTGATGAACTGTTTTATGATATTGATGGAGAAAAATTTCTAGGCATAACATCAAAAGCAGAGAACATAAAAGGAAAGATAAAAGATATAAAGGAAAGATATAAACATAAAAGTCAAATATATTTGACTACATAAAAATTTAAGTGGTCTGTATTAGGAAGAAAAACAGCACCATTAACAAAGTTAAAACTAGAAACAGCAAATTAAATTACGAAAATATAACTTGCAATATATGACCAAGAATTCCTATCCTTAATATATAAAGAGCTCTTAAAACACAAACAAAAAGGTGAGCCACCACCATAAGACTTACAATTCTTACTGTGAGTTTAATGAATTTTTCTGGAACATACCACTCTACTATACCCTGTTCAGCACAATTAAATATTCATCAAAAAGCCATTTTAATACATAGGTATCTTAGCAGGAAAGTAAAGGAGTGTTTCCGATTTTGGAAAAAAAATTCAAATAAGTAATTAAATAGAATTTTCCTCAATTCATATACTAATTATTAGTGGCCTAGGATATAAGTTTTAGTAAGCCATGAAAATAAGGAACCAAAGTGGAAGATCGGATTTAAAACCCCTTGTGGGAATCCTGGATCCCACATGACATATGACAACTCACTAGGAATATAGTTCTCATCTTTGCTTAAGGGTAGAGGGGGTGGGGGAAAGATTTTGACAAATTTTAGACAGAAGATTACATAACAAATAGCATACACAAAAGTAAACTCAAAATGGATTTAGGTGTGAGACCTAAATCTACAAATATCCTACAAGAGAGCAATGTCCCTGACATTGGCCACAGCAGTGCCTTCTAGCTATGTCTCCTGAGGCAAGGGAAACAAAAGCAAAAATAAACTATTGGGACTACATCAAAATAAAGATCTTCTGCACAGCAAAGGAAATAATCAACGAAACTAAAAAGCAACCTACAGAATGGGAGAAGATATTTGCAAATGACATATCCAAAATATGTATATATATCCCAAATACGTAGTATCCAAAATATATAAAGTATTTATACAACTCAACACCCAAAAAAAACCCAAATAATCCTATTAAAAAATGGGCAGAAGAGACATCCAGATAATCAAAGACACAGGATTTTCTGTGTCTGAGAATGATGCTCAACATCACTCATCATCAGGAAAATGCAAATCAAAACCACAGCGAGATATCACCTCAAACCTGTCAGAATGGCGAAATTTTTTAAAAAATAAAATAAAATAAATACAAGAAACAACAGGTGTTGGTGAGGATATGGGAAAAAGGAACTCTACTGCTCTGCTGGTGGGAAACTGAACCAGTTTCAGTGTAACCCCTCTGGAAAACAGTATGGAGCTTCCTCAAAGAGCTAAAAATAGAACTACCCTATGATCCAGTATTGGTACTACTGGATATTTACCCAAAAAATACAAAAACACTAATTCAAGGGATACAAGCACGCCTATGTTAACAGCAGCATTATTTGAAATATTCAACTCATGGAAGCAACCCAAGTGTCCATCAAGAGATAACGGATAAAGAAGATGTGGGGTGTATGTATGTGTATAATGGATTATTATTCAGTCATGAGATTTCTTGAATGAAATCTTGCCTTTTGCAACAACACCAGTGGATCTAGAGAGTATAATGCTAAGCAAAATGAGTCAGAAAACAAAAATACCACATGATTTCACTCATTTGTGGAACTTAAGAAACAAAACAAGAGGACAAAGGAAGAAAAGAGAGGAAGAGAAACCAAGAAACAGACAAAGATAACAAACTGATCGTTACCAGAGGGGTGGTGTGGGGGGGAGGATGGGTGAAATAGGAGCTAGGGATTAAAAAGCACACTTGTGGGGCGCCTGGGTGGCTTAGTCGGTTAAGCATTTGACTTTCGCTTAGGTCATGATCTCGCGGTTCGTGAGTTGGAGCCCCGCGTCGGGCTCTGTGCTGACTGCCAGCTCAGAGCCTGGAGCCTGTTTCAGTCTGTGACTCCCTCTCTCTCTGACCCTCCCCTGCTCACGCTGTCTCTCTCTCTCTCTCCTAGAAATAAATTTAAAAAAAATAAATTAAAAAAAAATAAAAAGCACACTTGTTTTTTTGTTTAATTTTTTTTAATGTTTATTCATTTTTGAGAGACAGAGACAGAATGTGAGCAGTGGAGGGGCAGAGAGAGAGGGAGACAGAATCTGAAGCAGGCTCTAGGCTCTGAGCTGTCAGCACAGAGCCCGACGCAGGACTGGAACTCAAGAGCTGCAAGTTCATGACCTGAACCAAAGTCGGATGCTCAACCAACTGAGCCACTCAAGTGCCCCTAAAAAGCACACTTGTGATGAGCACTGGATGATGTATGGGACTGTTGAATCACTGTACTGTACACCTGAAACTAATATAACACTGTATGTTAACCACCAGAATTAAAAAAAAAAAAAGAAAAAACAATTTTAGCATTAATACTCATGTTTGAAAGTAGGATTTACATATTTGTGCCTTCTTCCATCAAACAAAACCCAAACTTAATGTATGATTTAATGCAGTTCTGGGGTGCTAGGCACCCCCCATCCAGTTACCTAAAAGTGGTATATATAAATCTTCTGTAAAGAAAATTTACATTCAGCCTCAAGAATTACCCTAAAAATATCTAAGGACCAAAATTAAAGGCATATAGACTCATAATTTTTAAAAATCATCTTATAAAATGAATAAATAAGCAGTCATGGGCAAGCATTCAGACACCCACTGATTGCACCTAATAGATTTATTAGACAGAGAAATTATAAATCACATATGTGAAATATATTTAAAGAAATAATAGAGAAGACTGACAGGAAGCAAAAAAAAAAAAAAAAAAAGATACAGGTCACCAAAACAGCCCAGACATTATGTGGAAACTAATTTGACAATAAACTATTTATAAAAAAAAAATTAAATTAAATTAAAATTTAAATTTAAAAAAAAACAGCCCAGACATACCTGATAAAGAACTAAATAAATCTATAGAAATTAAAAAATATGATAGTTGAAAAGACTATTATAGACAGCTGAAAAGAAAGCTAGCACACTGAAAACTAAAGCTGAGAAAAATACAGAACATAAATTACAGCTATATAAAGTGTTAAGAAATGGGAAAGAGAAGATTTTAGAAAACACTAACAGAATGAGAAGTCCAACATGGAGTCAGGACAATTCAAAGCGCTAACAGAAAATGGGAGAAGAGATGACTACTTGGAGAGGTAATGAATGGAGTTGTCAAGAAATGATGAAAGATACCAATCTCCCAAATCAAAAAGTTGGGAATCCTGTACTTAGATAACTTCTAATGAAACTGAAGAATTAAAAAAAAAAATCGAGAAGTTTTGAAGAACAGCTATCAAAAGAAAAGTTAACCTACAATGGACGAAAGGTTTCTCAACTTACTGGCTTCTCAGCAGCAACCATGAAAGTCAGAAGGTAATAAAGCAACAGTTTTAAGATGTTAAGAGAACATATGATCAGCCTAGCATTCTATAGCCTTAAAAGCATCTTTGAAAACTGGGGTCAACATAAAAACACTTTCATCTTAACAGAATCTGAGTTTACCCCTACTGGACTGCCAAAAAAGAAAATTTAACTGATATATTTGCAAAAAAAAACAAATTGCAGGTCGTGACTATAACATTTTAGTTTCTGGCTCCATGTCACATCATCTAATATGGTCCATGCCAAAGTTCTCAGGATTTAAACAAGCTGCATGATTCTCCCAGTACCTCAGCCTCTCCATTCTTTGTTCTTCTTTACTCAAACGGTTTTGTTCTGCAGCTTCCTGAGCTCCCCACAGCCATGACTGGATCGGACCTTCTCATCAACAGCAACTATCAGCACTCCATTCCCTCAGCTTCAAGGATTCCACTCTCTGACCACCAGCTCCAGTATTTTTAGGGCATCCTTTTTAATAACATAATCACCAAAAATCTGCAAGTAACTGATCTTCCATCATTTTCACTATACTGCTGAAGACCTCATGCCATCACTCTCACTTCACCCATGACATGCAATTTAGAGTGTATGACATGCAATTACAATCATTCCTGCTCACATACTAAATTCTCTTAACACTGTGTCTCATGTCATTACACTCACCAAGAAAGAATGCCAATCTCACTGAAGACAAATCTCCATGTATGCCAGGGACATACACATTGGTGGTATGACTGGATAAAAACATACCACCAGGATGAATGACTTATAAATATATGTGTGTGTTTATAAATATATATGTTTATATATAAATATATATTTAAATATAAAGATCTATATGTATGTAACTTTATATATGTGTGTGTATAGATAGAGAGAGGCCCTTGGAAATTCTCATCATTTTCCAAATTGATGATTCCACATCTTCTCCTCTTTCTTCTTAATGACCTTGCTTTTCATTTCCCTGAAGGGAAAAAAAGGAAGCAGTTCAAAAGGGAACTCCCACAAGACCCCCATGCATTTGCTCTCTTACCCTACACTATTCTGGATAAAACAATGTTAACTCCTATGGATGTCCAGCCTCTTCACTGGTACACCTGACCCTGCCTTACTCACTGACCTAAGATTGTCTTTTATTAATTCCCCTTCTTTGTCTTGCCTCATAATTTCTCCCCAGTCTTTTCACAAATTTAATTACCTTTCCCAGTTAGAGTAATTCTTTCTAGTCCTCACTTCCTATTATAATTACCATACTCAAAATCGCTCAAAATATTAAAATAAGCCACTGCCACAAATTAGTCTCCTCCCAGTTTTTTACCTCAATGATCACAAGCTGCTTTTTGTCAAATGGCCAATGACTTCCCTCTCTTCCAGAATCTTCACAACTAGATTTCCAGTCCTCATTTTACTTGACTATCAGCATTTGAGATTGTGGCCCAGTCTTTCTTAAAATATTTTTCTTAACTTAGCAGCTTCCTTCACATGAGACTCTCTGGGTTTTCTTTCTCTGGCCACTCCTTTTTATTCTCTTCAGCTGGTTCCTCCCCATCTCCCCACACTCTAAATGCTGGAGTGCCTCAGGCAGGGCTCCATATTTGGACCCATTCCTCATACACACCAATTCCAGCCTACCCTTCACTGAATACCAGATTCATACATCTAATTGCCTATTTGTCATGTCAACTTAGGTTTTTGCAAGTCATCCCACATCAAGCTCTGGATACACTCCACCAACATCTAAATGAGATCTCCCTACTGTCTCCCTCAACTCAGTTAATGAAAACTCTATCCTTCCAATTAGTCTTTCGGGCCTTAAATCTTGGCATCATCTTTGACTCCTCTCTTCTTCTGCATTTCATCAACAACCCATCAGCAAATCCTCTTAGCTCTACCTTCAAAATATATCCAGTACCCAACCACTTCTCAACACCTCTGGTGTAAGCTGCCATCATTTCTCACCTCGATTATTGAAAAAGCTTTCCAACGGTCTCGCTACTTGCGTCCCCACTGCACCACAGTCTATTTTCAGCACAGCAACTACAGTAAGCCTTTTAAAACATAAATCAAAACATTTTGCTCCTCTGCTGAAAAACCTCTAATTACTTCCCCTGTATCTCAAAGTAAAAGCTAAAATCCTCACAGTCACTCATAAGGCCTTTATGTGATGGGGCCCTATTACCCCTCTGATCTCTTATCCTATCATTCTCTCTTCTGCTTACTTTCTGTTAGCTACCTTCTTGGTCCTTCAACACGCCACGAATGGTATCACCTCATGGGCTTTACATTTTCTGCTATTCCACTGCTGTAAACGTTTTCCCATTAGAGTCCACTTGGTTCACACTCTCACCTCATTCGAGTTATTGCTCAAATACCTCTTTTTCATTGTGGTCATTCCAGACAACCCATTTGAAATTGTACTCCCATCCCTGCCAGTCCTCCTTTCTAGCTATATTTTCTATAATGTTTATCAGCTTTTCATAAAATGTTTATTTTAGTTATTACTATTTTTTTCCTCCAATTGGCATTGAGGGCATGGAGATGGGTCCATTTTGACCAGCTACTCATAATCATCCATTAAAAAATCAAAATAGGTTGAAAGTAATTTGAGCCAGTATGTTTAAGTAGGGACTATTTCTTCCCCAGTCTTCTGCTTTTTCAGCTGGAAAATGAAGATAACAGTGAACGTGGGCATCTCCACCGGCCTGGCCCTCTGAAAGATTACATATTTCTAGCCCTTTTAACAATCCACTTCCCCAATCCAGCCTTCATCATTCTGTCAGTAAGAAATATTTGATTAAGACTTCACGTGAGAACTAAAATTTTATTGTGTTGAACTAGTAATCTGTATGTTAATACCAGTGTCTCCCAATTCATGAAACACTGAAATATGTAGGAAGTATTTGTTGAATAAATCAATAGAATAAATGAAGACATGGGAGCAAAGAAAATGTTAAATAGGTAAATAACCAAAAAACATTTGGTGAGTTAGTGAATAAAAGAATGGATTTGCTGTTGGTAAAATCCTGGAGTTCCTTGTTCCCTATTTCCTATTGTAGTTGCAGTGCTTTCCTTGCAAATGTAGCCCCTTATTTTCTTTTAGAAAATGATTTTCTTGTTTATTTTGAATAGCTCTTTCATAAGTACTTTGCATTGCTCTTGGTTACCTTCAGCCGAATTGCATTAAACAATGTTCCTCCTTCCTGTTTATATTTTTCAAATATTTATATACCATTATCATGAGCTCTGCTCACTGTTGTTGAACTAAGCTACATGTTATTAGTCTCTTGTTAAAAAGAGCTCTCCATCCTTTTAATCATTTTCTTCCTCTTGCCTGAATGCTCTTGAATTTGTCTACACTTTCATCCTTAAAACAGATCAGGGAACAAATTTGGAGTAGCTCAGTAACTACTAGGAACTATGTGGACAAAAATCCACCTTGTTTTGATGTCTGAGATCCATGGATGCAGTCATAGACTATGTGAGTGCCTGAGACACATAAATAATGGTCTATTCCTCCTGCACTGCAGTGACCAGTGTAGTGTTGGTTAATGTGGTCAGCTGTGAATGAAAGGCTCATGCACAAACCATAAATGAAGGGTCACAGTATCAGAATAATCTGACCCCGTGAAGTTCCCTTTCCCTGTAGACTAATTCAATTTTCAGGCAACTGAAAGAGATATTTTCAAAGAAGACCAAGGGAGAGTTCCGGTCTCTAAACAGATAGACCAATCAATCCTTCAAGTTCACAACTGCATGCATTTGTTTTTTGTTGCACTGACCCTAAGCCAACGGAATATTACTCATATTTAGGATTTCAGTTGCCTAATTTGAACACTGGTCATTTGGAGAACAATGATGGTTCTGCTTGTCCTACACTTCCAGAAAATCAGAAAGACTTATGATCTTACAAACGATGCTAAATGCAATATTTGGGTCCCAACAGTAGTGCGATATTATAAATACGCCTGTGCTGCAACCCACTTTAAGATGAGTGAAGAAGAAATTTGCTAAGGGGATTTATAATGTTTTAAAGGATCATTGAATCTCAGAGAAAAAGAAGTGCATTTTCTTTCCAATACAACAGTCACAGACTTAATAAGGATCATTTCCTTAAAGGCAAGCTTTCAGAATGCATGCTGATAAATTTCATACACAAAACATAAATTTTGTGAAATTCATTTCCACCATCTTCTACCTACACTTTCTTCTCACATGATGACTGAGATTCAGCTTTTTTTCCCCCTCTCTCCCTTATACAGATCTCCTTATAGCTCTTAGAAGAGAATGTTAAATTACTAACTTACTGTATATACTGCATAAAACAAGGATCAGATTTTGAATCCATTCTTTAATAGGGTAAGCAAAGTTCAATAGCAAAAACATCTACTGCGTTCAAAATTAGGATGTGATTATCCAAGCAAATTATACAGCACTGCATCAGCTTTGGACACTGTCCACTGCACCTATATCTGGATTGTAATCTAATGGTGTAAATATTTAGATTGTATTAATTTTACAACTTTTCTCAGTCTAAAATAAAGGAGTATAATTCAAAATAGGCACCACCTAAGGAAATAAATGTATTGTTCAAAAGAAAGTGGTACATACACAGTCATGAGGGAGGGAGGGCAAATTATCTGAAATCATGATAGATTAAATGGAGATGAAATTCACAAAGGAAGTGAATAGATTATGCAGAAGGAAAGATGCACTCAGTAAATTCTTATACAACTCAATGAATAAAAACAATAATAGAGATACTAAATTCCCAACATTTCTGGACTTCTAACTTACCTATAATTAGATTAGAACAAAAGAGAACAAAATAGATAAAGAAATAACAATCACAGAAATTAAGGGAGAAAACTCTTTAAAGCTGGAAAAGGGATCAAAAAACCTTTTTTTAATTATACACAAAACACCTATAAAGCTAGTATAGTAGTAGAGAATACCTGCATACACACACACACACACACACACACACACACACACACACGCACACACACCAGCTGACTGGCATCACTAACCATGAAAAGAAGTTAAAGTAAAACAAGTCATTCCATCTATAAAAATAAAAAAGCTTGCATAATTGGGGTGCCTACGTGGCTCAGTTGGTTAAGTACCTAACTTCAGCTCAGGTCATGATCCCACAGTTCATGAGCACCAGTCCCACACTGGGCTCTATGCTGATAGCTCAGAGCCTGAAGCCTGCTTCAGATTCTATGTCTTCCTCCTTCTCTACCCCTCCCTTAACTGGCTCTCACACATGCTCTCTCTCTCTCTCTCAAAAGTAAATAAACATAAAAAACATAAAAAATAAAAATCTTCCATAAGATAATGCATATCTATAAGAAAGTAATCACATATGAAACCTAATTTGTTGAATCCCGAATAAAATGTTAACATGGATAGCAACATTTATAAAGCATTTGTCTGATCCTGTGCTGGGAAAACAGGAGTACAGTCATTTTATCAACACCCTCACGAAGTAGGTGTAAAGATTATGCTATCCCGCTAGTTACAAAGTGGATCCAGATTTGACCACAGGCCGTCCTCTTCTCCATGTTCTTAACCACTTAGCTATACCTTTGTAATGCACCCATGTACTTATAGTATTTAACTTAACCTGTATTTACTGAAGTCAATAGTCAGGTTTTTATTCTAAGTGTTCCTGGAAAATATCAAAAAAAGGCAAACAATGAGATCTTGGATTTCAAGAGATTATGGTACTCAAGATAGTGGGGCACTGATGAAAGAAAACAGATCACTGAAACAGACCAGAATGTCAAAAAACAGCCCCATGTAAATATAGTCAGCTTATCTTTGGCAAAGGAGTAAAGGCAACACAATGGTGAAAACTGTGTTTCCAACAAATGGTGCTGGAATGGCTGGACATTCATGTGCAAAATATAAGTCTAGACACTGGGACACCTGGGTGGCTTGGTTGGTAAAGAGTCTTCCCCTTGTTTTTGGCTCAGGTCAGGATCTCATGGTTCATGGGATCAAGGCCTGCATGGGGCTCTGTCCTGACAGTGCAGAGCCTGCGAGGAATTCTCTGTCTTCCTCTCTCTCTGCCCATTCCTCACTAACATGTGTGCACACACACACTCTCACACACACACCAAAGAAATAAATATTTAAAAAATAAATAAATCTAGGGACGCCTGGGTGGCTTAGTTGGCTGAGTGTCCAACTTCAGCTCAGGTCATAATCTCACGGTTCATAGGTTCGAGCCTCGTGTCGGGCTCTATGCTGACAGCTAGCTCAGAGCCTGGAGCCTGTCTTCAGATTCTGTGTCTTCCTCTCTCTCTGACCTTCCTCTGCTCATGCTGTCTCTCTCTCTCTCTCAAAAATAAGTAAAACATTTAAAATTTTTAAAAAAATAAATAAATAAATCTAGACACATGCCATATACTCTTCACAAAAATGAACTCAAAATGGATCACAGGTCAACATGTCAGTAACAATCCTACAAGATGACACAGAAGAAAATCTAGATGACCCTGGCTTTGGCAATGACATTTTAGATGCCACACCAAGTGCATGATCCCTGAAAGAAATAATGGAGAAGTTAGACTTCATTAAAATTAAAAACATCTGTTCTGTGAAAACCATTTCCAAATAAATGAAGAGATAAGCCACAGATCTGAGAAAATATATACAAAGAAATACTTCACAAAGGACTGTTACCCACAATACACAATGAACTCTGAAACGTCAACGATAAGAAAGCAAAGAACACAACCGCACATGACAGATAAACACCTAAAAAGATATTCCACATCATTTGTCATTAGGAAAATGCAAATTAAAACAAGATACCACTATATATCTACTAGAAGAGCCAAGTCTGAAATGCTGCCAGTACCAAATGTTGGTAAAATGGGAAGTTTCATTCACTGCTGGTGGAAATGTGAAATAGAACAGCCACTATTTTGTTTGGCATTTTCTTACAAACTGTGGAAAAGGCAAAATGATGGAGACTACAAAAGCATCTGTGGTGGGGCGCCTGGGTGGCTCAGTCAGTTAAGCGTCTGACTTCGGCTCAGGTCATGATCTCACAGTTTGTGGGTCTGGGCCCCGCGTCGGGCTCTGTGCTGACAGCTAGCTCAGAGCCTGGAGCCTGCTTCAGATTCTGTATCTCCGTCTCTCTCGCTGACCCTCCCCTGCTCACTCTGCCTCTCTCTCTCTCAAAAATAAATAAATTTAAAACATTAAAAAGATAAAAATAAAAAAAATAAAAATATCTGTGGTTGTCAGGGACAGAGAGAGGAATGAGTAGGCAGAACGCACAGAATCTTTGGGCCAGTGAAACCATTCTATATGGCAGTATAATGGTGGATATAGGTCATGATACATTTGTCCAAAGCCAGAGAATGTACAACACCAAGAGCTAACCCTGATGTCAACTATAGACCTTGAGTACGTTAATGTGTCAATGCAGGGTTATCAAATGCAACAAGGATAGCATTCTGGTTAGAGATGTTGATAAAAGGACAAAGCTATGCATGTATGAGGGTCCGAAATATAAAGAAAATCTCTGCATCCTCTCATTTTTGCCCTAAATCTAAAATGTCTCTAAAATATAAAATCTATTTCAAAAGATAAAGAGGTGTAGTCTGTTACAGGTGAAAAAAAAAAAACACGTATACATACAATTTCTAGGGGCAGGTTAGACCAAGTTCTAGGAATAAAGGCAAGGAATTCTGGTTGAATTGTGGGGATTCTAAAGCATTTTATGATATAATAACAAGGGCTTTAAAATGTAAATTGGGGCATCTGGGTGGCTCAGCTGGTTGAGTGTCGGACTTCAGTTCAGGTCATGACCTCACAGTTTGGGGTTCAAGCCCTGCATCGAGCTCTGCACTGATAGCTTCAGAGCCTGGAGACTGCTTCGGATTCTGTGTCTCCCTCTCTCTCTCTCTCTCTGTCCCTCCCCTGCTCACATTCTGTCACTCTCTCTCAAAATAAATAAATACAACAAAAAAAAGTCTTTAATGTAAATTAAGTGTTCTGAAGGATGACAAGGATTCTGAGAAGAAGAAGGAAAAAAAAGGATACCAGGTGAATGCCAAAGTATGAATACTGGGGGGCATAGGGAGAGATTAGTAAAAGGGTACAAACTTTCAGCCATAGGATAAATAAGGTCTGAGGATCTAATGCATCCCATGGTGATCACAGTTGATCACAGTGTATTTTGTAACTGAAATTTGCTAATACAGTAGAAAAAGTGTTCTCTCCAATAAAGTAGAAAAAAAAGGTAAATGTGCGGTGATGGGGACAGATATGTTCATTAATGCAACGGGAGGCAATCCATGTGTACATGATTTCACAAAATACATGTATATTAAATCATCACATTATACACTTTAAATATCTTACAATTTTATCAGTCATATTAACCTTGTGTATCAATAAAGCTGGAGGGAAAAGTATAAATACTGGTGTAAAAGTGATAAAGAATCTGCTAATGGAATAACAGAGTCCAACTGAGTAAAAAATGTAGCAGGGTATAGTACAGATTAGTAGAGATGGGAGAAGATAGCCTTGGGCTGGGTTAGAAGTCTAGCTTCACTCTGACCTGAGTTCACTGGTTTCTGAGTTAGGGAAATCACAGAGAGTTGGATGATGATAATCAGTGTCAGACACTGTAGAAAACATCATTTAGATTTAAGGAAGATCCTTTCCAGTTAAGCTGGAAAAAAAAAAAAAAAGGAGGTCAACTGATAATAAACATGATTTTTGTGGTCACTTCCAAATTGGAGTGCTCATTTTTTTATCCTTCGTGCAAAAGAGGATTAAAATGTGCGGTACTGAACTGTGGCTCAAACCATCCCTTGCGAAGCAACTACTGAGTCCATGTTTACTAATGTTAATTTAGAAATAACATACATAATCAAGAAAGTGTCAAATGCCAGTTCTTAGACTATTATCTGGGCATCCCTGGTGATGCTGGGTCACCCTGCGACATTTGGGTGTCAGACAGGAACACGAACACACAGGAGAATCAACATCACAGGACTGGAGATTCTTAGGTCATGAAGTTGATGGAAAACTTGGTCATTTTAAAGTGAAAGTGCATGGAGGGGCACCTGGGTGGCTCAGTCAGTTGAGCTTCCGACTTTGGCTCAGGTCATGATCTCATGGTTCATGGGTTGGAGCCCCGCGTTGGGCTCTATGCTGACAGCTAGCTCAGAGCCTGGAGCCTGTTTCAGATTCTGTATCTCCCTCTCTCCCTGACCCGTCCTTGCTCACACTGTCTCTCTCTCTCTCTCTCTCTCAGAAATAAAAATAAATAAATAAGTTAATAAATAAATTTTAAAAAACAAAGTGACAGTGCATGGAGACCCCGGCAAGGGAAAGCCTTGCCTCATACAATGAAGGTGGCAGGGACAGGGCTAGTCCTCGATCTGAGTTCCAGGCTGCTGCTCTTCTCTCTGCACTAATTGAATAATGTGTTTTCTGATTGAGTGACCTCTTTAAAATTAATATCCTTTTATCTGTAGCTTCTGAAATAGGAAGCCAAAAATCAATTACTATCTATAGTTTTCTGGTACTGAAAGTTATATCTGTATTAAAATAGCTAAGGATGGGTGGAAATAGATAAATATCAATTTGAAGAATTCTAGATATACTGCCTTACCCACTTTACTTCCATTAAATGTCCCCAAATTGATCACAGCCTATAACCTCTCCACTATTTCCAGAAAATTACAGACAAGAAAATCTAAATCCCCTCCAAAGTTAAAGAAGCATGTTTCATATTTGACAGAGCAGACACACAGTGGGTAGGCACTGAGACATGGCTAAGGAAATGCCCAGGACACGAATGGAGACTGAGCGGAAGGAGGCACTGTAAACAAGAGCAAGCATGCTTGAAGAGGGAGAACAGAGTGTATGAACAGCTTGAGAGAAAGCAGGAGAAAGAGAGTAGAGGAGGCAAACAGACAGTATCAGTTTTGGTGGCTAAAACGGCATCTGGATCAGAGCCAGTGACACAGTCCCTCACCACTTTCCACCAAAACTCCTATGAAGGCAGAGAAAATCTAATGGCATGTAGGAAGACCTTCTGCACTCTACAGCACACTGTGCCCTGCAAACAGCATGAAGCGCACACCAATGAGAATCCTCAACAACTATCCATCTATCCATCCATCCACCACCCATCCACTCATCCAGCCAACAATATTTGTTAAGGATACACTATGAGCTGTGATTTATAATACAAATTCATATGAAGAAAATTAAGCATGAAGGAGGGGACTGTAATGACTGAGTGAATATGGAACCACTCTCTGAGGTGGTAATACTGAGTCTAAAATCTTGTTTGAAAGTTCTCGTGCCTAAATATCAAGTGCAGTCAGGACACTATTCTTAGCCTCCCCACTGGCAGCCATGTTACCATATCTGCTCAGGGCTGAAATCTCTGAGAAAACAACTAGAAATGAAGACTGTGTCACTGATGGGTGTGTGGGGTGCACAGACAGTAAATGGTAGAGAAAATGAGAAAATGTTCATTCTGTGAGAAAATGTTCATTCTACAATATATAATTCCTGCAAATTAAGTAGTATAGGCATAGAAGGGAAAAATATAGATTTCTAGAAGCTATGATTATTGGAATTTTAATTTTGTGGATTCTATGGATTCAGAATATCAAGCAGCCAAATGGTCAAAGGAGAAAACTATGTCTCAAAGCTGCAGGGTCACACTAGATCAAGGTCATCTTGGTGTCTGAAACTGGGATGTAGATTAACAATTTATATCTCCTAGTTAGCTATTGATCTGAGAGGTTCCATGGAATAGTGGTCTCTGAAAATAATTTCCAATAGTAACTAAAAGAAAATTTTAGAAGGATTTTGGCTGCCACCTTTTAGAAAAAATGGATTCAATACAGAGAAATTTAAAGAAGCCAGAGAGGTAACAGCAGCAGAAAGTAAGATGTATCAGAAATCCTAAGGAACAGAAATTATCGATTACAAAATATAAGAATTATGCAGAGAAATGTACAGAACACACCTGAGACACCCAGAAAACACACGATGGAAATGATAAAGGTTCTTCTTATGATTGTTCTTGAAAGCAGATAACCAAAAACAAAACCTAAGGATTATAGACATTCCTAAGTAATAAAGGAGAAATCTGAGAAGAGAAGCAATAACCAAAGCCTTATTTTAAGAAGTTTCCTCACCTGGGAAAGGATCTGAGTATATCATGAAAAGGAGTTGCTATACTATAGGCAGAATCAAGGAACAAGTGTGTGTTCTTATCTTAATTTTTAATTTACTATTACATTACTAATATTAGATAGTCAAAATATTTAATATAAAGCAAAGCCAACTGCCTAGAAATGCAGCAATATGTTACCACTGGCTATGCTGTGTTTTCTGTGTGAAGTTAACAGGATGATATTCTAAAATGTGCAAAATATTATATAAAGATATACTCTAGCGAAATAAGAAATTAATTAAAACTAAGCTTTTAAGGGATGAGACAATATGATAGAAAGAATGACATATTTCATTCTTCTAGCCTAAAATAATAGTTCCAAACACAAAGACATTTATTGCTACATAATGATTTATGGCACTACAGAACTAAGTAGAGCAAAGGACAAACTTTTCATTTTCCTTCACATGTTATTCTGAGCTAATACTTGATTGAGGTAAGGAATAAGACATACTTAAGTATAAATAAACCTACCAGTTCACAAACTTTAGCTTGCTTATTTGTTTTCTTCTCCCTCAGGTACTATCAAATAGAATGCAGATTTTTACAGAAGAACCATCACACAACACTTGAATTAAGCACTAAAAGAATCATTAGCATTTTCTGCCATGCCACTGTCCTCACTTAAAGTTAATAATTCTGGGTCTGAGAAGCTTAAAGTCTTAATGTTATTTTAATGACATCATTTATTTCCCAGGGACCAATGATACTGCCACAGATTCTCATACATTTTAAATGAGAAAGCGAGAAACTGTCTACATATCTAACAATCAATATGGCAAAATAAAACTAACACCAAAATTTCAGGTCCCCTTGGGAAAAAAAAAAACCCTCTATTAAATGTTTTACAAATGCTTCCATTTTGTGTCAGTTTGCATCCTACTGTATAATTACTATTCCAACTGATTGCTGTCTATAATTTTATGCAAGATATTGTGGCCTATAGTTCACTTTCCCCTGATATTAAAAACAAATAAAAATTAAACGACAAAAATATCACAAGATATATATCCAGCACAGATAGTTTAAATGGTCTATCTAATAAGATAGTCACTGAAAAACTCTCATTTGAAAACATGAGGTTAAGTCTACTACACATTATCGTTGCTAATGAATTCCCAACCACAATGTACTTTCCTGCACGAAAAAGTCAAGCTTCCATTGATAATTCTAAATGTATTCTATGTTTATGAATACCGTTCCTTTGTCTCCCACATGCACACATTAAATTTAAGACTTAAGAATTGTAAATACTGGAGAAAATACAGTATGATGAACTTCAAAGTATGAGAAATTGCATTGGTTTTTACAATTGTGTTCAGCAACTATTTAAATACAACATTTCAAAAATGTTAATTTTCTCCAGACATTTTAGACATCTCTCGTTTACTCCTCTAAAAATATAGTTGAAAATCTATGTTTGTGCATGGGTATTTGTAAAGACTAAGATAAATAAGGGGTGCCTGGGTGGCTCAGTAAGTTAGGCGTCCAATTTCAGCTCAGTTCATGGTCTTAACAGTTCATGGGTTCAAGCCTGCGTCCGGCTCTGTGTTGACAGCTCAGAGCCTGGAGCCTGCTTCAGATTCTGTGTCTCATTCTCTGTCTGTCTCTCCCCAACTTGTGCTCTGCCTCTCTCTGTCTCTCAAAATTAAATAAATGTAAATAAATAAGGAAGATAAAGAAGGTAATCCCCAACGAAACTTTTAAAAGTGCCACCAGAAGTGAATGCAATAGCAACAAATATCACTTAAATTATCAATAAGGCAAATATACTTGGATAGTTACAAAATTGTTTCTGTTTATAATTTTGTTATCATATTCAAAATCAGCATATCACCCCCAAACTGTCCTTCAACTGAGTTTATATTGGTTGGGCAAAAGTCCTTTGGAAATCTTGTACCCCACTTGTGCCTGGCTGACCAAATTGAATCAGTACCTCAAAGAAAACAGCACGTGGACTCAAAGGATATAGGTTTAGGCGCCATTTATGATATTATATGGCTAGATCAAGTCACTTCCCCTCTCTGGGTCCCAGGTTTTTTAACTGTAAAATAAGGAGATTGGAGTAAATGATCTTCAACTCTAACTCTCCATGTTGGGAAGATCACAGTGTCATTTAATGAAATATATATTTCAGTAGACCAGCCATTCATTTATATGGAAAAGAACAACAAATACAGACTCTGTCATATACCTAGGTTTCTGCCTGGGGACACTTTGTGGCTTATCAACCACTTATATTATTTTGAAGGTGCTGCTCCATATCGAAGTAAAAATCACCTTTGTTTACGAGGAAAGGGTGTGTCTTTTGGAGCAGTCATAGCTTACTTGCAAATAGTTCCCAAAAGTGGCTGTCGCCAGTATGCAAGCAATTAAGTTCTTGAGCTAGATCCAGGGGGATGAAACAGATTTACAGGAAAAACTGAGAGAATGGTATTTGCATCAGGAAGTATAATATTGAGCATGCTCCCATTAGGAGAAAAATTGTGCCCCACCTTCACCTTGGCTCATTGTGAGATCTAGGACTGACGGGGATTAAGGTATTAAAAGAGTAAAGTTAAGGAGTACACACATCCCTAAGGAAGCCCTCTGAACCCACACTGCTCAGTGTCCTGCTTGGGGAAAGAATTCCATTAAGGCACCCAAAGCCACAATGACTCCTTACAGTAAAGGAAAAGGGGTGAACTCCCAAATTCTTGAAATGGTCAAAGGCCAGAGGAATGGGAATATTTGTAAGGAATCTGGTAATAACGTTTTCTTAGTAAATAGAAACAGAAATTAATTACTTGTGGCATCCTGCTCTGGCAAGTAAGAAGCGATCAGGGTAGAAGCACGCCTGACATGGGCTACTTACCTCCTAAAACCAGTTAACGTGCAGTGTCCTGCTAACTCTAAATGATGCACCATAGGTGAGTTTTCAAGCAAACCTGTCCATTACTGAGTATTTCAGAAGGCCATGCTTCTCTGGCTTCCTACGAAAGGCTCTTAGAACAGGTGACACACATAAGCCTCAGCTTTTATCCAAATGTACTTAAAACTGCTGAGATAAGCTGGGACAGGGGAATGGAAATTTAAAGCTTGGCATTTACCTTTTCTGACACCAGTGTGTTAATGTCATCAACAGAATATAGACTTTGGAGCCAACTAAATGTGGACTGAATGCCTACCTTGACCCTTCCTGGTGTGTGACAACAGGCAAATTGTTTTACGCTGTTGACATGTCTCCACTGGGCTCTTTTCCTCTCTTACTCTTTAGAGAGCCTGCCACTGCATGTTTTCATCTACTAAACATTCTGCTCCTTTTGTTATCCTGAGGAACACATACATAGGTACACAATGTACCAATCAAATTGAAGATAGATATCCATGTGGGTACCAGGGGAGAGATTTTCAGTTAGGCAAAGTTGAGTCCCCCACAGATCAGAAAGAAAAATATCATTAAAGATTTTACATCTACCTATGTATGTATCTGTATGCATACATGTACATATCCACGTCTATGCATATTATATCTGTATAGGTTTGTGTGCTATGTATGCATATTATATATACATATACACACATATACATACTTGTGGATGTATTTTTGAAAATACTCAGAGTTCTTATGTTAGATTTGAATTGTTGAAAGACAGCAGTAAATATCAGCACTGCACGTGAAGCACATGACTTTCCTAGTTTCAAGTCTTTTAAAAATATATTCAAAGAAATTTAAGTCAATCTATCTAGAGCAGATTAATATATTCACTTAAAGCCTTATCAGCATTTACTTCCATAATGGGAATAATGTAAAGGGCAAATGTTTTGAGAACAGAGGGAGCTAGGTATGAGTTCTGCCTTTTACCCTAACTACTACTACTCCACTTGGTACTATGGAATACTATTTAATCTTCATGGGCCTAATCAGTAAGCACCTGCTTTCAAAAGTTGTTGTCTGGATTACCTGACACAGATTGCAGCATTAGAGGGTATATCAGTGAATATCTGATTTTCACTTCCTTAAACAAGCACTAGGAAGCATGGGAGGGGTTCCATGGGTGAGTTGGAGGGTGAGGTGTTAGGAGAGGCCATCAGAAGAAAAGATAGGATGCTTGGAGGTAAGCTTCCTAGAAGGACAGACAGTTGGTGGTTTCCAGTCTTCCTAAAGGCCTCTCCTGGAGCCAAGAACACTTCCCTACATAAATTAAGGCTAATTCCATGGCAAAAATTTTCATCCTGTCTCAAGGCAGCTGATGGAAATGTGGAAGAGACCAAGTGAAACGAAGGAGAAATTCATGACAGGTTCGTTGTACTGCAAAACCTTGGGTTCTCAAGAGAATAGAGAGAAAATATCATGCCTCAGAAATTAATGACTGCATTCTGTTAATCATCAGACTAACTTGCTACTGAAATTGTAAAATGCCACATTTCCCCAGAGCCAGAGCTATACCCCAGTGCCATTTCCATAATATTTAATGCCATCCCCAATGCAGAACTGTAAATTCCACCCACAATTATTTGGCTCCCATTTGATAAGTGAATATTCCCTGATACCGGAATCGAATTTCATGGCTAATAGGCCCTCTGATTACTAGGAATTGTTGGTATTTAATTAAAAAAATGTTGCTTAGCCAAGACAGTCATTATTTTCTAATGGAAGTTGGATCATTTCATGACATCCTTTCCTGCTACTGCTGGGGCGTTGGCAGCGCTAATCATCACTCACAGATAGGCTGCCTTGCCCTGGAATTTGGGTGTATAATTCAAATAATGAGAACTTTTCCAGGAGTTTTAAACTGCAAAACACATTATCATCTTTATATAATACGGCCTGTATGTCTTTTGGGATTAGGTAACTTTGGTGCCTTGGAAAATATTATCCGAATATATTATTTTACAAAAATACACAACTGTGTCCACAGATTTGCTCAACATGCTCTTTTGAGCTCAGTGGGATTTAACTGCTTCATAAAACCTGACAGTAGAATATGTGGCCTCTGCCTTCCTCACTAGGTAAGTGTTGGCCAAGAAGGAGAAGTGGTATGTTCAGGGAATGAAACACAAAAAGACGGTGACAGAAACCAGACTGACCACATGAGAGAGTCAGGACAGGAACACATGTCAAGGGTCAGGGTGAAAAGAGGAAGAAAAGGCCAAAATAAGTTCAGGTGGTGGATGCAGAAGCAAATGGAAAAAGGAGAGAGTAACTGCCATTATGCTCTGGTAACATAAGCATCTCACCAGAAATTCCCTTTATTCAGTGCACAGAGCTTTCGGTGGAGGCTAAATTAGCTCCATAAGAGCCCCTCTAATGCTTGGCAATGGAAATTTTGCATGGTTACTCAAACAAACAAAAAATTAAACAAAAGTCATGGATTCTAGATTTCAGGAGTCCAAAATTGAGTTCTCAGTCTGTTGCTATAAGCATTGCTATTGTTTACTGAATTATATAACTTTTCCAAGAATCTTCACCTACAAATGGGCAAAATGCCAATACCTCCCATCAGAGGGATGTAGGGAGAATTAAATTGTGACAACATATGATCAAGAGTTAGTGTTTTACCTGGCTCTTGGTAAGGGCTTGGGAAATACGTATGCACTACTGTTACATGAACATATTCATGGATATTATGGGAATATGACATGAAAAAGGTGATTTTTTAAAAAAAATAATGTTTATTTATATTTGAAAAGGAGACAGAGCATGAGTGGGGAGGGGCAGAGAGAGAGGGAGACACAGAATCCAAAGTAGGCTCCAAGATGTCAACACAGAGCCCTATGCAGAACTTGAACTCGTGAACCATGAGATCATGACCTCAGCAGAAGTCTGATGCCGAACTGACTGAGCCACCCAGGCACCCCAGGAAAAAGGTGATTCAACATAATCATTATGAAATAAACTTGGAATACATTTTGCAAAAATTTACAAATATAAATAATTCAGAATGTACAGGACTCTGAATATTAGGTATGCTTTCAACTTATCAAAGTTTGTTAGCAACAACTAATAAAAAGTTAAATCCCTTGGACATCCATAATGAACAAGATCAATATGCTAAAATTTGTATTAGGTATTAGATTATTTTCAAATGGGTTTTTGAGATTTTTATTGTTTGCATCTGTCCATTCTCTTTTTCTCTCCTACACTGAGATTCCTTTCCATGATTTCAGAGGCACTTATATCATGAAGACCCAAACACAGTAGTGTTTACAACACAGCATATGGACAGCATGTTTATGGTTTGCCCAATTTTTGCACATTCATTTTCCTTTTAATGCTCACAACAACCCTGTAAATTACATGTGAGGTAGATGCCATTAATATTCTAATTAAAAGGAAATTCACCAATTTTTTTACAATTATTTTTAATTTTAGAAAGTAAGAAAGAGTGCAAGCTGGGGAGATAGGCAGAGGGAGAGAGAGAGAGAATCCCAAGAGAAAGAATCCTAAGAGAGAGAATCTAAGAGGAGAGAGACAAAATCCCAAGAGACAGAGAATCAGGCTCAGTGCAGAGCCCCAAGTGGGACTTGATCCCACAACTTTGGGATCATGACTTGAGGTGAAATCAAGAGTAAGATGCTCTACCGACTGAACCACCAACTGTGCCCCTGAGGTTCACCAAATTTAAGTGCCATGTGAGAACTTAAACAGTAAACTGAGGGCCAGAGTGAGTTACCTACTTGATGTCTTTCAGTACCACATGTGTTCATAAAACACTGTACCATTGCTTTTAGGCTATATTGTAATACCCTCATATATTTATTAGAAAAATCTATCTCACATCACTTTGAAAGTTGGTTAAATAACATAAATAAGGAATGGAGAAAGGAGCGAATGTCTTTCCTGGCTTCAGTCAGGGGAAGAATAAACTTCTACAGGATTTGTTTGGTGGAATGGGTCAGATGCATACATCTGCAGCAATGCAGGTGCCTGGGGACTGTTGTAGCTTGCCTTTGGCCATGGTGCCATGGAGACCAAACTCCAATCTGCTGAGATCCACATTCGGCCCTAATGGAGCTGGGCGTGGTGCCCAATGAAAGTACAGAGGATCTTTGTGCTGTGACTTTTTGGCCAGCCCCCATGCCAGGAGGCTGTCTGGCAGTGCTATACCCACTGATCATTCTCTGGAGTAGAGCCAGGACCTGCAAGGCAGTCTGACTTCATCTAGAGGCGTCTCTACCAGAGTGAGAAGTGTGTGATCTGCCATGGAGGGTTCTCAAGTAAGTGTGACTAAAAATACATTCTGTCTGACTATGAGGGCCACCATCAACTTAGAATCCAAAGTAAGTGAAGAGCTAGTAGCCTATATGAAACAGAGCTGCTGCTGATTACAAACCATAATCTGATTCATCTCACACTGATTAGTAAAATAGCTTTTAATAGTCTGGTCATGTTAGTAGTGAATGTGGCTATTGACACGTAACAGAAAGTCAGTAAACTGACTTTGAGTTCTGCCCTGCTAAACAATGCAGGCTAAACAATGACCTGGAGTTCTGCATTGCTGTGACACCCCTAACCCTCTCTACCCAGAAATAAAAACAAAAACAAACATTGCAGGGAGAAGAAAGGGGGATCAAGATTTCATTATAGATGTAAATATAGAAGAGGAGTTGCTGTTTATGGGTACTGAGTTTCAGTCATACAAGATGTAAAAGTTCTAGAGATGTGTTGTACAACAGTGTTTACAGTTACACCATCCTTTATACTTCCTTTACTTACTTTACAGTTTCATAAAAGGGCAGACCTCATTTTATGTGTTATTTACAACAATAATGTGGTGGATTTTCCTTTACAGGAAAAAAAGCCATGGCTTGATTGTAGCATCCTCTATAATAAATCATGGGCTTTGAGTCACAAAGGCTTAGCTTTGAATGGTAGCTCAGCATAGCTAGGAAGTTACTTGATTTCCCTGAGCCTGGTTTCCTCATCTATAAAATGAGTATAATAATCCATGCCTTTCTTTCAGAAATGTTAACAAGATTAAATGAGATAAGTAATTAGGAAACCAAATAGCCCAATGATTGTTCCAGAACAGGCTCCTTCCAAGTTTAATGTTTTCTGCCTTACCACCTCAACTTCTTCTTAATGCAACATGTTTATCTAGTTTAAAGTCAAGTATAGCTCTGAACAAATGGCCTAACTTATAAGTCAACCTCTTAGGTTACATGCAGCTCTTACTAGAAAGCTCCAAGGCTTTATACTCCTTATGGCAATTACCCTCTAGTTTCTTAAAAGCCCTTGTGAGTGGACCCAGACCCCCTAGAAGTCTATTCCTGCCCATGATTCTACTACTGAGAATCACAATAATAGATGAACAGCAAGAAACAGCCCCAGTCTCCACTGCAAAAAGAACTGAAGCATGTCGTTGCTCTCATATATGTGCAACAAGAGGCCTTGAAATGCAGATCATTGCCTCAACAATATATACATTGTAAAACCTCAATTTCATGTAAAAACAATTCAAGTCACCCAATTTATGTGTCAGGAAGTCATCTAATGACGGCATGTGGTAATTAAAAGCAAAATAGCCGATCCCTTTATTCAGCATGGTAAATTTTGCATTCTACAGTGTCAACTGAAGATACCACAAATTATTCTTAAGCATAATATGAAAGAAACAACTGCCCCTTCACCTTCTCTCTCTCTCTCTCTCTCTCTCTCTCACACACACACACACACACACACACCAAAAAAAATCCAGAGGGAAACATGAAAAATTTTGTCCCCAATCTCTATGTACCTATTTATTACTTAGTCCTTAAGTAGATGAGAAATATCTTTCCAATAATTGACAGGAAATACTTAAACAGACTCATATATGGTGATATATTTTCAGAAAGAGGATTAATGCCACAGTGTTAAAGAGAATGAAAATTCAAATCCTGAATTGATTTTAATAAGATCCCTGAGCTATAGTTTAGCATAGCAACAGTGCTAAAAATAATCAATGAGATACAATTTCTCTACTTTCATTAGAAAAAACACAATACATGCCCAAAGATGCTCAGAAGGAATAAATACACTGTGAAAAACAAAATAAGAGAAAGAAACCACAGGGTAGAAATTTTATAATCGCTCCCATCCAGCTTCAAAACATAGGGAGTTAAAATACATCTGTTTTAATATGCTGTCTTGAATACGACAGACACTGATGCACATCTATTCTTTCCTCTAGCATCACTTTAGTAATAGACTAGGTTGATGTATTTGACCTTAGGTCATTCCTCACTCCCTGGGACCTTGAAGCTGCAATGAATTAGGGAAAGCCTACTGGGTGAGTCTGGCTAGGAAGCATAAGTACAGGCTGCTCAAACTATAGGACAGCATGACAAAGAATATCAAACCCACTGTATATAATCCAAACCCTATTCAGGACCATGGACAACACCTGTTAAAATAAATTCAGTTTAAGTTTGTGCTTTAGAGACAATTTCTTTGGTGTCTAGAGAATATAGGTAAAAATAAAGGGGCTCCTCTGAGAAAACTGGTATAAATAGAGGGTTCCTGTGCTGAATTTAGTCTACTGGGCTTGGGCACTATGTCAGGCCCTTGCGATGTGCTTTGGAGACTCCCAACAAGCCAAGCCAGGCCCTGTACCCTCAGAGAGGAAAACCAAAAAAAGGTAGGAAAGAGTAGGCATAAGGTCAACTGTTAATTGTTTGAAGAGGGTAGTAACTGCAGAGAAGGCAACATAGAGAGTCAAAAGAGGGATAAACAAATGCAGATAAGGGCAAGATGTGCTCCTCGGAAGGACTGGGAAACTGTTTTGCACAAGTCAGCTGCATTCATTGTTGCCCTTATCCTCAGCATCAGCCCTGTGAAATCAGGGTTATTATTCACATGTTGGATATAAGAAAAGTATAACTGAAAGAAATTAAGTAGCTTGCAACTAGAAATTGACACAGACCAAATTCTGTCTTATGTAAAACAGTCAGGGCACTTTCTCCTGCCCTTTACCCCTTTGCAGGAAGCATCTTGTGACTTCCATGACACTTCTACCATTGTGAAGATACATATGCAAATACATCTTAAAACAAGAATCCTCTGAAATAAGGATTCCAGAGAACCACAATTTTGTGTGCATATATTTGAGATTTAAGGACTTAAACAGCAGGCATTGTAGATACACTCTCTGCCTATTCGTTCTAGATCAGTGCTCGGTTAATTAAAACAAAGTACTAAGAGATTTTAGACTCAACTAATAAAGGCTTAATTCCTCACATGCATAAGGAATTTGCAAAAGATTATGGGGATACAGTCAAAAGTCCAAGAGAAGAAACTAGCCCTTACTTCACTGCATTTGCCACACTGATGTAAATATTAGAGGGGTACAGATTCTCTGCCTATCCACCTCAAATCACATCTAATGTTATCCAAGATCACTGCTTATTCTAATACAAATTTTTCTGCTTTTGCAAATCTATTACTATAATGTTAAAAGACCTATGATTTTAGGGGTGCCCAACTTCAACTTAGGTCATGCATGATCCCACAGTTCATGAGTTCAAGCCCCGTGTCAGGCTCTGTGCTGACAGATCAGAGCCTGGAGCCTGCCTCAGATTCTGTCTCTCTCTCTGTCTCTCTCTCTGTCTCTCTGTCTCTCTCTCTCTCTCCCTCTCCTGCTCATGCCCTGTGTCTGTCTCTCAAAAATGAATAAGCATGAAAAAAATTAAAAGACTTAAAGTTTTAAAATAATGAGAATACTTTTTACAAATATAAATTAAGCTGTGCAAGGTATAAGGGATTTTCCTGAGATCAAATAGGAAGGCAATAACTATGTCCGGTAAGCACACAGTTTAATTTAATAAATATGAGATGGACTCTGCTCAAAGGGAGATCTAGAGATGACTGGAACTTATCCAAATCCCTTGTGCATCATACAGGATGACAAATGCTTGCCTATCATATGTGTGCTCATCAAGTCTCCATTCAAGCATACATCCATCAGTCCTTCCTTCCTTCCTTCCTTCATTTTGCAAACATCTTATGAATTTCCCACTCAAGCCTACATCCATCAGCCTTTCTTTCCTTCCTTCCTTCATTCCACATTAAAATGAAAAGATAGGGAACAGTCCTACTCTTAAAGATGAGAAACTAAGAAAGACAGTGGATATTAAATGATAACGTCATATAGTAAATCCAGTGGTTATTCCTCACAAAATATTCTGAGAGGTAGAAGGTAACTTAAAACCAGACAGAAGGCATCAGAGAAGGTTCCCTAATGCACATGCTTGAGATTAATCTTAATGGATAAGTACTAGTTATCCAAGTGAAGGGTGAACAAAATAATGCAGGAAAAAAATCTGTGCTTCAGGGTAAAACTGCATTGTCTAGCACATTCTTCCAGACTAGCTCATTTGAACCTTGATGTGGCTATTTTACAATCTGTAGGTTGTAGATAAGTGAGAGCAACACAAAATAATTTCTGCCTAATGCAACACTGTCTCCTAGAATTTCAATGGACTTCCCCTCCCCCAATGGAAGAAACCAGCTTTTATTCCAATTTGCATCTCTTTTCAACACTCCTGTCTGTTCTCAATATTAGGTCTGTTCTCTGGATTCTCCTTTGAACTATTAAAACAACTTACTGTTTCCCTCATTAATGAGTTAAGTTAAATTTGTATATGTGTTCATTTTATATATGCATAAAAGTCATGATTTTACCTGTTTTTGAAAACAGTATACTCCATAATGAAGATCTTTTAAGGAAAAAGGAATATCTGTAAGGAGCATCATGTGCTCTGTAAACTACACTGCCTTACATCTTAGGAAGATAAAGATGATCCTGTTAATATGGATGTGACTGTGTTCTCCATTACAAGCCAACATAGTCACCAAATGTCAAAAAAAAGAGACATCACATGTAAGACACAATGTGCTACTGTCACCCACAAAATATATTAAGCAACTTTTCCCTTATTTACGAAATGAGTATTACAAGATAGTCCACCTAGAACTCAAGAATAGCCAGTGCCAAACATGATTTCAAAAGGTTTCAATTTGGTTTAAAATGTCATTATTCCAAACCAATGGAATACGGTCCTCAGCTTTTAATATTCTGAGAATCCATAAAGAGAATTTTCTATCCTTGTGACAAACAGAGATCTAGCTGTTTTCTCCATTTGTGAAGCAGCATGGTAACACAAGACATTATCAACTGGAGGAGCATTAGAAAAAACTGGGAAGCAAGAAGAAGCCTTAGAGGGGGAAAAATCCGTTTGTATTTCAAAATGTGCTTTATCTTTTCTAGGTAGAATATCAAAGTTTTCTTTAATACTCTGAAACTAAATGTTAGGAACAAAAATAACTCCTGATTTATGCTATATATAACCAGAAGTTATACCATGACTCTTAAATAGAAGTGCATGATTAACATATTCTCTTCTTCAAATGGTGGTTGGAAATATGAAAGAGTCAAATGAGATAAAATTCAAAATGTCACAGTCATTCACACTCAAGACCAGAGCCAATATTAGTGTAACTGTTTATCAATGTTAAAATCATGGAGGTCTACTTCCAACCATCCAAGAGCAGCAAACTATTCTGAACCAACCAGAGCTTGAAGAATCCAAATGAGGAAGGTGCTGAAGGGATGGATTTTAACATGAAAAGATTCCTGGTATATTTTATGTTCCCCAAAGTTAAAAGCCAAATCAAGTCCTTTTTGAATGCCACATCCACAGAGAGGGCCAAATCTACAAAGGGTTGGTGGGAGGAGGAAGTGGCAAAGGTCATATGCTTAAGTCATGAAGTGGGCTTGAGTTGGTTAAGCAGGATACATTGAGAAATACACAAGAAGTGCAGATCAGTGCCAAAAGAGAACTGAAGAATTGGCAGTTATCAAGAAATCTGTTTATTTGATACAGGAGTAGTATCACTGCTATTACTGAGAAATGAGTTTAGTTACATGTGTGCCAGGCATTACATACTTCCAACCAGAGAATATCATGTGTTTTAATCCCTCATAGAAAAAAGGAGATATTTTTTTTAAAATACAATAACATGTTATTAATGCTTACTTACAAGCATGTATAGGCAGTGAAATTGCCTTCTATTTCATTTGATATGTGCAGTCACTCGGATAATCAAGTAATTTCTATCTGTATCACCTTGAAATTATTAGTGGTAACTAAGAATAAAGACTTAGGATATTATAATTAAAGGTTGAAAGAGGCATAGCTAACTTGTAAAATACTAACCCTGACAGATGCTTCCTAGAGAGTATCTACTGTACAACACCCATTCAGATATTTAATTAAAATCCCTGGTCCACGTAACACGGGTCCATGGGAATAACAGTGCTTCATTATCCAATATGACTTAACACTAATAGATGTGTGCACTCAGTCGAAACAACTTTACCTAAAATAATGTGGCATTACAGAGGACTGATAAAATTGTGAATTTACATGAGACAGGTCTGCCATGATGGATACTGGGAAATGTTTTAGGAATAATGAATGTGGCTGGGAAAATGCAACCTAAGGCTTCTTTATACAGATGGAGATGCAGGCTCTTTCAGATTATTTAAAAGTACTATTTGAGAGGCACCTGGGTGGCTCAGTCAGTTAAGCATCCAACTCGATTTCAGCTTAGGTCATGATCTTCCAGTTGTAAAACTGACCCTCATGTCTGCTGTCAGTGCAGAGCCTGCTTGGGATTCTCTTGCTCCCTCTGCCCCTGCCCCACTTGGGCTCTTTCTCTGTCTCAAAATGAATCAACATTGTTCAGGCAGTATTTGATACTGATATGGATTTCATTTTATAACCAGGTATTGCTAGGGGTTTTCCAAATTTCAAGAATTTCTAACTTAAAATGCAGGCTACTTCTAATCATATTACTTCTCTGCTTAAATGTCTTCATGACCATCCGTTCCTGATGAATTGAGCTCAAGATCCTAAGAGTTGCATCCTAAATCTTTTTAGTTCTTGCACAAACCTATTTTGGCAAACTCATCTTTTATATTCATTTTGTTGTTCCCTGCCCCCATTCCTCTACCTTGGTAGGTAGAGATTCCCCCTCTTTTGCATGATCCCACTCCAATTCCATCTTCTTCCTTATGCTTGTTACACTCCCTTCAGCCAGATGCAAGATTCATGACCCTACACAACACCTAAAGCATAATTTAAGTTGTACTTGCTGGGTTTTGTTTTTGTTTTCAAAGTAGTATTATTATTGCCTCCTAAGTGGATACTAAAATGAATATCGTTTGTTCTTTTAGAGAAAACATTGCTTAATTCCAAAATGGAAAAACAAATCTTGACAATGCCCTCCATTACAGTGGTGAGTAGTGTTCTTGTTTTACAGAGCAACATGTTGGTACAGATCAAACTTTTTCTCTAGGATATGTGTGCATCTCCTTTTTAGTTTCCATTCACTTACTACACCCCACCTACGTATTTTACCTGTAAGATGACGCAGCACTCTCTCCCACATTTGAAAATAAAACATAAAATCCAGAGCTACATAAATTGTGACCCAGAGGTTTGTATACACTGTCGTGACATGCTTGTTTCCTAAGCACTAACCCTAATGCTATCGATCAATGAACATGGATTATTGTTATTGATAACATTATCAGCACTTCCATTTTCATGATATTGCTGGATTAAGAATATAAGTAAAGGTCTGGTGGAGCCAAACAGCCTCATTATATCTCCTTGAATGGGGCTCACTTCTAATATTTTTCTAAGGGACACCTTTTGCTGCCCTCCCAGAGATGTCTTTCTTCCAGGAGAACAATCAGCCCCAAGACAAGGATTTGAGAAAAGAGCTATTCTGCTTCTGTTATAATCCCTGAAAACACTCAATGCCAGTCAAGAGAGAGCAACCAGTACACTAGAAAATAGTGTCAAAAGTTTCTCCTTATGATTTCAACATTTTTCAAAGGCAACATTTGTCAGAGAGGTTGTTTGCCAACTTGGGACACACTCTACTGTTTCTTGAGGTTGTTCTTTAGTTCCCAAAGGCTGATTATAATACCTCTTGAGATGGTAAAAGCCTCCTTCAGATAATTAAATAAGCCATTAGAAGTGCCAACATGCCCCCAAAGTCCTAATTAGCTCACTGAACGTGAATATTAATTAATCATTTTGTAGAGTCTCAGGCGACAGTTACCATCCGCATTGTAGGGTTCCTTGGAACCCTTAAAGTGAGAGTGTTAATCCACAAATCAGAATATTCTCAACAATGGCCATTAATAAAATCTTTTAGCTCCCAACTAGTGTGTTACAAGATTTCTTTAATTTTATTTAATTTAAAAAATGTTCTATTAGTTACACCCAATGATAGCTCTGAAGCCTGTCACTTTTTCACTCTCCAAAAGATAAGGCAGGTAGAGATCACAACAAAATGTTGAATTGACAGTTTAGCACAGATCAGAGTAATCAGAAGCATCTCAGAGAAGACATAAAGCTATCAGTAACCAGAACTATTATTCTAAAACAAGAGAGAAGTACAAGAGAGACGTGATGCCTGGGTATAGAGCTAACTTTGAATTCTGAATTGAAAAGCACTAAAAAAAATTAGCAAGGGATTGCCAATATCCAAGAAGCATTTAAATACAGTGATGTAGCTAATGCTTTCCTCATATTATTCTTTAATGCACAGGAAGAAAATTATCTGATTTGACAGGAACATCATTTCTAAATTCTTGAAGAAGAGTTAAGTTAATAATCTTTAAATTCATCCTTTCAAACACAGTTAAAAATTATTTCCCTGGAGAAGCAGTATCCTAAATGGGCTAAAGTAGTCCATGCAAATAGCAACTCTAAAAGTTGTGCAGGACAGATGACTTTACTTACCTCCAAAAGGCTAGGGAAATTAAAGATTATTAATTAATATTTAACTTTCAGTAATATACTTTTAACGTTCTACTTTGCATAGCTTTCCAAAGCATACTTCTATTTAAAATGTTGAATTCTGTATAAGGAAGTAGCGGTCAGGTAACTTCAAGTGCCTATATTAATTCCTATTTCTTCCAAGACATAACAATGAGTAGTCACAAAGGACATCCATAAGGTTGAGATGATACTTACAAAGAAGACTTGTGTAGTCCACTTACTCTTGGAAAGATCAGCTTATTTAAACTCATTAAATTCCCAGTGAATGAACAGAAACAATGACCCAAACCAAGAGATTAATACCTGGAGTGGAAGCATATTGACACGAAGACAAAGGAAGAAATTAAAAAATGAAAAGCCCCAGAATAATACAGATGATTTCCACCTTTTTTACTTGGTTAACAGCAGCTCCTTTGCCTACAAAGGTTTTTAAAAATGTATGTGTAGGGGTGCCTGGGTGGCTCAGTCCATTCATTCTGCATCCAACTTTGGCTCAGGTCATGATCTTAATGTTCGTGAGTTCCAGCCACACATCAGGCTCTGTGCTGACAGCTCAGAGCCAGGAGCCTGCTTCAGATTCTGTGTTTCCCTCTCTCCCTGTCCTTCCCCTGCTCTCAGTGCCTCTCTGTCTCTCAAAAAATAAATGTTAAAGAAAATTTAATGCATGTGTAATATATTATATTCTTCTGTAGCAAACCTCAATATCATGACAAAAAGATAATGTTAGTTACTGAACCTGCAAAAATTGTTCTTAATCATAGGCCCTTGCTTTTTCCAGGGATACGATATACCATACCTCTCTTACAACAAGGACCATAGTTGTTGCTTGGGAGGAAGCCAAAAACCATAATAAACCCCAAAATAAAACATGAAGATTCTGTGTTTTTACACAAAATTTAAACAATAATGAAGCAATAAATTATAGGTAAAAGTATAAAATTAAAACTGTCATTAGAACATACAAGTAAGTCAAAAATAGTCAATATGATCACTATGATTAAACTCTGACTTTTGCTCTGAGTTGCCAAATAGCCAAATAAAACTCGCAACTGATCAGTTATGGATCAGTTATGATCAGGAAAATGGATTTCACTATCAGAAAAAAATGAATCAAAAGAGTACTTCAACTTTTCTTGGTGCTTAATTTTAAGAAGTGAATCTTTCACATACTGGGATGTCAGTGTTCTAATAAAATGGACATAATTATATTTTCAAAACAGATGCAGTAGAATATTTCATGTGGCCCTTTCTTATAATGGCCTTGTAATGACAGCTCAATGAAAGTGATTTTACAAGGGGAGACACCATTGTGGTTTTAATAAGTAACCTGTGGTAGCTCAGTGGACTGAGAAACTTTGTTTCTAGCAGAGATCTTAATATAGCTAATATCTCTATGATGGTTTTTCATTTGCTTCAAAAAAAAAGAAAGAAAGAAAGAAAGAAAGACCCAGTGATTAAATTATCTTCTTCCTCAAAAAGTCTTATAAGGACTTAACCATCTCCTGGAACATTAGGATGGGGACTATAGTGATTTTTTCCCCCATGCTGTGTGTGTGTGTTGGGGGGCGGGGGGGGAGTAATATATTTCAGTTTGTTTGTACAGCTGACCAACAGATAGGGAGTGATGAGTGAGAGACACTTTCCGTGACTGTTGGAGGAAAGACCTTCAGGGTCTATATGATCCACAGCAGCTCACCTTTCAAAAAGGAAAATGATCACAAATAATTACATAAATAGACTAAATAAACCACAGGGATAAGATCTCACAAAAGAAGCATTAGAAACTACCAATATGGGGGCACCTAGATGACTCAGTTGGTTAAGCATCCAACTCTTGATTTTGGTGCAGGCCATGATCCCACAATCGTGGGGTCAGGCCCCACGCTGGACTCTGCTGAGCATGGAGGCTACTTAAGATTCATTCTCTCTCTCTCTCCCTCTCTCTCTCTCTCTCCCTCTCTCTCTCTCTCTCTCTCCCTCTCTCTCTCTCTCAAGTTAAAAAAAAGAAACTACTGGTATGTTCATTCAACAATTTCTGATTCTTCCAGAAATCTGAGAAACACAAGCATAAACAAAACACAATCTTCCACCCATGGATCTAAACAAGACTTATCTTACCTTCAGTGTTGGTGACATTTCGGGGAAGTGGCAGGATTGTATCCTGCGAATGGAAGTAACTGAAAATACAAACTTTCTGGAAGGAAGGCTTACAATAAATAAGAAAAATCTCAAATATTCATGCACTTTAATCAGCATCTGTCTGCTAAGAGATGACTCTGAATGAATTGTGATGGGCATTCGCACGTATGAATAAAACATGTTATAAATTACCCATATACCCCAAAGAAACACAGTAGCTAAAAGTTTTCCAAGTTCAGAAGGTGTTCTATATCCAATATTATAGTCAAATACACATATATATGGGGAAGAATTAGATGAGGTCTGAGTAATTCTCATGTTTTGTGTGTGAAGTGTTCTGCATTTTCTACCTTTGATAATGAACAAGCGTTATCACTTCTAGTATCAAAAAGTTCTTAAAATTAACTTTTGAAAGCTAAACTATGAAGTAGTGAGATACAGAGTTTCCCGTATTAATTTTAAAAATAAGTCTTTTTATTGAGGTAAGCTGTTTAAAATGACTACTGGGACTAAAAATGGTTTACTTCCAGACTTACCTAGATATTGTCAAAGTGCTGGAAATTTCCTTGCAAAACATCTTTGTCAGATCCTTATAAATCACAACATGTTCAACTGCTTCACTTCGCACTGAACAGATTGAAAGATGCTGTGCTTCAGCCTCAGGCTCCTCAAAGAAGCTCCAAATTACAGTAATTACAAATTTAACCTCTCTTAAATAAATTAAGAATCAAAATGATGAAGACAGTTTCATCTGACAGCTTTGGGGAGAGACTGAAGTGTTACAAAAAAGATTCAATCTTAAATTCCTCAGGACCCCGGAACAGCTGGATTTAGTGTGAGAAAGGACTTAGGATCACCCACTTTTTAATCTTTTCTGTAGTGTTCAGACCTGAAAATTGTAGCCCAGACATAAAGTGAAAGACCTAGAAATTCAGGGTCAGAGCAGACACTGAACCCAGTCTCTAAATGGCAGTGTTGAGCTCATGCCACATATCTGGATTCAGCTTTATTATCTGAGTTAAATCTCTTACACAGAGTTCTTAAAACCACAGTTCCATAAGCACTGTCTAAGGCAGCACGTTACAACAAAAATGTAATAAGAGCCATCTATGTGATTTAAAATTTTCTGGTAGCCATGTTAAAAAAAGAAAAAGACATGGGTGACATTAATTTTAACAACAGATTGTATTTAACCTAATATATAAAACTATTATTTCACATTGAATTCAATCTAAAGATGAAATGGAATTTTACAATCTTTTTTAAAATTTTTTGAATACCAAGTCTTTAGTGTCAACATGGCTTTTACAGTTACAATATATCTCACTTTGGGTTAGTAAATTTCAAATGCTCAATGGCAAGTGGCTGGTGGTTTGCATATTGGATGATGCAGACCTCAGGCATAGTTGATTTTATGACTTTCCTTCCCAAACACCAGGTTCAGTAGTAATACTTTAGACCCACCCTAAAGACAGGAAAATGTCTAAGGAAATCATCTGAAGAAACTACACCAATGATGAGGAAACACCACAAATACGGAGGTATAGTATGAAATAGGCAATGCCTTTTTTACACTGGCTGGCAGTTTTAGTATTAGAATATTTTCTTAAAAAGGAATGATGCTGATTCCATTGGGAAGTAATGAAAGCATGGCTAGGAAATCAGAGCCCTGGTAATGACAGACCTGTGGCCATTCTCTTCTTGGGATTATCTGCTTTTTGAAACCCACATGCCTTCCCACCATTAAGATTCCCAGCTGCCTTTTGCCAGAGAGGGCTGTTCCCTCCTCAGTTTAGTGATTCTTTCATTCTGCTTCATAGACTAATCAGCTCTTCATCTCCAATCTCCTCAACCAGATTATAATTGCCTTGATAAACCTTGATCACAATTTGCTTACTTCAACTTCCAATCACTGGGAAGTAGCACACCACACTGTCAATAATAGGTGCTCAAAAAACTTCTACCAGAAGGGTAAATATTATCAGTGGTGCCTATTCAGAAATTCATATTGCCTTCAAAAATACTACAAGGAATTAGAGTAGGCAGGAAAAAAAGCACCTCTTATTAACCTTCTAGATTTCTAGGTAGACTCAAAAGATGGGAATTCAGAAGAAAAGCCAAAGATGGGGAATCACATAGCCATGCTGGTCGTATTATCTAAAAGTATTCCTACAAATCAGGAAGATGTAACCCTAAATCAAAGAAAACACACACACACAGACACACACACACACACACACACACACACACACACACACACACACAGAGCCCAACAGCTTATTAGAATTTCAGTAAACAACCCCATCAGGATGATATAAAATTATCTTCCTGTTGCCCTAATTCAACAACAAATTATTGCTTCAGTACTTGTAATCAGACTAGCAAAACGCTTGAGGATTCAATAAGTGAATTAGAGATTCTTTACTATTTCTGAACACAGTTATATTTGGCTTTACACATAGTTCTAGAAGCCTGGACCTATCCAAGTGCACTTGCACTGACATTCTGCTGGGCCAATGCTATAAACGACCAAGCTGATTCCTGTTCAACTTTTCTGCCTAAATTCTGTTCACTGCTAATCTTAGCAATGTAAGTAGTAAGTAGACTATAAGCAAATTTCTCGACTTAATTTTCCCAGGAAAATTCAATTTATTTCTGGATCATGTGAAAATTCTGCTTTAGCCTTTCATACGTAGGCTCGCTTTTTGTCCTCTGGTACCCTCTCTGGCAATAGACTTAATTCCAGGCCCAGCAGTTTGGGAGTATGTGGCAAAAGCACCTAAAAAATCAATAGAGCTTCCGTGCCCCTCCATCCCAGGCAGCCTTGCTCACCATACTGTGAGAGCTCATCAGCACTGTGGTTCCACTCACTGCACTTCTAAATTGATTGGAAATGCCCTGACCCAAAGGTCAGATGGTAGTGTGTAAATATAAAGGCTATTTCACCCCAGAGCTCAAAACACTCCACTGTACGAAGTCAAGAAGGCCATTTTGAAGGCACTGGTCCGTGTCCTACAATAGAAGGCTAACAATATTCTTAGGAATGGCACATATTTCCACTTCCTCAAGATGATCGGAGCAATACACCTGGAGTTTCTTCAGGATTTTTGCCAGGCTCCTCTCCAACAAAGATGCGGGAACTCCGCCTTCATAAAATGCCTTTAGAACCAGTAGGATTGGAAGTTTCAGTGTTTTATTTTTTTTTTAATTGTTTATTTATTTATTTTTATTTCTAGGAGAGAGAGAGAGACAGCGTGAGCAGGGGAGGGTCAGAGAGAGACGGAGTCACAGACTGAAACAGGCTCCAGGCTCCAGGCTCCGAGCTGGCAGTCAGCACAGAGCCCGACGTGGGGCTCGAACCCACGAACCGCGAGATCATGACCTAATAAGTGAAAGTCGGATGCTTAACTGACTAAGCCACCCAGGCGCCCCGGAAGTTTCAGTGTTTTAAAAGGCACAAAAACCTGAAGTCCTTCGAGCCGTATTATAAAGTTTGGTAACTGCTGCATCCCAATAGGAAGTGACATTAACAACAGAAACTTTGTATAATCGAGAAAATCTTTGGAAAATGGATCATTGTGGAGAGAAATATGGCATAGACTGAAAACAGACACAGCATGGCACTGCAGAGTACACTAAACCAACAGTTAAAGACTGGGAAGCCACCTGATTCTTGGGACCTTCAGCAGGTCAGCAAACTTCATGTGGCTCATTTTCTTGAAGATTATGGTCCTCAATCAGTCTAGAATCATGGCTATCTTTGAAAGTCTGATGAAAATCTCTGCTTGGAAGTATTTTATGTAATTTTTAATAGGATCACAGGCATCTCCCTATCTTGGACCCAAGTTAAGAATTCCTATTATGGGGGTGTCTGGGTAGCTCAATCGGTTGAGCGTCCGACTTCGGCTCAGCTCATGATGTCTCATTTCATGGGTTCAAGCCCCGGATCGGGCTCTCTGTTGGCAGCTGGCTCAGAGCCTGGAGCCTGCTTCAGATTCTGTGTCTCCCTCTCTCTCTGACCCTCTTCTGCTCACGCTGTCTCTCTCTCTCAGAAATAAATAAAACATTTAAAAATATTTTTTTAAAAAAAGAATTCCTATTATGGATATTTAAATTCCAGTACTTAAAATGTATGCTTTGTGACAACAGAGTGTTTCCAGAGCCTAGGGCAGTTCCTGATAACCAGGTATGGGTGCTCAAAATGTATCTGTGGTATGTCAATAAATGAAAAAATAGCTAAACTGCTGAAGGGTTAAAGTGATTTCATATGAAGGAGACTTGAAAATTGCAGAATATTCCACAAATAGGTTATTACTTTTGTTAAAGCAACTGCAACCCACATCATAAACTCTGTTCTAATTGATACTTAGAGTAAAACATATCATCACAATTTACATTTTTCCACAAGGTATACTTTTTTCTATAGACTTGAAATTTCACAATCCACTTGTGCTAATACTTGTGCTCCACTTCAAATTTGGTCCTTTGAAAATCTTTATATAACTAATAAATTCATGAACATTAAAGTCGCTTTCAGGAATTCTTACTCTTCACTTTATATGTCCTATCTGATTGCAATGATATCATGAGTATTTGTCAAATGTGGACCTTTCTCAACATCTCAATGGTAGACACATAATTCATCCTCTAATAAATTATCCTATTCAGTGAACAAACACAACTGCTTGCACTTCCCAAAAGTCTTCCTCCTGAGTTCCTCACCATTTATCTTCTATGACTATGCCTCACCTTGGCCCTCATTATCTTTCATTTAAAATACAAAATGGTCCCTCACTCCCATTTTCATGGCCACTATCAAGAAAATAGAAAACAGCAAGTATTCTACAAGGATGTGGCATAATTGGGACCTTTGCACTGTGCTGATGGGATGCAAAATGGTACACCACTGGGGGGAAGTATGGTGGTTCTTTAAAAATATAAAAATAGAATTACCACGTGATCCCGCAAGTGCATTTCTATTTAAAAGACTTGAAAACAAGATCTTGAAGAGACATTTTTAGTAGATATTTAACAGCAGCATCCCTCTTAAGAACTGAAACATGGAAGAAACCAAGAGTCCATCAAAAGGTGAATAGATAAGCACAATGTAGTCTATACAGACAATGAAATTATTCAGTCTTAAAAAGCGAAGAAATTCTGATGTATGCTACAGCATAGGTGAACCTTGAGGACACTATGCTAACTGGAATAAGCCAGTCACAAAAATGCAAATACTATTTCTATAAGGTATTTAGAGTAGTTAGAATCATAAAGAAGAAACGGAGAATGATAGTTGTTAGCAGACTGGGGCGGGGGGTGGGGGGTAGCGGGGAAATAGGGAGTTACTGGGGTTTTTTGTTGTTTTTTTAATTTTTGTAATGTTAATTGATTTTTGAGAGAGAAAAGACACAGTGCGAGTGGGAGAGGGGCAGAGAGATAAGGAGATACAGAGACTGAGCCATCAACAAAAAGCACAATGCAAGGCTAGAACTCAAAAACTGCAATATCATGACCTGAGCCAAAGTCGGATGTCCAACTGACTGAGCCACCCAGGTGCCCTGGGAGTAACTGTTTAATTGACACAGAGTTTCAGTTTTACAAGATAAATAAGGTAATGGAGATGGATGGTAGAGGTGGCACAGCATTATAAATGTATGTAATACCACTGAACTGTACAATTAAAATGATTAAGATGGTAAATTTTGTATCATGTGTATTTTACCGTAATAAGGGAAAAGATATGAGCAGATACTTCAAAGAAAATACCTGACTGGCAAACAACAATAGAAAATGAGGTTTGAATATAAAAAAAAACAAAAAACATAAAGTGTCCTCCACTTTTTCTCTCTCCAATCCATCCTTTGCACTGTTTCCAACCAACTCCATCCAAACAATTCTCTCATCCCCAACACTTATCAACATTAGCCCCAATCTTCCATCTCAGTCCCAATCTTTCTTCCTCGCATTGTGGTCCTAGACAAGGCACTTAATTCTCTGTGATTCATCGGATTTATGTGAGGATTAAGGGAAATAATACATGAAGTTACTTAGAATAATGTCTGGCCCCCTGAGAGCTTAATGAATGCTTCTGGGAACTGTTGTATACTGTTGGTGGGAATATAAATTAGTATATCCATTATGGAAAATGCTACAGAGCTTCCTCAAAAGTTTAAAAATAGAACTACTATGTGATTCAGTGAGCTCACTTCTGGGATATATCCAAAAGAAATAAAACTACTGTCTTGAATGAATGAATGAATGAATGAATGAAATGCTTCTGTTATGTTTTACCTATTTCATTGTACTTTGTTTCTTTTAAGAGGCACTTTCAACTACTGCCAAAAGAACAAAAATGGTTAACATCAGCTCTGTAAAATACACAATGGAAGGTGAGTCTCTTCGATTAACAATTTGAGAAAACGGGACAGTCACATACAGAAGAATGACACTGAACAACTATCCTATACTATACACAAACATGAACTCAAAACTGATAAAGGACGTGAACATAGGACCTGAAACCACAAAACTCTTGGAAGAACACACAAGAGTAAGCTCTTGGACATCAGTCTTGGCAATGACTTTTTGGGCTTGACCCCCAAAACTAAGACAATAAAAGCAAAAATAAACAAATGGAACTACATCAATCTAAAGCTTCTACACAGCAAAGGAAACCATCCACCAAATAAAAAGGCAACCTACCAAATGGAAGCAAATACTTTTAAACCATACATCTAATAAGGAGTTTGTATCCAAAATATACAAGGAACTCATATATATCCAAAAAAACTGATTAAAAAATGAGCAAAGGATGTAAATAGGCATTTTTCAATTTTCACATTTTCCAAACAAGTCCATGAAAAGGTGCTCAATATCACTAATTATCAAGGGCATGTAAATCAAAACAAGATATCACCTCACACCTGTTAGAATGGTTATTATAAAGAAACACAAGAAATAACAAGTACTGACAAGAATGTAAGGAAAAGGAGCCCTTGTTCACTGTTGGTGAGAATTCAAACTGGTACAACCACTATGGAAAACAGTACAGGGGTTCCTCAAAAAATTAAATTAGAACTATCCTGTAATCCAGCAATTCCAACTCTGGGCATTTATCTGAAGCAAATGAAAACACTAACTAGGAGCACCTGAGTAGCTCAGTCAGTTGAGCACTGAACTCTTAGTTTCAGCTCAGGTCATGATCTCCTAGTTCCATTGTCCACGCCCCACTTGGGGCTCCACATTAGCAGTGCAGAGTCTGTTTAAGATTCTTTCTCTTTCTCTCCTCTCTCTCTCCCTCTATTTCTCAAGAAATATTTTAAAAAGTTATTACAATAAAAGTAAATACTAACTAGTAAGACACATGCACCCCCATGTTCATTGCAACATTATTTGCAATAGGTAACATATGGAAGGAACCTAAGTGTCCATGGATAAATGAATGGCTAAGGTGTAGTATATATACACAATGGAATATATTATTCAGCCATAAAAAAATAAAACTTGCCATTGTGACCACATGGGTGGACTCTAAGGGCATTGTGCTAAGTATAAGTCAGACAGAGAAAGACAAATTACCATGTTATCTCACTTAATATGTGGAATCTTAAAAAAAACTCATAGACTGGTGACTTCAGAGGTAGGTGGGCATTGGGGTGAAGGTGGTCAAATGCAAACTTCCAGTTATAAAGTAAGTCATGGAGATGTAACATACAGCATGGTTAATGGTACTGTTAATAACGCTCCATTGTATATCTGAAAGTTGCTCAGAGAACCAATCTTAAAAGTTCTCCTCATAAGAAAGAGAAATATGCCTATGTGAGGTGATGGATGTTAAAGAGGCGATTATGGTGATCATTTTTGCAATGTATTCAAATATCTAGTCATCATATTATACACCTTAAATGAATATATTATGTAGATTGTATCTCGATTAAGAAAAAGCACCAGCTCTGTATCAATGAGACACTGAGCCTTCCAATCACTATGGGTGGTATCTGGGACATGACACTGAACTTGTTTGGCCTCAGTGTTCTTCTGTTAAAGAAATATCTCGTAATATCTATATCAGAACGGTCCTGTGGGGTTCACATAGAATAATGAGTGCCAAGTACATGTCCCTAGGCCAAGCACAGAGGAACTGTCAAATCTACATATTACCATCATCATTACCCAGCCCCAGAACATCATGGCTTTCTCTAAACTCCTAAAGAATGGATTTTCCTTTACTTACACTAGATGACAAACTTTTCTTTGTTTCATTTCTGGGAGTTATACCCTTCTAACTAGATGTTAGTTCCCCCAGAGTACCCACTATGTTTTAGATTTCCTCTGAACTCCCTTTATCCCCCAGAAAATAGGAAAACATTAGGAATGTAAATGCCTAAGAACCACTGATCAGTCACATTTGAGCATCAACAATTCATGCTATTCAAGTGAATATGGTTTTATTTATAAATATGGTTCATCTATTTCGGCTCAAAACAAAACAAAAAAAAGGTAATAAATTGTCATCATCTTGTCCTTTGCAGAGGTGCAGGGAATTGAGTATTTTTAACAACAAACGTATATACATAAACATAGAACATTAAAAACATTTGATTGCATGTAGGATAACTGAACAAGAATAGTAGAGACAGCAGATACAACACGCTGTATAAAACCTCTATAAATATAATTATTATCCATTTTAAAAGTCCTTGATTTAAAAAAGAAAAAACTAAACTATGATGTTGCACAGGGAAAAAATGTAACTTATAAAGTTAATTTTCTGAAACTTGTTCACTGAAATATTTTGACTAGCATTAATACTTAAATTCTCTGAATTTATATTAAAAATTCATGCACGTGAACAAAGAAAGTAAAACTTGCCACTACCTGTTCTTGGTTTTCTCATGGGATACATCTGTGGAGCCTGTGACCCCATGGTGAAAAGCATTATGGAGAACCAGTGATGACAAGAAAAGACTCACTCCCCTCCACTCAGAGATGGACTAGAAGTTTGCTGCCATGTGCCAACTAAGCACAGTTCCGGGTGTGCGGGGTGGGATAACTGGAAGCAGTTCTGGCAAGGAGTCACCTACCTCTCTGGCACAGGTGGGAGTCTCAAATAGAGACTCACTAACTGCTCTCTGGAAGCCACATTCTGGTTTGAAATCCCAGGTGTCTTAGGATACAAGAAGGACACAGGGCACAAAAAAGGGGTTACAGTCTGAAATTGAGAGGCTTCTGTTCATCGATGAAGATTCACAGAGACCTTGAGTCCTGAGCGATTTCCAAGTGAGGCACCAGATAGAAACTTCTGAGCTCCCTAGAGGGTGTGAGGCAGGTAGGACTAGCCCTCAGCATCCACTCCAATGAACGGCATCTGTCCCTTATGTCTTGGGAAAAGGTGGTACGAAGAAGAAAAGTTTTCAATGATGAGGCCACTTCTAGAACTTTTCCTGCTTAGGGAAAAGGTGTTTTTCAGCAGCACATACTGTGCAGACCAGAGCTCTGGAAGTATAGAAACTGCTCAATGGAGCAATTTTTCAAACTACATATTTGCAGAAAGATTCTTTGCAAATGTGGCTTTATTTATTTCTTCCATTAACTCTGCAAGAGAAAAAGAAGGGCTTTTAAAGTCGCAGAGCATAGTGGTTACCAGCATACATGCTGGAATTTGACTCCTGAGTTTGAATCCCATTTTGTCCCATACCACACATCTTAATGACTTTGGCCAGGGACTCAACAACCCCAAGACTACTTCCTCAGCTGCAAAATTGAGTAAATTCATTTCTTCTCATAAAGTTACTTGATGGCTAAATATAATGATGATGATGATGATGATGGTGGTGGTGGTGATGACGGTGATGATGACGATGATGATGATCGGGAAATCCCCTCATCATGTGCCTAATAAAAACTTCAGGAAATCTTCTCGCTCTTAAGGATTCATAGAGGTCTTGTGATCCTGGCTGAGCCACATTACATCTCAGATCCCACAAGACTGAGCCCTGATTGTCTCCACTTCTCTACAGCAGAGGGAAAAAAACAAAACAAAACAAAACACACACACACACACACACACACACACACACACACACACACACACACACAAAAAAAAAAAAAAACCAAGCCTGGCTTCTTCACTTGCTGAGAACACATCAACACACCTCACATCAGGAGTGGTATGACTGGGTCAAAATAAAAACTGTCACACGGCTTATACTCTGCCCTGTGTCTCAGGGTCTCTGTATCAATTGGGCTGTCCTGGGTCTTCCACAAGCAAACGTTCAAAGGAGGCAGAGGGGTGCCTGGGTGGCTCAGTCAGTTAAGCGTTCAACTTCAGCTCAGGTCATGATCTTGTGGCTCCTGAGTTCGAGCCCTGCTTCAGGCTCTGTGCTGACAGCTCAGAGCCTGGAGCCTGCTTTGGATTCTGTGACTCCCTCTCTCTATGCCCCTCCCCCCTCAAAAATAAATAAATATTTAAAATCATAATAATAAAGGAGACACAGGTGGGGATGAAAGGCCAGCCGTAGCACCTTGGTCTCACCTATCATCCCATTTCCCCTGATCAAGGCATAACACTATCCTCTAGAAAGATGGGGTTCCCTTCTTCAAATTCCCCTTTTAAAAATCTATTAGGAGAGCATGCATCCCTTTATCTTGTGAAGGCCTACACAGTGTCGAACCTTGGATGAAAGCACCTTCCAGGCACATAAGAGGTAATTGCACCTGTTGGGGCCTGAGTGAAGGAAGGCTTTGGTTGAGAGATGCTCCAAATGAAAAGATGTCAGGATAGGACCCTAAACCTCTCTCTGCATGCAGAACTTTCCAGAATCCTGGGCCAGAATCCTGGCCAAATACATAAACTTCCCAAAATGCTCGACTTCCTGAAGTCCCTCAAGACTCTGAGCCTGACGTAGAGGGGAAATAAAAAGGAAGATAGAGTCTAATCCTCCATCTCAGGGACGGGACACAAAGCAAGCCATCGTTGGGCAATCAAGAAACCCCTGGCTTGTGCCGACTTGTCATTCTGAGTTCCCTTTGCTTACATTTTTAGAAGTAATAATACATCTCATTTTACAGCTCAGAATTTTCTGTATTACATTTTCCCATATGACTAAATACATATTAACATTTTATTACCACCTTCTATTCAAGTATCACTGGTGGATAAAGGCAAAATAGCAATACAGCTTTCAAAGAAAATGCATATTTGATACATCTACATAATTAGCTGGGAGTGGTAGCACATCTTAACGAAACTGCAGTTAAATTGTAAAATCAACTTCAACTTGAAATGGAATAAGGAAAATGCAGGCTGCAGCATTTCATTTTGTGGGGCTGACAAAACCCAGCTCTCCACAGAGTCCCTGTTTTCGTAGAACACGAGGTTGAGGCAAGCACATGCCCTGTGCTCAAAACGGGTGGAAAGGCTGTAACAAAACAGTCAACCCAAACTTGGCGAAATACTCACAGCCAATATTGCCTTGTGGATTATTTATTATTGCCTTGCATTATTTTTTAATGCTGTTAGTATGTCCAATGACATTATTTTTAAATCACTAAGATTTTTTTCTAAATCAAATTTTGCTCAGGAAACACAGAGATCAAAATGAAGGGACTACCAGAAGTGAAGCCAGAGCAGACGATGGGACCACTGGGCTGAGAGTCTGTGCATGAGGCAAATACATGGGTAGCTATGATCGTGAGTGGCTTTGTACCAAGTGCCATGGCCCTCCCTTAGACAGACTTACTCTTCCTAATTTACTAGGAAAAAAGTCAAATTGGAATATCAAAGATCTTCCAAATAGGCACATTCAATAGATACATGCTTTCCTCAATGATTTTTGTATTTAGTATGTCTATCTGACATTCATTGCAAACAATTTCTCATTGGACCTGTTTTTTAGAACAACTTTGCTAACAACACCTCTCCTCTCTTTGGAACAATTTGCCTACAGGTGAGATGCTAGGCAGGTAGATTGCTCCAAATGACACTCCTCATTTGGGTCAAGTCCAAACGGCTTTTTTCCGACCTTCAAACTGTGTATTAGCGCCATTCCCCACCCCAGGGTTCTAAGAGCATGCTACACTTGCGCTTCAGAGCAGCCCTTTGTATTGCAAGGAAATAACCACCATGTAATTTTCTGTGTAATGCTAGTCTCTCTTGTCAATTTGGAAGCCCCACGAGGACGGGGACATTGGTGGTCCTACTCATCACGGAACCCTCAGAACCAGCATGGTATCTGGCAAATGGTAGGCAATCAGTAAATAGCTGTTGAATAAAATAAAGAATTACAGAATCGTGAGTGAATAATGAAGGACTTGTAATTGAGAAAGAGAGAAAAAGAAAGAGAATCAAGTTAATATTTCTTTTACAATTCACTGAGAAAACACTTGGAACTCAGTGGTTTTTAAGGTTCCAATCATTAGAATCAACTGTCTTTCAAGATGACAACAGGTGAAGACAGTGTCACATAGGGGCTGACATTGTTTTGAGAAAAGGCCCATGAAGTTGCTATCCTGCTTCGTTACTTCTAGTCTTCATTATATCAAAAATACTTCCCAGAGTAAAATAATAAAAAAAAATTAAGCAAGGATTAAAACAAGAAGACAAAATGCCATCTATTCAGACTACCCACATAAAAAAATCCAAGAAAATCAATAAATAAATCATTATAATAAACCTGTTCTGCAAAGTTGTTGGATACAAGACCATTATATTCTTTACATTAGCAACAAACTATAGGAAACCCGATTTTAAAAAGTTACATTTACAATAGCACAGATAACAGCAATGACTAAATGTAATTAATATACATAAGGCTTTAGAGTAAAATAAAAGAAACTTATTGAATGTCATTAAAAAAAACAAATGAGAAATATAGCATGTTGATATAACTAAATGCCCAATGGTGACTCTTACAAATTAATCCAAAAAAATCAAAGCAACTTCAATCAAAATTTTACCAGTGTTTTTCATGAAACATGGCAACTTTTTGCTAAACCATATGTATGAGTTATAGGTCACTATCTTTCAAAACAATTTTAAAGTAGAAGAAATGACTTAGCTTAATGAGTATCAAGCTTCCTCTCTAGCTAGAGATTAAAGAGTGCACGCAGGTGAAAGAACAGACAAATAAAACCAAACAAAATAAATGGCCTTAAAATAAATTCATGTACCTATGAGAGCTTCGGATATTGTAGGGTACAAATGTGTAAGCAAAGGATGGATTAGTCAATGAATAGTGCGTGAATAACTGGCTATCTACATAGAGAAAGAAAAAAATCAGATCTCTGTTTGCCTTCAAACAAAACAAACAAACCAATAAATTTCTGATGGATTAATAACTTAAATCAGATACACATTGGAATTTTTAGAGTACAATATAGAGAATAATTGATGACATAAAGATAGGGATCTATAAAGGAAAAACTAAACATATCTGAAGACATGAATATTGAAAATTTTATAAAACTTATCAAAAGCAATTGAAAAGAGAGCTATAGGTGGGAGAAGGTATTTGCAATCCATACAACCAAAAAAAAAATAAGGATACTATATAATCTACAAAAGGGACACCTATAAATTGATTTGTAAGAAAAGACAAAAAATATGCAAATTCTACAAATAAATAATTAAAAGAAAAAGAAACTTAAATGTCATATATATTTTAAAATAGTTAAAACAGTAATAATCAGGGTATCCAAAATTATGGCAATAATCAGCTATCATACTATGGTTACTAGATTATCAAAATTTAGCAAATCTGCTGCTTTTAGAATGTGGGTAAATAAGATCAAATACATAATAGGTAAGAGCACAAACTGAAGATTTATTTAACGTTACACAGCTGAAGACAGATATAACTTACAACCTAACAATTTGATCTTGAGGTTTATATTCTGGGAAAACTCTTACACATTTTCCTATGGTAACACACATATACTTATTATATTGAAGCATGATACACACACACACACACACACACACACACACAATTACCTCTTCATTATCTTGTGAGTTTTTTAGGTCATATACTATTCACCAGAAGAGAAACAATGGACCCTTCATAAATGTTTATTGAAAAAAAAAAAAACAAATTAATTAATAGTATATAACATGTTAAATGTGCTACAGACTCTAAATTGTCATTCAAAAGCATTTGTTTATTGTGGTACATTTCATTAAGAAATTTAAATGTTGGAGTGCTTGGATGGCTCAGTCATTTAAATGTCCGACTCTTGATTTCAGCTTAGGTCATGATCCCAGGGTTGTGGGATCAAGCCCCCTGTCACAATCCATGCTCTGCATGGAGATTAAGATATTCTCTCACTCTCTCTCGCTCCCTTACTCTCCCTCCCTCTTTCCTCTTTCTCCTCTCTCACATGATAAGTGGATGGGAAGAAAAATGATAAAAGAATTGAGTAAAGAATTCCTCATTCTTGCTCAGAAACTTTACTCCTTTTGATTTCCCTCTTTCTAGATCATCAGTCACTTTCTCTCCACTAGATTATCCCTGTCACTATGCCAATATTCCTTATTATTGTGGCCTCCAAACTTTTTAAATTGTGATCCACAGTACAAGATGCATTTTATATTATGACTCAACATACACTTATATATGTGTGTATAGCTATGTAAATATTTGTAAATATTTATAATATATCCCATAAAAATAAAACTTTTAACTTTAGCACATGATATGTAATCTGATATTCTGTTTGATTCTAGCTAAATTCTTAAGTGATGAATGCACCAATAAAATTACTTTAAGACCACTATGCGTTCACAAATTTCAGTCTGATAAAATCCACTCTAGGGTATCATTTTTTAAAGCGAAACAAAAACTTTCATTACTCCATATGCCCTCCATCAGCCACCCCATTTCTCTGCAGCACCTCATTTCTCTGCTACCCTTCCTCGGCCAAACATCTCATGAGAGATGTCAACACTCTCTCCACTTTTTCCCTTCCCATTCAATAATTCCAGTCACTCCCATTGTCTGCCTCAGCCTCTCCACTAAATCTCTTACAATGATCACCAGCAATCCCTATGCTGCCAAATCCAATGGACACATTCCAGTCATCCTTCCCAACCTCGAAATAACCCTCAATTGAATTAGCTCTTCTGCCATACTTAAAAATTCACTCATCTCTCGGCTTCTGAAATAGTGCTGTCACCTAGTTTTCCTAAGATCTTACCATGACATCTGTCACCTTTTCCTACCTTGCCCTCCTCTGCTTTTCCATACTTGAGGATCATCTGGTCCCAACCCTGGAACCTATCCTCTTGCTACTTTATATTCTATTCTAGATGCTGTCAAAAAATAGGTTACATATCATCTATTGTCTATAGGGTCCCCAGTGTTTATCTCCTCTAGAATGTTCTCAGTTGCCTATTTGACATCTCTATTTGTATATCTTCTATGAGACTCAAACACAAAACTTCCAAACTGATGTTTTTACCCATAAAGCCATTTATCTTCCAGAATTCTTAGATGCTCTTGCCAGAAATCAAGAAGTCTTCCTCTTCTTTATCTCTCTCTCCAAATAATTCACCAGCATGACTTGTCTCTTCTCTCTTCAAACCATCTCTCAAATTTCTTTCTTACACTGTTATGATCCTTCTAACTAATCACCCACTATCTCACATGTCACCACATATCAGTATTCCCACCACACACATCATTTTTCACAAAGCAACAAAACTGATCTTTTTAAAATATCCATTAGATAATACCATTTCTTTCCTCCTCTTTCAAGCATACATTCATAAAGCCTGGCACTTACTAAGCACTCAACACTTTTTCTTAAAGAATGGAGAAATAATGTATTTGCCATTCAGCCTTGAGGGAGACAAAAGAAGCTGAAACAAATGTTCTAGAACTCTTTTCTTACACAGGAGGCCAGTGGAAAAGAAAGGGGGAAAAAGGAATTTATACAAAAGAGCCATTTCTGGAATGTTCTGATGCAGTTCAGTGAAGCCAATACCACGTATCTTCTCAAATTATTTGGAATATAAAAAAACTGAATTGTCAGTCTATGTACATGCAAGAGATCTTTCAACTATTTAACAGAAATTTTAGAAATTAAGTGGGCATGTATATTCATCTCCATGTTTCTGGGACCAACGGAAAATTTGAAGATGGATACTAACAGTTGTATAATAGCATGGATTGTCATGTACTATAAATATTCTGTATTTCATGGAATCCTCACCTCCCAAAAATGGCATTTTAAGATTATTGCCTCTAATTAAATAAGAAACTTGGATTCATAAATATTAAGCAACATATCCAAGAAATGTTTTCAATCCCTGCTGAAGTCCTGCACTACACTTTCTATCCCTAATGGTGGAGAACTTGGATAACTACCAGAATATCCAGAACAACCCCACACCTGGTAATATAAGATGTACATGAGGTCCTCCAAAAATTAAGTCTATATTCAAACATGCATAAAACAGGACTTAAAACAGCATTGACTATGTGATCCCTGGAGTAAAAGTCATTCTGAGTGAATAAAGACATAAGTGAAGCAGACTGAGTGTCTGAGTTCTTATTTCATTGTTGATGAACACAACATATCAACAAGAGAGTCAAACACAACAAGACAGGCAGCTTTTGCTTAGGGGCACCTATAAGGAAAGCAAGGTAATGATGCATACCAAATCAAGATACCTGTGGCCTTTTTTTGGTGTTTGGGAGGGAAAATGTGATTGGAAAAGTACATCAGCGCACTTTAGTTTAGAGAAACTGTCCAGTTCCTCACAGTTAAAATCTACTAAACTTAGAAGATGACTCAGGTTTTGTATTTTAAGAATGAGGCTCTTCTCGGGGCACCTGGGTAGCTCAGTCAGTTTAGCATCCAACTTTGGCCCAGGGCATGATCTCACAGTTCGTGAGTTTGAGCCCCGCGTCGGGCTCTGCTGACAGCTCAGCCTGCTTCGCATTCTGTTTCCCTCTCTCTGCCTCTCTCATTCTCTCTCTCAAAAATTAATAAATATTAAAAACAGAAAGAATGAGGCTCTTCTCTGTACTATGTACTGGATACCACTAATAACATTTCACCAGTGTGGAAATTTATTAGAATGTAGGGATAGGGATTGGACAACCCTAAAGATTCGAGTTTGAATCTACCCCTTAATGTTTCATGAATATGACAAGTTCCTTATTATCTCAGCTTCTATTTTCTGATCTATTAAAGGAGTATGCTAAAACAATGTGCAACATAATTATGGAGAAAGTGACTAGCAGAGGTTCAGAATATCACAGGGCTCCATGCCCATCAGTTTTACTGAAGAAACAGGCAAGGCCTTTTGGTCTGGATTTTAAGTGAGAGAGAAAAGGATACACAATAATTCCATTTTGTTCCTGATACAAAGTAGGATGGCATGTTGGTCATGTGCAGGACACACACTAATCACACTATATACCAGCACCTATAGCTACAGCTACACTCCTCACTGGTATTCAGCCTGAGATAATTCTAAATAGCTCCTCTATGAGGTAGGATTTTACTGAATCCAGCAGTGCACTCCCTCTTCTCTATCAATCTGGAAGAAATGCGTAGCATTTAAGAGGTGGGCAGCTGGTGTGTTCCGTCTACTCTGCCCGTATCAGTATGTGATATTTTATGAAGGGGGACACTGGCATCTAAATGTGCAGACCAAAGGCAGTCAAGATGGTAAACGGGTGACTACTGTGTACCTTGTCATTTTACAAGGAAGGTTCCTGGTTTCTTACCTCTAACTATGGCCCCATGCAACTGAGTAGGTCGGTTTTGAAATAAAACCTTAAATCATCCCAAATGTCTCCTGAGGGCCTGTGCCAATGAAGGGCCACGCTATCAAGCCAGGGGGTGTTTTTATGGAAAATGTTACAAAATAAGAACAACTGCTTAGGTTGTTTGGTTTGTAACATCATTTCTCTCAGTGTCCTGGTGGGTCAGGTGACTTGGGAGTCCCTCCAGCCATCAGGATTTTGTGTCATTAATTTGTTTCTTATGTCACAATTATCTTGATTCCCAACATGGGTTTGGTTAAAATCACTGTCCAAATGTCCAAAATTGACTCTGTGTGCATAACTGTGTACTTTAAGTATTCAGTCTTTTAGATACTTAGCAGGGGTGAGTATCTATAAAGAGATATTATAAATATCTGGAAATGGAACTTTTTCCTCATCGTGTTGCCTGTGTAAGCCATAGTGACATAGTCAAAACCGAGTCTTTTCCATTCTGAACCAGAATGCAAAGGGAGAACATCTCTTCAAAAAGCACCTTCAAATGATATGAACTGAAAGCAGAGAGCCCCTAAGTCTGACCATGAATCACAGCTGCAAGCCCCGTGTTTCCATGAAAGGAGTGTAAGCCAGAAGTATACACTTCCTACCTAATGCAAGAGGCACAGAGTGAGTAGAAAAATCTGCACAGGCACTGATTTGCAATTGTCCACAATTTTTCAATAAATAAATACTTCTATTTTTACCCCACAGTTAATGCCCAGACTCTACAGGTACAGATAGTGGGTACATACAAAGGTAGTAGGATTTATTAAGGTTTCAGAAGACAAGGATCAAAAGGTGAGACAAATATTGAACAGGGACAGGAAGCCTCTGTAAACCCTAAGACAAGGCAATTTGGCTTTTAGAGAAACGAGGTGTGCCAGGCCTGAGGTAATGAGATCTCCGGAGTAACATTTTATCTACAGACAGGCACAAAGACAAATACATATTTGGCAATTGCAGACAAGATTTGGAGGTTGATTTGAAGCCTTGTTAGCCAGTTTTTCTTATCTTATATAATAACGGATGTTTTGTCCCATTAAGGGTAAGTGATACAGTGAGAGGAAAATAAAAGTAGGAAGCATTGCAAGATGAGCATTTGTCCAAAAAAAATGTTCAAATTCGTCAACAATTCATTATACGTGTCTGTGCAATTTCATAAAAAGGTTTTGCAAAGGGCTCCAAATAAAGGAAAATGATGGTCTATGTAACAGACCAGATCACAATGCTGGTATCGTAACCCTCTCCTAAAACCAGAGGAAGGAACTTTATGAGGTCTCAGACCCATACGTATCCTGAGGGCAGCCATATTTATTTCTAGGAATACAGATACTACAATATGGAATAATTGGTCACCCTGATACTTTAGGAATTTGAAATCCATTTTCCCCTTATAGGATTATCTTTGTTGAAATCAGAAAAATATCAATACAAGAAGAGATCATTTAGGTTCTTCTTGGCTTAGAAAGCAAGACTAAAGGGGCACCTGGGTGGCAAAGTCGGTCCAACTTCAGCTCAGGTCATGATCTCAAAACTTGTGGATTCAAGCCCTGCATCAGGCTCTGGGCTGACACCTCAGAGCCTGGAGTCTGCCTCTGATTCTTGTCTTCCTCTCTCTCTGCCCCTCCTCTGCTCATACTCTGTCTTTCTGTCTCTCTCAAAATAAATAAAACATTAAAAAAAGAAAGCAAGGCTAAAAAGTCATTTGCTTTATTATATATAAAAAAGAGTGCACTTGGGAGTAACATACACATTCCTTTATCTTTTCCTGCCTCACTGGCCCTTCTCTCTCTTTTTTTTCTCCTTTCTTTCTCTTTCATTTGGTTTTCTTTCTTTCTCATCTTTTCTTTTCTAAACTATAAGAGTCCAAAGGATAAACCAAGAAGCTTTCTTCCAATGGCAGCAGAAATAGGTTTTTAAAACATGGTCTCTGTCTTCATTGTAACAGAAATTATTTGTTCATGTAGAACTGTTTTCTGATGCAGAGCAAAGAAAAGAAAAAAGTGGAATACTGGACAATATTTAGTTTTAGTCTGAATTTTCTAAATAACATTGTCAGGATGTACTTTAAATATCTAAACAAATTCACAAATTGAATACAATTATTTTAAAAGAGGAGAAAAACAGAGGCACCTGGGTGGCTCAGTCGGTTAAGCATTTGGCTCCTGATTTCCGTTCAGGTCATGATCTCAAGGTCATGATATCAAGTCCCGTGTCCAGCTCTGTGCAGACAGCCTGGAGCCTACTTGGGATTCTCTTTCTCCCTCTCTCTCTCTCTCTCTACCCATCCCCTCCTCTCTCTCTCTCTCTCTAAGTAAACAAATACATACTAAAAAAAAAAGAGGAAGAAAACAGAATAGCAACTATGCTCCCTTTAGACCACTTAAAAACAAGAATCAATTTTAGTAATTTTGCAACAGAAATTATCATATTGCAATGCATTGCATTGAGATTTTCTTTCAGGTTGCTTATTAACCAGATTTCATACTCAACTGTTAGTGCTTGCTACAGATGTAAAATTAGTAAGTTAATATATTCATTTTTAGAGCTTTTGGTGAATAAATTATTCTAATAATATTTTCTCTTTTATTCCTTTATTCTCGAATGATTATATGGAAGAATCTACTGGAGAGGCATGCAGGTTGGAAACATTAATCATTTAATGGTTTTCTTAGATTTATTTTGATGGTATTATATACTATTTTCCCTTATGGAGAAATTCCTTCTTTTTCTATTTGCATTTATGACTCTTTTCTTACCAATTATATCAACTACAGAGAAGTTAACACCAGTATAAATCAATAAGGAAGTCACAGTTTCTGAATTGGCCCCTGCCTCTTACATCAAAGGAAATACACACAGCAAAATACACAGGGACAGACTGCACCTGAACTGAAAGGCTAGGGAAGGGAAGCCCATACTGCCTGAGCTGGAGCATTTGATTTGTTATCCATGCTTGAGACGTTCTCCTCCAATCTCAGGATTAACTAAAAATGGGTAAAAGCATTATTTCCAGCTTCACATTTTAAAAGCCATCCTACATTTTCACATGACACTACACGTCTAGTTATCTTAGACACTGTCCTCAACATTCAATCCATTTGTTCATTCAGCAAATAATTTTTGAGAATATACTTTATGTCACACACTGTTTTAGGTCGTAGGAATATATAAGTGAGCCACATAAGATCCCTGTTCTCATAAAATTCATATTGTAATGGGGAGAGGAGGACAATACACAACACACAAGATTAAGAAGGTAAACTGCACAGTTGATTAGAAGGTGATTCGCACTGCAGAATCGAGAAGCAAACCAGGGGAAGGAAAATCAAAAGCAGAGGCAGTAACAGACTGCAGCTACATGGTGTGCTCCCTTCTCTGCAACAAGAGGCCGTTGCATTAGAGATCTGAGGAAGCTAGGGTATTCACATGTGGACATCCGTCCAGGGACTCTCAAGCAGAAGACACAGCCAGGGCAAAGGCCTGAGAGTCAGTGAGAACCGGACTGGCGTGTCCAGAAAGATACCGCTGAGGATAGCGAGCAGGTGGGGAAAGAGCAGGGAGAAAAGGATTCAGATCAAGGGGCTTTGTCGTCATAGGAAGGACTTTGACTTTCACTCTGAGGGAGACAGGAGCCATGGCAAGGCTGGCCCAGAGCAGTGACATGATGTGCTCTTACATTTCTTCTTTTTTTTTTTTCTTAACTTTTTTAAAGTTTATTTTTGAGAGAGAGAGAGAGAGAGAGAGAGAATGAGCACAAAAGAGGGAGAAGCAGAGAGAAAGACACACACAGAATCCAAAGAAGGCTCCAGGTTCCAAGCTGTCAGCACAGAGCCCAACATGGAGCTCAAACCCACGAACTGTGAGATCGTGACCTTAGCTGAAGTCAGACACCCAATCAACTGAGCCACCTAGGGGCCCTGGTCCCCCTTACATTTCTAAAGGGTCACATTGACTGCGGTATTTAGATTAGAAAAAGCAAGTATAGAAGTAGGGAGACCAGTTAGGAAGCTACTGTAGATGAAGGAAAGACATGACAGGTGGAGACAAGGGATGGAGAGACTGTGGTCTTGTTGCTTATTGACATGTGTTGAAATTATAGCTAAGAGCTTTCTGGATGCAAGGGTGTGGTATCATGCATGACAGAAAGGCATGGATGGCAGAAGTCTCTGCCTTCAGCCTTGGAGCTCACGAACTAACCATTCTCATTTCTCACAGAGGAATCTACCTAAACTACAAACTTAACCATTCCCTTCTATGGCTTACAACGACACTCCAGTGGCACGCTATAAAACTGAAAACTGCACACCTATATGATCTCAGTGTCTGCTGTAAAGTAGATAGAAAAAAATTAAACCAAAGTAAAATAATCCAAAACTTAAAAAAAAAAAACTGAAAACTGAAGTAAGTTGTACATATGCCTTTTGTATATCACTTGACTTTCCTGAATGTCACAACTGTTTTCTGTCCAAGTGGAGATAAGCATGATTATGTCATAAGACTTAGTGGAAGGTCAAATACAAAAATATATACAAAAACTTCTTCTGTGCTACATAAATCTACTGATTAATGGAAATATGTATATTTTAAAAGTGTAGGTAAACTAAGCTCCAAAAGGGTATTGTAAATACTTTGTAAAATCATACTTAGAAACAAAGAGAAATTTAATGTTTTATCATCTAGTATCTTCCCAACCAACTTGCAAGATAGCAAGTTTGGAAAGGGTCTAATCATTGGGTTAGGCATGGTTATGTTTCCAACAAAACGCATTTACAGTAAATATTAGTAAAGAAGTTATCCCTGTCAAGAGAAGGTCATGGAATTAAGGCATCCAACTAAAAGTGTCCGAGTGAAGCCAGTATCACTGTATTCAATTTGGGTTCCCCAGTTGCCAGCTCCCTCCCCACTAAAGTGGACTCACATGAAGGCCTGTGTTATTTAGAAGTCATAAATTAACAATATAAGTAGACTTAAGACATGGATGAAGCATCATTTATTAAAGTTATCATCAATTCTTTCAAGCATGACCATGATTTTATTCAGTTTAATTTTTGCCTGCTAGTCATTAAAGGCATAAATGAAATTTCTCTTATATGAGCACGTATGAATCTATTTGGTAATTAAAAACTCATTTCTTCAGATTGTGTTATGACTCCCAAAGAGGAAAACATAAGAGGTCTATGTAGTCTCATTATAAAGTTGAACACTTTTATAAAATGTCTTGACCTCTCCAAGGGAAAAAAGTGTTTCTCAAACAATAAGTTTTCATTTTAATACAATGAAACACCACACCATTATTTTAACTATGTGGCATTAATTTTAACTACCCATTTGGGCAAGTATGTGTTAGGTGTTTTTTTAAAAAAACAAAACATTTAAGGGCACGTGGGTGGCTCAGTAAGTCAAATGTCTGACTCTTGATTTCAGCTCAGATCACAAACTCACAGTTCATGAGTTTGAGCCCTATGTCAGACAGCACGGAGGCTGCTTGAAATTCTCTCTCTCCCTCCCTGCCTCTCCCCTACTCACTCTGTCTCTCTTGCTCAAAAATTTAAAAAAACATTTAGAAAAAACATTTATTTCCAGAGATTTCATGAAAATCTAGGCATGAAATTGATTAAAATATTTCATCATAATATAAAAATTCCAAAAAACTATAACCAGAATTAGCAGTCCCAGCATTAAACTTTGAGTGTCTTAAAATGCATAAAAATATCATATATATATATATAAAACATATGTATAATAAAACATAGCTTATCACAACTAATTAAGATAGTAATTTTGCTCTTGAAAAAATCATTACGTATTTTTTGCGATTTAAAATGCAACTTTCCATTTTCAAAAGAACCAATAATATATAGTTCAGAATATCTCAACTATTCAAAACTGTATATTTGAAAACACTGATGCATTTCTTTCAATAGTCCTGGGGTGAGTTTTGGAAATCATTTTATTTCATCATATTCCTCAAACTCTACTATTACTTTTAGAAAAGAAACTCATCAGGGCACCTGGGTGGCTCAGTTAAGCATCTGACTCCTGATTTTAAGCTCAGGTCATGACCTTGTGGTTCATGAGATGGAGCAGTGTGCACCCTGCTTGGGACTCTCCCCCCTGCCACCAGGCTCATTCACACACTCTCATGCTCTCTTTCAAAATAAATAAATAAATAAACATCAAAAATTTTTAATTAAAAAAAAAGAAATCCATTAGTTGAGCCCTGAGATTTCCCAAATACATTTTTTACAAAGTACAAATTTTATCCTTCACATAAATGAAATCTTTTCATTATTAACAATCATTAGAGTAGAAATATCCTTGAAATCTGAACATGCACTTTAAAATCAGTTTGCTGTGCTACGGTTTTTTAAAAAGTGGGTTTGTTTGTTTGTTTGTTTGTTTTTTTAAAGAAAAAGGGTAGCACTGTTTGAGGTACATGCTTCTGCTTTTGACTAGGCTCATTTCTCGGGATGACCCAGGTGTGAGAAAGGAGGGAAAGCAGGAAAGAATTAATCTTCATTAGGTTATTCTCCTATGACACACCCTGTTCAAACACATAACACTTTGTGTCATTTACTCCCTACAGTAGTCCTACAGGTAAGACAGCAGTAATATCCCTTCCCCAGATGAGGAAAATGAGAGTCAAAAAGATTCAATAATAGCAAACAAGTCACACAGAGTCAAGTAGCAACATCAAGACCAAAGTTCAGGTTGTCTGATTCCAAAGACACAGGAGATACCTACTCACGGACACCGCTCAGAAATGTGAAGAACTGAAGACACCAGCACGATGCCAAGTTCATAGGGGTCAGAATGGCCAACTGGGAGGCAGGAATCTAAAGAGCTGCTTCCCAGACAGGGAAAAGAGTTTCTGCAGTCATGTTGAGAAGCATCTCTAACTGGACCCACCCAACATTAGATCTGATTAAAGTGTATCAACACTACATTTCAACTCTCTAGATTAGATTAAGAGACTACCTGTTTGATAATGAGAAGACACAGGCTTAACCACCACCATGTATCTTACTTCTTAAACCTGGACACGGGAAGCCATGGCCTTCATCCCTCCTAAGAGATCCTGGCCACCATCAACCTCACTACAGCAATGAGCTCCAGAGCCCAGCCCACCTCCTCAGGAAAGGAGGAGAAGTTGTTGCCACTGAAACTGAAAAGATGGCCAAGCTGAGACCATGTACCATCATAAATGAAGATGTAAAAACCACCAAGGCCTGCTCAGATCACATGTGAGGGAAGAGACTGAGCTGAGATGACACAGTCGCCTGCCTATGAAAAAGATGAACCGGTAGTCTGGTTCATATTTGGTATAAAACACTGCGCTGAGTTCTTTGAGGACACAAAGACAAACCTAGCTCAAGCTCTGCTCCCAAAGAGCCCAAAGCTAAAGAAAGATTATGCATAAATAAACCACATACTAGCAAATAGCAGTGACATTTAATAAAAGTCACAGAACATACTGTGTTCATTTGACATCTCTCATGGCCCAAGCACAATGCTGTATGTGACTCAGATATCATCTTAATTCTTCCAAACCCAAGAACATATCACTTTGATACATAGACATACATATGTGTGCATATCATTTCTAGTTCACACATGAGGAGACTGATATTCAGAGATACCAGTTATCACAGACATACATACATATCACTTCTATTTCACAGATGACAAAATTGAGACTCTCTTCGATACCTGTGTCAGAAATCTCATCTAGGCCATTCACAAAAATCTTACCCAGTTTATTAAAGAATTTAGATAGGTGATTTCAAGGAAGAATAGCTAATTTAATTATTTGTTTTTTTCAAACCATGCCTATGTGACTACATTTATGCTAGGTATCATTTTAGATCTACCCAGTATTAGTTTTAACGAAAGTACAGTATTGCACTACTTGGTAATGTTTCAAAATGATGATACAGAAAATTCAGAATTCTAGAATTATGGATCTATGCCACACAGATGCATATAAGCCCACCCACACAGCTACCACATTCTCTCTCTTCTCCCTCTCCTTCCTCCCCTCTCTTTTTTCTCTTCCCTCCTCCCTCCCCAGCCCCTGACATCCTTCTCTCTCTTATTTTCTCTATAGGCTAGACATTATTACTAAATCAGCAGAAAACACCCTCTCATTTTCTAAATATCCACTCATAATGAATACATGGAATAAGGATAACAACCAATTGAAAGATATATTATAAATATCTCATCCTCGTTGGAATATAGTCTCTTGTACCATTGCATCATATTGTAATGCTATTAATTTTTCACTAAGCATATGCTTCAATAAGTAATAATATTCTGACTTACTACATTGTGACAGAAGGTAGAGTGTGGGGGAAACAGAGATCCATAAACCATTTGTTTACCTCATTTCAAAAAATATTGGCCACATTTTCCTGGAATTCAGCTCAATGACAACAGTCGAAGGGATACACTATAGACTTCAGATATGCATAACGCAACATTTTCATGCCTTGTGTAAATATTATGACATGCCACCAATGCTTCTAAACAATAGACAAAACGCTGTGACAAATACTCTGTTCCTAATAGCCATGAGACACATTATCTATCACAAATACGCTAACACACTGTATGATATTTTAAAATGTTTCCATCATGTTAATACTCAGACAGTTGTCCTCTTTTTATTCTTGAAACTTGAAAGCAGGATCCTCTTTAGCAAAGCCACTTATTATACGTTAGAAAGCAAGAAAAGAATTTCTGAAGATGTATATAAAGGATCATGCCCAGGTTGGGGAAGGGCTCTCCAGTTGAGAGGGCCATGTGAAAACAGTTCAACGCTTCTAACCATTCTTGCATGGGAACAATCAACATAATACAAAACCAACATCAGTTCCTCGATGTAGATAAGGTGAAGGATCAGAAATTACAAGGACTTCCATAAGATTGGAATATCAAAGAGCCATCAGGGAACCTACAGGAGGAGGTGCTGTGCTCCCTCCTCCAAGGATAGAAAGTAACTGAAAGAACATGCAAATATTTCATGACATCCTTAAACTGAAAGACAGAAGCCAGTACCCATGACAGCCAATACAAGGTCAAATTAGAAGAGGAATTTTTCCATTAGTAAGCAGTCACAAGAAGCAGAACGCATACAACCAGCCTTCTCCTCCATCCTCCCTCAAAGCAGATGGCCACACCAGCATAAAGGCTATGTGGAGGGACCCACTGAACTGGTGTCACACAGTGGAGATTCCTTCGGGAGTAAGCAACCACAACATGCACAAAACCAAAAAAGCAACTGAGGACCACCACTGAGCCTATGAGATGATATTACAGGAACACAGGGACTATCAAGAGAACAAAAGAAACACCTCTCTCTGAAAAAGATTTTCTATAGGAATGTGAGAATATTGGAGGAACATTCTCTTGGACTTACCTTCCTTTATCATAACACCAGGTTTGAGGTTCATTACATAATCAAAATATTTTCTACAAAATACCAAAAGAGAGCATGGAGAAGGAATGGTTGTATTAGATGAAAAACACGATGAGTGAGATTAAAGCTATGGAGTTAATTAGGAGAAAAACCAAATGCAGGGGGGAAACTGAAGGAATCAATCTTGGGTTCAGTGTGGATGGAAGAAGACAAGAGAAATGTTGATAGAATGGGAAATACAGGGAAGAAATATTCGAGAGACCAAACTCATACAAAAAAAAAAAAAAAGGAATCTGGAAAAGAGAGTGTACTAGATAAAACAAATGCAGTTATCAGAGAAATAACAGAAAATAATTTTCCTCAGCTGACGTACGATTTGAGATTCCAGGACAGGACTCAAAAACAAATAAACCAAAGAAAGTAAACCTCATTAAAATCAAGACTTTTTCATCAATGATTAAAAACTCCTACAGGTATACAGAAAGTAAAATGAGGGCAACTTCAAAAGAACTGAACTAGTTTCGAATGTGACTTCCTTACAACCAGATACTAGAAAACAAAGGAAATGAAAATGCTCCACTCTTTTGAGGGAAAACAAAACAAAACAAAAACAGAAACAAAAGCTACGACCCACAAACTAAATAAATACCCAGTGCACGTTCTTGATTAATTGAGAGTGTTTAATAAGAGAAACAGAAAGTTAGTCTCACATGCAAATTCTCTCAGAATATTCAATATTTATCTTTCCTGCAGGAAAAAAAATCATTCAAGGCACAATTCACTTAACCAGGAGAATAAGTTAAAAATCCATGAATTAAAAAATCAAGTTTGAAAAGAGAAGAAACTGGGGAACTGGATAAAGAGTTCATTGGCAATGATTTCCTTTCATGGTATCTGTAACCTCATGCAATGTCCAAAAGTAAATCTTCAAATAGCTCTATTACATATACGGTAATAGCAAGTAAAATCACAAATACAAATATACAATATTATCAACAGGAAAGGAGGTTTTATGGAGAAACCTAAGAAGAATAAAACACACGTTAAAATCACTATTTCAGATAGTAAACAGGAAAGAAAATCACAGAACTTTGGGCAATTTAGGAGTACTTAGCTTTGATTATAAAAAAAAAAAAAGATCCCTTTGTACACTATCGGGAAGAAAACTGACGGGACCTGAAGGAATAGTCTAGCAAAGCAGAACAAAAATCTTAGGGTGATACCCTTTGAGCCAGAAATATTTTTTTAATGTGTTCGGTAAAACACAATTTAAAACAGCAAAACGTAAAACAGAGACCAACAATAGGCAATTGGCTCAATGAAGGATGGGTGTTTCAGGAAGGTAAGCAGAGCACTGGGGAAATCTTCATATTAAACAGCAAAAAAAGGGGGGTTCAATATGGTACACACATAAATGTATAAATATTAGAATTATTAGGCTTCTTTACACAGTACTGTATCTTCTATATTATTAGTAAAGAACATGGTTAGTTTTATTATCAGGAAAATTAATATTACAACAATAATTTACAAAGGCTGTGGCTTATATTGAGAGCATTATTAAGTATGTTTCTCTTTTAAGGGAAATGGCTTGATCTTGCACATTTGACACTAATTGGAATTAGAAGATAAGAATTTGAATCATAATCTCAACTACTTTTAAATAAGCTGTGTTAGTGGAGGCAAGCAATACCCCCTCTCTCCAGGACTCATTTTCCTCAACTGCATTTTGTTCTTACAATAATAGACTTCAACTTTCCTATGTCCTTTTATTACAATGCTAAATACATCAAGGGACAGCAAAACAGTCCAAATGATCTCTAAGTTCCTTTTCACTTTTCTATGGTAAAATGCACAAAATAATAGAAAGCAGAAAGCTGGGCACCTGTGTGATTCATTTTCAGTACAGGTTACCTCTTCTGAAGGAAGGGGCAGAATTATTGCTATTCTAATGGTAACATAGCATTTCCCAAAGTAGACTCCACACACCACTAGGTTCTCAATATGAACATCTATTGTAAGGTAAGAGCTTTACGATAATTTGGCATAATACAGATTAACAACAGTCTTCTTTACGGAAAGGCTCACAGTGGCTTTAATACATGAATGGAATTCTGACTCTTGAAGACGGTTAATCTTTTGCCCACAGATCTCTTTTACTCTTTGGGTCTCTTGAGGGCTCATTTTCTGCAGACACTCAGTAAGAGTTGGTTTCCTACAGACAATATCTATATTTGATCACAATACAGCCATGCCAATGGGGTGAGAGAATGGCACAACAGAATGAGAAACTTGAGGTACAGGGGAAGGCAGAAAAGGAAGAGGTGACAAGGGAGATTTCAGTAAGAGATAACAAGAAGAGCCATTCTATTTCATTTTCAGTTTTAGAAAAGGGGCCTAAAATGTTACTGTTGACAAATGCATTAAATGATTGCAATAATGGAAAGAAACCATTTCTTGCGGTAGAAATAATTTATGATGAGTCATCATGGTTTTGCGAGATTAACAGAATATTTACCTGAAACTGTATTTGTAAGTTTCTCATACTCATCAGAAAAAAGACCTAGCCAACATTCTTCCACTTTTCCTAGCAGTGCAGAATGGGAAATGGGGAGGCGAGCAGAGATCCATTCTCAAGGAAAGGGGGTAGTTATTCAGTTACATCTATGAGACCTTGCCTCAATGGCACTTGAAGCAACTCCCACTTTGTTGTAAATGCAAATACTCCATGAGTATTGCATGTGTTTCTAAACTGTAAGCTTCAATGAGTTCTGGTAAGTGAAATATATTATCTAAGAAAAAATAGCTTCATTTTTAAAAACTACTTGGAAATGCTGATGGTTCAGTATGCTTTCAATCAGCTTATAATGATGTTCTCAATCAGTTTATAAAAACTACAGTTTTACTCATACTAAAGAACCTAACTTATAATGGGATTGTTTTCATCCCTTGAAAATAATAATGACATAGAATTTTTTAAAGCAGAGTCTAAACCAGGATAATAAAAAAATTAAGCATCATATTGTGTCTCAATCTAATTTCAGGAGTTCTTCTATGACTGTGCTTAGAAATTATGATGTAATGTACTATTCACTTATTAATAATCATGGAAACTATTTGTCCTTGGGAATGTACATAGTCTATTCTAGAGATTAAAGAGCATATATTATTTTGATCAAGATAGAAGTAACAGCAAAAATGTAGACTAACTTCATTCCCAAGATAATTATTTCCTGTATCATTAAAATCATCAAAGAGTAGCCCAAACAAGCTGAAACATATTTTCATTTTGGTTTGGTCTGATTCGGGTTTTGGTTTTGTTTTTACCCCTTAATACAACCAGTAAACATAGTTTTATATGAAAAACTCCCCTAACTTAGCCCATTTCTAATTTTTTAGTTAGAGAAGTTTCATCCATCATAAAGTCTACAATTAACCTCATGTCTTTGGGGAATCCACACTATGTTTTCACTCCAGATTATTCCCACATTAATATTCTACCATATAACCACTTATTAACAAATCATTGTCATCTTAGAGCCTATAAGCCACCAGATTTGGCTTCATTTGCATCCTTGGAGCACATACTTCGAAAGAGAGTGCTTCCTAGGGGCCAATCTCTATGCTTAGCAATGATATTTGTCATGTGATGTTTCAAAAATCCTATGATTTTGAAGTTATAAGAATTATTTTCTAAGCAAAAAAGGGTATGAGAGATAAGCAAAGTACTATCAATGTTGTAGAGCAAAAAACACTGTTCTTGGAAACAATTTATATACCAAAAACATACATTAACAGTGAAACAATACAGTCTCCATCAATCAGCTGTCTCATGCCCAACCCTTCCTGACTGGTTATGGCTCCCTGTTTAGGCCTATGTCATGATGCACTAAATAACATCATGCTTTTGCACAAATCAGTACTCTGCAAATACAGAAGGGCAATGAAGTTTTCTTAAGTTTTTGACTCATTATCTTTGCTTCCATGTTCTGGCTCCAAACACACTGAGAAGTTGATGCATTTCCACCAATATAATGTTTTGAAGAGCAAGAGTTAAATATCTAGGCTTGCATTTTAGTAGTAGGAAAGGACTAGATGTATTTTATTTAAAATTTTAGCAATGAGGGACACCTGGGTGCCTCAGTGCATTAAGCATCAGACTCTTGATACAGCTCAGGTTATGATCTCATGACTCTTGAAATCAAGCTCTGCATTGGGCTCTGCTCTGATGGCATGGAGCCTGCTTGGGATTCTCCTCTCTCTTACCTTCCCTCCCTCCCTCCCTCTCTCTCTCTTTCTATCTCTCTCTCCCTCCCTCCCCCTCCCTGCTCTCACATGCTCTCTCAAAATAAACTTAGAAAAACGTTTCAGCAACGAAATTTTTCTTCAAAAGAAAAAAATATTATCCTGACAAGTAAAACTTAGCTAATTCCTACTCAAATATTGAAGACAACATAAAAGATATTCCTGCATAAATAATAATAATGCTGGTAGTAACTGTTATTAACATGGCTGTTATAAATCTCTTTTATGAGAATTTCATCTGAACCCTCCCAGCATCACAGAATGGTAAAAAATATGGCAGTTCATGTATGTCAGAACTGGAAAGGTTTTAAAATGGTTACTGCTGTTTATTTCTCTCACTGAATTCTCCCTTCTGCCTCAGAATCATATGGTTCATTGGCAAAAGCAGTGAGGATAAGATTAAAGCAATAAAAACAATGTGACTTTGTTGCAGTCTCAACTTCAACAAAGTTACAGTTTCTACAAGAGGATTAAGAATCTAAAGAACCAATGAAACCAGTTTTCTCATATAAAACAATACAGATGACTTCATAAATGAACCATAAAAATATTCCCTTGGAGAAAATAGACTTAAATATCTTTTAGATTCATCTTCACATTCTCCACATTTAATATGAGAGTAAACAGCCTCAGGATACATCTCCCTTCTTCATCACTGCTTAATAGCATATGCATGACTAACAGTAATAAATTCACAGAATACTCAAGACAGAGGAAGCTTGGAAATAATCCAGGCCTACTCTGCTATTTTACTGATGAGGAGACTGAGCTCTAAAGAATAAAGACAGCAACAGTAACTCTTTGGAATACAAACTCCGTCACAAATACCTTCTCAAAATTGATGCCCCACATATTTTCCACAGTATGTAGATCTTCAGTATCCCTCCAGCATCATGTGGCTAAATATCCATGTCTGGTCTATAATTTCCTTTCCGTTAAAAAAAAAAAAATGTTCCCTTGACCACTTCAAACTTACACCCTGCTTCCTAGTCAACACAGGTTAGAAAGACTTTCCTGTACATTTTTCTCCACTTTCTAACCTTCTGGCCATTCTACCCACTATAGCCTAGTTCTTATCCTTATCTCTCTAGAAGGGCATTTCTCTCAAGGTCATCAATAACTTACAGTTCACCAAAGGACAAATTCCCAGTTCTCTTTCTACTCAACACCTCAGCACGGTCGGTGCGTCCTGTTTCACTGAACACCTCTGGCTCTGGACTTCTATGACTTCTATCTCTCCTCAGGTCCATCCCTGTCTGTCACTCTCTGGCTTCTTTGCTGTTACTTCCTTCTCTGTCCAATTTCTCTGCTGATGTATCTTAAGGCATAGTACAGGGTCCTCTTTTTTTCACTATCTATGTATTCTTTTCCTAAGTGATCTTGTCCTAGATGGCTCTATGCTAACAGCTTTCATCATCTATATGCTAATCATTGTCATGCTTGTAGCTCTAATTCGAGACATATTGAACTGGACGCTTAACAAGTCCACTTGGGTTTCTAACGGACAGCTCCACTGGAGCTCTCAATTTGCCACCATCCAAAAAATGCCCCTCCCCCTAAGTCTTCCCAATTCTGTCAACAGCACTATTGTTGACTACCTTTTTCCATAGCCAGAAACATAAGAAGTATCCTTGATTCCTCCTTTTCCCTTCACTCCCTCATCCAGTGTATGATTCATAAGGTCTGTATTCATAAGGTCTATATGATTCCTTCTGTCTCTGAACTATGTATTGAATACATACTGCATCACCATTTCTGCTCCCAGCATCCTAGTTGAGGCCACCATAACATCTCACCTGCATTACTCCAGTCACCTTTTGGCTGGGCTCCCCTCCTCAAATTTGTTCTCCTACTCACCCATCCCTAATATAAGAGCAAAGCTGTGTCTTTTATGTTAAATAGGTCCTACCCCAGAAAGTCATCAGTGGTCTGCCACTGCACATAAATAGATAAGTATTTCCTTACCAGGGTATAGAACTCCTCACATTCTCTGGCTCTTTCTGAGCCCTCTAACTCCCAACCCCACCTACCACCACTTTCCACTCACCTCTGTGTTCTGGCCACGTTAGGCTTTTTTCAAGTCAGCAGTCAGATCATGTATTTTACTAGCTTCGGACCTGTCACATTGCCTTCCTTCCCCTGGGAGGGTACTTTCCTCCCTTCTTGGCAAGTCTTCCTTTACATTTCAGGTTAATAGTGACCTCATAAAGGAAGCTTTTCCTTCTCAGTACTCAAAGCAGATTCTCCATAATTTTTTTAATGTTTATTTATTTTTGAAGGAAAGAGAGAGACAGAGGGTGAGTGGGAGAGGAGCAGACAGAAAAGGAGACACAGAATCTGAAGCAGGCTCCAGGCTCTGGGTGGTCAGCACAGAGGCTGATGCAGGGCTTGAATTCATGAACTGTGTGATCATGACCTGAGTCAAGTCAGATGCTTAACTGATGCAGCCACCCAGGCACCCCTCCATCATTTTGTTTTTATAAACTCCGCATATCTTCTGTGGTTTTTATTTCATTTCTTACTACTTACAATGATTTTATTCATTTTGTGGCTTGCCAATTTCCCCCCAGTGGCTCCCTCTTACCTAGAGTGGAAGTTCCATGAATACAAGCCCTTACGTCTACTTACTATTATATCCTACATTTACACACACTTACTGAGGAGAGACAAGATACATCCGTCCCTGGGCTCTTCGCCCAAAAGACTAACTCACGTTCCATTATAATGCTCTGTAAGTCATGACATAGCAAATTCTAGCTAGATACCCTGATTTTCAGGACAAATTAAGCTTCATTAATGAGATCTTATTACCCCACTGTATTTATTGAACAGCACAAAGTTTTCAGATTCTTTTGACAAGAGAAACAGACATTAGCAATAATGAAACAGTAGCAACTTCAAAAACCACCACCTCCATCACCCCAGCCACCAAAAGCCTCTGGTTCCATTAGCCTGAAAAAAGAAAATACCAAAGTTGCAGACAGTAAGTGAAGAAATCTTGGCTTCTTCTCACTTTTTTCCCTTAAAAAACAAAGGGTGGTAGTGAGTGGTGCTAACATAGTCCTAGAACTTAACTGGGTTCATAATTTAGCTCCACCACTTAATCAGATCCACCTCTCTGAACCATCTACTCAAGAAAGCAGCAATGACAATACTTAGTTCAGAGCATTTCTGTGATTTAAACAAAACACTATACTCTAACCTTTGTACATGGCTGATATACTGAAATGTCTTTTGGGTAACCCTGTTGTTTTTCTAATTTATTAAATCTACCATTTTAAACCAATTATTATCTTAGAAATTACTTACCATGAGACTGTTATTCAATAACAACCCAAAAAGTGAAACATATATGTTGATTCATATACACCTCTGCTCAGAACTATCAGTCAATACAAGGTATTTTCACTGACTTTCTCAATACCACCAGGAGATGTAGCTAGATTTCTTTGGAGAGCAAGGCTTTGAGATGAATTTAACAAGTGATTTTGAAGAGCTCATTATTAGTAGCTTCTGATAATTTTCTTGTCGTATCTGCTGCTCTCTCGCTTGTAATTCACGTATAATTTTTCCAGTGTCATTTATATTGATCAGCAATGCTCTTATCCAATTCTAAAATAAATTTAATCAAATTTTAGCTGTACTACATATTCTCCAAAAGCCATTTTTGCCACACATATTTGACATTAACTAGAAGCTTTATACATTCCCCAATGTCAGTTCATTCATCAGGTTGTCTTGGGTATCTATTCTGGGCTTTATAGATGTAATGTTCATTGTTTCTAGAAGTTACATGATGGGATACTGTGATACGATACAAGATAAAAAGTTTGTTTTCACTAATCTATTATTTAAAAATATACTACGATATCCACCAAGGCTGAAAAGAATATTTTTCCATAATGCTATGTGCCATTGTCTCTTTAGCCATAGTAACCAACTAATTATGCAATAAGAATTTCTCATTAATAGCTGTGGAATGAGTAAGACATTGTGCCAATAACATTTTATGTTTTTCCTTCCTTGAAAATAATTAAAAGACTTATTGGTTAAGAGCAGTAAGCTTTGTTTCCAAGTATCATGTTAATTTTCAAAGTTTTAAGGTCTTACCCACAAAAATATCATTTAAAAATACATAGAAATGCGTCATTTTCATTAGACTTTGCATATTTAACATAAAAAATCTATTATGAAAGATCTTAATTTTCATGACTTGTGCCACATTTATCATTTCAAACATTTGCTTAAAGGTGAAACTGTTGCAGTGGGCCTGGGGGGCTAGTCAGGTAAGCATCTGGTTCTTGGTTTCAACTCGGGACATGATCTTATGGTTTGTGAGTTCAAGCCCCATGCCAGGCTCTGTGCTGACAGTGTGGAGCCTGCTTGGAATTCTCTCTCTCCCCTTTTCTCTCTGTCCCTCCCTTGCTCATATTCTCTCACCCCTCCTCCCAAATAAACTATTAAAAAACTGAAACTATTGTTCATTAGTCAACACTTTTCTCAATATTTTTACTATTCACATTTACAAATTCTGCAGTTGAGCTGGAAAATAACTTTATTTTTTAAATTCATCATTCTTTCTTCTTAATAATAAATCAATCCCTTTTGAGGGCAATTTTTATTATATCTACTAAAATATTGTGGTTATTAACAAACTCAATCACAGTCTTTCTGAAAATCACTCTAATTTTGTAACCCAAAACTTGACTGAAAATCTCAATGCTTTTACTCCCAACAGAAAAAAAAAACAATTCCTGGCTCTGTCTCACAATTAACCACTAATTATGTTAATGTAAAAATAAGCTGCACCCTCTCTTTACAGTGATGATGAAATTCACTAGAGATTAGAAAATCAAACAAACCCTGATGGCTCAGTCAGTTAAGTCTCCGACTGACTCTTGATTTCAGCTCAGGCCATGATCTCACAGTGTTGTGAGTTGGAGCCCCACATGAAGCTCCGTCCTGACAGTGCAGAGTCGGCTTGGAATTTTCGTTCTCCCTCTCTCTCTGCCCCTGCTCCACTCACTCTCTCTGTCTATCTCAGAAATAAATTAATAAACTTAAAAAAAGGAAATCAAATGAGAGGTTAATGAAAAAAAAATAACGCATTTCTACCCAGTGGGTATATTCAGGGCACTCCCGCTACTAATTGGCTCCCTTACGTTGTAAGTTGCAATTTGTTGCAGTGATTTTTGCCAAGTATGCAATTCCTGGTAAGGATTTATATAAATATTTCCATGCTATGTTGTACTATATTATATGGTTTTATTCTACTCTATTTTACTTTTCTTTTACATTTTAAAATGCTGACTGTAATCTACAAGACTGATTTTATGCCTCACTCTTGGGTCACAATTAATACTATCAAAAATACGAATTCATGTTCTGTGATGTAGTGGACACTGAAGGGAAGCATCAAAATTTCATACACTTACAGTAACTCGGGCATATCATTATTGAAAGCATCTGCCTTGAACACAATGTCTCTGACTACTTCACTTCCTTTCTTCCTGCTTCCCACTCACTTCCCAAAAACATTCCTGGAGGTAATCTCCCCAGTCTCCTCCTATATTTATAGCTGCTTCGCTGAGTTAGAGTTCTTTACAACAAGGAGAACCATATTTCTCTAAAAATTGTTGGGATGTGTTAGAAATATTAATGATAGTGATTATATAGACTTGAGTGGTTGTAAATTCACAGCAGATAAAAATTACAGGCAGACCTTGAGTTGAAAACTAAGGACGGTGCTATCCATGCAAACCTCTGAAGAGGATCCTGGGCTGCTCTGGTTGTCAGGCTCAGTCCAGGTCACTTCAGTACAGTCCATGCAGTGGGAATACAGAACCCCCCCCTTCACTGGCACATCTTATGTATGTGCATACATTTTTGCAAACTCTTCCTTAATATGTTCTATGCATTTTAAGATATTTCCCCTATTGCTTCTGCTATTTAAGAAAAAACACATTTTTGAGAGTGCTGCTATGAACATGGGGATTCATGTGCTCCTATGCATCAGCATTTCTGTATCCCTTGGGTAAATTCCTAGCAGTGCTATTGCTGGGTCATAGGGGAGTTCTATTGTTAGTTTCCTGAGGAACCTCCACACTGTTTTCCAGAGGGGCTGTACCAGTTTACATTCCCACCAACAGTGTAGGAGGGTGCCCGTTTCTCCACATCCTCGCCAGCATCTAGAGTTCTCTGTTTTGCTCATTTTAGCCACTCTGACTGGCGTGAGGTGGTATCTCAGTGTGGTTTTGATTTGTATTTCCCTGATGAGGAGGGATGCTGAGCATCATTTCATGTATCTGTTGGCCATCTGGATGTCCTCTTTGGAGAAGTGTCTGTTCATATCTTCTGCCCATTTCTTCACTGGGTTGTTTGTTTTTCGGATGTGGAGTTTGGTGGGTTCCTTATAGATTCTGGATATTAACCCTTTATCTGATATGTCATTTGCAACTATCTTTTCCCATTCTGTTGGTTGCCTATTAATTTTCTGGGTTGTTTCCTTGGCTGTACAGAAGCTTTTAATCTTGAGGAGGTCCCAACAGTTTATTTTTGCTCTTGATTCCCTTGCTTTTGGGGATGTGTCAAGTAAGAAGTTGCTGCGGTGGAGGTCAAGGAGGTTGTTTCCTGCTTTCTCCTCTAGGGTGTTGATAGTTTCCTGTCTCACGTTCAGGTCCTTTATCCATTTTGAGTTTATTTTTGTGTATGGTGTGAGAAAATGTTCTAGTTTCATTCTTCTGCATGTTGCTGTCCAGTTCTCCCAACACCATCTGTTAAAAAGGCTGTCTTTTTTCCATCGGATATTCTTTCCTGCTTTGTCAAAGAATAGTTGGCTGTATACTTTTGGGTCCACTTCTGAGTTCTCAATTCTGTTCCATTGGTCTATGTGTCTGTTTTTGTGCCAGTACCATACTGTCTTGATGATGACAGCTTTGTAGTGGCGGTTAAAGTATGGGATGGTGATCCCTCCCGTTTTGGTTTTATTTTTCAGGATTACTTTGGCTATTTGGGGTCTTTTGTGGTTCCATACCTAAAACATGGAAAGAGCCTAAGTGTCCATCAACGGACGAATGGATCAAGAAGATGTGGTTTATCTATACCATGGAATACTACATGGCAATGAGAAACAATGAAATCTGGCCATGTGTAGCAACATGGATGGACCTTGAGGGTGTTATGCTGAGCGAAATAAGTCAGGCAGAGAAGGACAAATATCATATGTGTGCACGTATAGGAGGATTAGGAGGAACTTAACAGAGGACCAAGGGGGAGAAGAAGGGGGAAATGGTGGGGGAAAGGGAGAGGCAAACCATGAGAGACTCTTGAATGCTGACAAAAACTGAGGACTGATGGATGTGGGGGGGATGGGCATGGAGGAGGACAATTGTGGGGATGAGCACTGGGTGTTATGTGGAAACTAATTTGACAATAAACTATTTGTAAAAAAAAAAAGAGAGAAAAAAAAACATTTTTAATTTTTTTGATATTTAATTTTTTAGAGAGCAAGTGAGAGTGAGTAAGAGTGGGGGAGGGGCAGAGGCACAGGATCTGAAGCAGGCTCCAGGCTCTGAGTTGTCAGCATAGAGCCTGATGCAGGGCTCGAACTCACAGACTACAAGATCATGACCTGAGCCCAAGTCGGACACTCAACTGATCGAGCCACCCAGGTGCCCTGAAAAAACACATTTTTAAGACATTCGTTCATATTTCTTACTTTTCTATTATTGGCAAAGACTTCATAAGGAACTTTGCAATTAACGTATTCTATCATACATTCTTTTGAGTCTTATTTGCTGATGCATAATAATAAAACAGATGCGGTGCTAAATCCAGGAATGATATAGTCCCTATTAGCCAAGGAGCTGATGAACTAGTAAGGTGGAATCAACACAAAGACGATAATTACAAAAGATATATATGCTAAAGGTAATTCAGAGAAACATATTCAGGATGCTCTGGAAACAAAAATGAAAAAGAAGTCCAAGAAGCATCATGGGGTCAGGGACGGGGTGGGGAACACCTGGGTGGTTCAGTCCATTAAGTGTCTGACTTCAGCTCAGGTCATGATCTTATGGTGCATGGGTTTGAGCCCTACATCGGGCTTTCTGCTGTCAGCACAGAACCCACTTCAGATCCTCTGCCCACCCTCCCCACCGCCTCTCCTATGCTCTTACTCTTACTCTCCTTCTCTCAAATATAAATAAAAATACTCTTTTAAAAAAAGCATCATGGGTTTTTAAGAAGGAAAAAAATCATATTTGGCTTTTATAAGAAAATTTTAGAAGGTGTATGGACAATAGTTTGGAGGAAGTGAGATTATAAACATCCCATTTGGAAAATGACAGCAATATTCAAGGGGAAGTCTGCCAAGTTTTAAACCAAGGCACCAAGGGGGGATGAAACAGGGAAGAAGGATTAAGGCTAATTAAGGAGCATGAATTACCAGAAATTGCTACTAATTCAGCTTAGGTCATGATCTCACAGTTAGTGATTTCGAGCCCCACGATGGGCTCTGTGCTTACAGCTCAGAGCCTGGAGCCTGCTTCAGATTCTTTGTCTCCCTCTCTTTCTCCCCCTCTCCCACTTGTTCATTCTCTCTCTCTCTCTCTCTCTCTCTCTCTCTCTAAAAAAAAAATAACCCCTGAAATGCTGTGATGATACTTTATCCATGTGGATAATCCAGGAGAATCTCCCCGTCTGATGATCTTTAACTTAATCATATCTTCAAAGTCCTTTGAGCAATCAATAAAAGGAAACATTCACAAGTTCTGGGAATTAAGATGTGGGCACGTTTGGGAGGGGGAAGGCTATTATTCAGACTACCACTGTGATAAACTGAAATCAAGTAAGGAAGGGGGAAAACTGAACTTATTTGAGCTCTGTCCCATTTGAGGTGCCTTCACATGTGGAAGCAAGTATTTGGAGGAGATGGGAAACAATTTAGATTATGAGATCCTTCACAGAGTCAAAATGACTTCATCACCACATTAACACCACCTAGTATAAGACCTGGAACATAATAGATAGTAATCCCTCATCTTATAATAAATGAAGAAAAGAAAGAAAGAAAGAGAGAGAGAGAGAGAGAGAGAGAGAGAGGAAGAAAGAAAGAAAGAAAGAAAGAAAAAAGAAAGAAAGAAAGAAAGAAAGAAGAAAGAAAGAAAGAAAGAAAGAAAGAAAGAAAGAAAGAAAGAAAGAAAGAAAGAGAAAGAGAGAGAGAGAGAGAGAGAGAGAGGAGGGAGGGAGGGAGGGAGGGAGGAAGGAAGGAAGGAAGGAAGGAAGGAAGGAAGATGGAATCAATAAACCAATATTAGTCTCAAGAAAGTAAGTGTGAAAGACTGAGATGCTGATTGCTTCGCACAATGTATGTTCCCAGAGAAGTTCACAAAGTAAAAGAACAAATGTCTAAATAGGAGTTTTTCACATATGCGTGTAATTGAAACCTGCATGTCAGAGAAAGCGCTCCTGAGGAAGAGGAAGACACCAAACCCTTTAGGGTAACCAACATCTTAGGAAAGGAGTAGCTTCCATGAGTCCCAAGTATCTGAGGACAATTCTGATTTTAACTTCCCACTTTTCATGTCCGACATCCTAGCCCACAGTTTGGTTCAGTTACTAGGTTCACAGACTCTATGTTTGTTTGTTTCCAGTCTTGGATACAGTGTCAGAGTGCCAGTGAATTCACAGGCAATTTAGCACTTTCCCCTGCTGTGTTCCATCTGCGCCCAACAGGCTTGAGAGCCAAAACCCATCAGTCTCCACCTACCATGGCCACAGTCCACATGGCCCTTCTGACCCATGGCTCAGGAATCCACAAGACAAGGCTTCAAAATCATTAAGATGCTTGCCCCTTCTTACTGGTGTCACTACAGCAAGGTGGTAATCAAGGTGAAGGCTGTGCTTTATCCTAAGTCACCATTTCCAAACGTCACTATTGGTTAATCTTAAATGTCTTCACTTAATAGTATTACGGACTGAACTTCCCTCACCCCCCACAATTAATATACTGAAAACGCTAGCCCCTATCACCTCAGAAAGGGACTGTGTTTGGAAACAAGCCTTTAAAGAAGTAATTCTTCATTAAAATGAGTTCTTCAAGTTGGGGATCTTAATCCAATCTGACTGCTCTTCTAAAAGATTAAGAAATTTGCAGAGACCTCAGAGGCGCACACGCACAGATCGAAGACTTTGTGAGGACAGGCGGGAGAGCAGCCAGCCATCTGTAACCCAAGGAGAGAGGCCTTAGAGAAATCAAAACTGCAACACCTTGGGGTACCCAAGTGACTCAACTGGTTGAGTGTAGACTTTGGCTCAGGTCATGATTTCATAGTTCATGGGTTCAAGTCCCATGTCAGGCTCAGTGCTGACTGCTCAGAGCCTGCAGCCTGCTTTAGATTCTGCGTCACCCTCTCTCTCGCTACCCTTCCCCACTCATGTTCTGTCTGTCTGTGTCTCTTGCTCTCTCAAAAATAAACACTTAAAAAATAAAAAAATGCCAACACCTTGATCCTAAATTTCCATCCTTCAGAGAACTGTGAGAAAATAAATTTCTATTGTTGAGGCCACCCAGCCTGTGGTAGTTTGACAGGGATGCCTCTGCAAACCAATGCAAATGGCTTTCACCTGAGTTAGCAAATTAAAATTCTGAAAAACATGAGAGAGTCCAACGGCATTTTGTAGAAATATGGTGACTTGTGCCTTCTTATTGCAAATTATCACTTTACTCCTCCCCCCCCCCAAATAAAAAAGAGTTTCTTATTCCTCAAAGTCATGGTTCAAAGATGAATGCTGGAAATGCTTGGGAAATCAGTGTTATTTTTTTTATTTGTTCAGTTTACAAGGTACTTTTACACTTATCACTTCCCCAGTAGCCTTGTGAGATAGAAGACAGGGCAGGTACAACAACACACTCATCAACTGATGAGAAGTGTTCATTAAGACTGATCTGCCCAAGTTTACAAATGTAAAAAAAAAAGCTCGCAGAATAAAGTCTCAGACCCAAGGTTTCAATACCAGTCCATCGAATTTCAAGAATTCATAGCCCCCCCACCCTTACCTCGCAAAATCCAACCCCTAAGAGTTCAAGAAAGCTCATATTCTTCCTCAAGAACATTTCAAGATTGGATAAATCTTTAAATTCAAATAGGATAGATAACTGACTGAAATTAGATTCTTACTTATTTAGATATACAATGTGTGGAATATTGGAACAGCAATGGGGGATCAGGTCGGATAATGAGTCACCTTTCCAGTCAGGATGGGCATGATTAACTCCCTGTCCCATGTGACTTCCAACACTTTCTTGCCTTTCTCGTGTTTACCCTGAACCTTGCTGACCTGTCCTTGGAATGCACATGCAAAGGTGAACTGACTGGCTGAGTGATGGCTATAGTCTGAGTTAAACTACAATTAAATTATTTGACTTTCCACTCTGGATCTGGTAAAATGCATTACAGCAGTCTTGAGTGGAATACAGGAAATTGCTGTGAATCCACACTGTAGTTGCAAATATGACTCCTGTATATATTTATACAGGCAATTCCCTAGGGATGGCTCATGTTGTGTGCCTTTAATTCCACTATCACAACATTCTGATGTAAGCTCTTATTATACATGAAATTATCACTTGCATTTGCCATTTGTGAAAATGAAAACAAACACCAGATGACACAAAATTAAGTGGGACAAATTATAGGCCAGAGCGTTGTTACCAAGAAATATTTCAGCCCACCTGGGCTTGCACTTCTCATTTAAAATTGTTTCTTTATAGGTCTCTAGACATCTGTGGACAGTGCCTCACAAAAATGGTCCTATTTGATATGAGCAAGACCTCAGCATTTTCTTTCTGAGATTACAATATAGTTAGAATGGGCACCTTAATCTTTGTAGTATTTCCCACTGAGACAGGATGAAGGAAAGAGATCTTTGGCACAAAGTTATCTGGAGTCCCTGAAATCAGCCAGAGATTTTTAAAAATATATAACAGTTGGATGCTACATAAATACAAGATGCTGCTAGGAATTTACCCAAGGGATACAAGAGTACTGATGCGTAGGGGCCCATGTACCCCAATGTTCACAGCAGCACTTTCAACAATAGTCCAATCACAGAAAGAGTCTAAATGTCCATCAACTGACAAGTGGATCAAGAAGAGATGGTTTTGGGGTGCCTGGGTGGTTCAGTCGGTTAAACAGCTGACTTTGGCTCAGGTCATGATCTCACGGTTTGTAGGTTCGAGCCTGGTGTGGGGCTCTGTGCTGACAGCTAGCTCAGAGCCTGGAGCCTGCTTTGGATTCTGTGTCTTCCTCTCTTTCTGGCCCTCCCCTGCTCATGCTCTCTCTCTCTCTCTCTCTCTCTCAGAAATAAATAAAACATTAAAAATTTAAAAAAAAAAGAAGAGATGGTTTATCTATGCAAGGGAATACTACATGGCAATGAGAAAGAATGAAATCTGGACATTTAGAACTCGAGGGGGTTATGCTGAGCGAAACAAGTCAGGCAGAGAAAGACAGATACCATATGTTTTCACTTATAAGTGAATCAGAAGAAACTTAACAGATGTGGTTTATCTATACCATGGAATACTACATGACAATGAGAAACAATGAAATCTGGCCATGTGTAGCAACATGGATGGACCTTGAGGATGTTATGCTGAGCGAAATAAGTCAGGCAGAGAAGGACAAATATCATATGTTTGCATGTAGAGGAGGATTAGGAGGAACTTGACAGAGGAACAAGGGGGAGAAGAAGGGGGGAAATGGTGGGGGAAGGGGAGAGAGGCAAACCACGAGAGACTCTTGAATGCTGACAAAAACTGAGGACTGATAGATGTGGAGGGGAGGGGGGGATGGGCATGGAGGAGGACACTTGTGGGGATGAGCACTGAGTGTTATGTGGAAACTAATTTGACAATAAACTATTTGTAAAAAAAAGTAAATAAATAATAATAATAATAATAATAATAATCTAAGTTACCAATTTAGGAAGCTAGACTAAAAAGCAAATTAAACTCAAAATAATGAGAAGGAATGAATTACTAAAGATAAAGGCAGAGGGGAGCATGCGTGGCTCAGTCGGTTAAGCGTCCGACTTTGGCTCAGGTCATGATCTCATAGCTCATGAGTTTGAGCCCCATGTCGGGCTCTGTGCTGACAGCTCAGAGCCTGGAGCCTGTTTCCGATTCTGTGGTCTCCCCCTCTCTCTGCCCCTCCCTCGTTCATGCTCTGTCTGTCTCTCTCTCTCTCAAAATAAATAAACCATTTAAAAAATAATAAAGATAAAGGCAGAAATAAAATAAAGAGCTGACAAATAATTGAGAAAAGTCAAATAAAAGTTGGATCCTTGAAAGGATTATCAATAAAAAAAAAAAGAAGAAACTTAACAGAGGATCATGGGGGAAGAAAAGGGGAAAAAATAATTGGGAAGGAAGAGAGGCAAATTATGAGAGACTCTTAAATGCTGAGAACAAACTGAGGACTGATGGGGATGGGGGAGAGAGGAAGGGGGGTAATGGGCATGTGGGAGGGCACTTGTTGGGATGAGCACTGGGTGTTATATGGAAATCAACCTGACAATAAACTATGAAAGAAATAAAACAAATTATGGGTAGAAGATAAACATAAAAAATAAAAATAAATCAATTAAAAAATCCAGAACTCATTAAAAAAATAAAATAAAATGGGAAAAAACACAAGATGCTGAGGGGTCTACAAAGTTAAAGTCTCTGTACGATCACCCAGATGATAAAACATATCTTTATTTCTCTGATAACATCATTTTTATCAAGGTGTTTATAAACGGAAATATGCTATAGATCAAGGAGGAACTGGAAAGAGGATATTAAAGACACTTTAATGCAGATTAAGAAGAAATCTACCTTTTAAAAAAAAATATTCACCTTGTTAGATTGTCATTACCTTAACCCTCTGCGCTGTCAGGAAGTAGAGAAGCTGTCCTGAAAACTAGAGTGGTCTGGCATAGCTCTGCAGTTGACTTCTAGGAGTAATGGCATTCACAAGAAACTGTGCCACAAAGGGAAAGCACTCTTTACCTGCACTGAACGACACATGGAGGATGAATTTACGGCTTCCCAAGGATGTTCCACCATCTAAATCTAAATTTTGTTTTCCTCTAGTCAATCTTTTATAAAACAGTATTAAAGAATATGTATTATGTGCTTTCATATCACAGTTTATTTGAGCCTCACAATAGCTTTGTAAAGTAAAAATTAAAAAATTAAATTCCTAGTTTATTGTCTGTATTTTATATATAGGAAAACTGAGGTTCATAATAGAATAAGCAACATCATACAATTATTTATTTGTAGAACCAATTTTCTGAACCACAACGGTATCTTCATTTAAAAAGATAGATTATATGATACTATTATGTTGTTGGCTTCCATTAATGGCAAACTGTACTTTGAAAAAATTAGTAAAACACAGTATTAATTTCAAAAGTATTAATATGCTCAACATAATCGTAGGGTTTTTTTTTCTCTTTTCAAAAATAATGACCCTGACCAATAGAAAACACAATTTGTGTACATGAACAATATAAAATAATAAACGTGGTGCATTGATTTGGCAACTTCATCTGTCCATTGATTTGATGAACATTTATTAAAGAGTTTACCATGTGCCAGGAGCTAATCTAGTTGCTAGAGGAAGGACAATAAAATGATGAAAATCTGACTTTGAGGAGTACACAGAGCTAAGCATATAGCTACTCTTCAGTGCAGTGAGGGAGAAACACAAAGCTAAGGGCTGTTACCAGAGTAGAAGTACAATAGTTCTGGAGATCAGAAGTCTAAATCCAGTCTCCCTGGTTAAAATCAAGCTTGCAACAGAGTTACATTCCTTCTAGAGGCTCTGGAGGAAAATCTGTTTTCTTGTCTTCTCCAGCTCCTAGAAACCATCTGCACTCCTTGGCTTATAGTCCTTCCTCCTCCTTCAAAGCCAGCCACACCATCTCCAAATCTTTGACCATCTGTCTTCTTCCACTTTTAAAAGACCCTTCTGATTACAGTGGCTCCACCAGATAGTCTTGGCTATGGAGTTTACCTTAAATTCATTTGATTAGCAACCTTAAAATTTCCCCCGTGCCATGTACTGTAACATATTCACAAGTTCAGCGCATTAGGACATGGGCATCTTGGGAAGGCCATGATTCTGCCTGCAATAGTGGTTAGCTCTCAGATCTAGGCTGATCCCAGAATTTCCCAGTGGGATTAAACTCTACCAACATACAGTGTATACTTTCTTGATAATGCCACTTTCATTTGGTGGCAACATTTTCCTTTTACCTATATCACAGTCCACCTCCTAAATAATTCACTTGCACATAAATCTTCAACTTGGGGTATATGTACGAAGCAACCCAGACTGGACATTGGACACACCTGGCAAGGTAAATGGGATACACCATCTTCATATGAGGACTGTCTATAACAAGCTGATAATCAATCATATATACATGCACACATGTAAATCACATACTTGCATATTCTAGTATATTATTGTTCTGCGGTATTCTCTTAACTACAGATACAAGGAATTCGTTCTACCACATATTTTTGGCTTGACTCTCCCAGCTCGAACTGTGGTAGGCCAGTAAAGAGGAATTGGCGCTCAGAGAGAACAAGTTTTACCTTGTCATTTTCTATTTTTACAAACTAGAATTTTTGGTGTTCTTCATTGCTTTGTGCAGATCCATATGTCCCTCTACCATGTTCTTCTTTTGTCTGAAGAACTTCCTTTCACGTTTCTTATAGTGCAGGTCTACTGGTATAGAATGTTTTATAGATGTTGTATGTTTGAAAGTCTTTATCTTCATTTTTGATAGATTCCTGGACAAAACAATTCTGGATTGATAGTTTTTTCCTTTCAATTCTATAAAGATGCTACCCCATCGTCTTTTCATTTGCATTGTTTCCAATGAGAAACCCTCTGTCATCCTAACTTTTGCTCCTTGATATGTAACATTTTTATTTTCTCTTGCTGCTTGCCTCTTTATCTCTGGCTTCAAACAATCTTGTTATAATCTGCCTTTGTTAGTATCTTTCTGGTTTCTTATGTCTGGGGTTCATTGAGCAATTTGGGAATGTGGATTTATAAATTTTAACAAATTTGGGACAATTTCAGTCATTATTAATTCAATTTTTTCCTGTATTCCCCCTCTTCCTTAAGAATAACAATTGCATAAATATTAGGATGTTAAAGTTGTTCCACAGCTCACTGACACTCTCTTCATTTTCTGAATCTATTTCTTTCGTGTTTTGATAGGTTCTGTTGTTAGGTATTTAAGTACATTTATCTTTTCTTCTATAGCGTCTAATCTGATACAAACTCATCCAGCATGTTTTTTAAAACATGGCATTTTTTATTTCTAGACATTCAATTTGGTTCCGTCTCCACGTGTCTACTTAATTTTTGGAAATAGGATATTCAGTGATAATTGTTTTACTGTCTTTTTCTGATACTTCTAATATCGATGTCAGTTTTTGATTGGTTTCAATGGACTTTTTCTCTCATTACAGATCATACTTTCCTACTTCTTGGCTCATCTGGCAGGCCGTGACTGGATTCCAGATTTGTGACTTTTACATTGTTGGATACTAGATATTTTTTACTTCTGTACCTATGCTTTAGCTTTTTCCTGGGATGCACTTAAGTTACTTAGAAACAGTTTATATCCTTCATATCTTTTTAAATATTTTTTTATGTTTGACCTGAACAGTGTCTAGTCTTCAGCTAACTAATCTCCGTTACTGAGGTAAGACCCTCAGAGTACTCTCTGTAATACCCTTAAAATTAGATTTTTCAGTCTCGGTGGTAGGGGCAGGCACTATTCCTGACCCAGTGTGAGTGTCTGATAGTGTTCCTACTGAATCCCGAGTGTAGTTCTTTCCCAGCCCAAGTGGATTCTTCATGTACGTGGAGCAATCAGTACTCTACTGAATACTATGGGGGCAGGTCTTTGGAGTCCTCTCTCTGTGCAGCTTTCTGTGTCCAGTACTCTGTCCTGTGTACTCTAGCTACTATGGTCTTCCCAGATTCTCAGCTCCATGTTCTCAACTCAAGGAGGTGACTGGGCTCTGCCTGGGTTCTCCATCCTGTGCTACACTTTGGAAACTATCTCAAAGCAATAAGCTTCAGCAAGCACATGATTCTCCTCATGTGTTTCCTATCTCTGAGGACCAGAGTTCCTCACTGCCTGGACTCCAGGATTTTTGAAAACTTTTGCTTCACATATTCTGCCTATTTTTCCCTGTTTTAGGCAGGAAGTCCCTGTTACTCCAACTTGGCCATAAGTAGAAGTCCTCATCATCATAACTCATTTTTTTCATTACCTAATAAGTAATGGATATTTTTTAAATATTCACTCCATGTTTTAAATCATAGAATTATAACTCTCTTTTATCAGCAGTAAACAATACTTTTCATCTTAACTCTCAAATTCCCCACTCAGGCCTGCACACCTTCTTTGCTACTGTCTGATGTACCCAAATCTCTGCTTACCTTAATATGCTTTATTATAAACCAGCATGCCCCCAAAAAGAGAAGTCTCAAGTCTGACCTGATGTAGAAGGAGACATATTGACCAAAAAGCTCATGTTGCTTAAGCTTCAAGTCTCTTTGCTTATATAACCCCTGTACTTAAGAATGTTGCATTGTTTTTCTTAAAGGGGGTTCCCCAAATTACATGAGGTTTGGGGCACACAAAGCTGGAGTATGTCCTTGGATATAAGAATTCTACTAAGATGAGGCATATGGCTTTAGAAGTCTGACCTCATATCTCGTTCTAACATAGTCTTTTTTTCCCACATAAAGCCATTTTGGGCATTGCCATGTCTGTACTCTGCATATCATTTGGCACATGGTGGATTCTCAATACTTAATTTATCCCAAAACTACTAATTCGTGGCATTAAATATCTAATGTAGATTAAATTTGCATTATGGAAATGAGAAACTTGGAGTTAAGCTGCAAATTGCATTTTCATCAGTGTCAAACTACAGAATCAATAGAAAGTGCACATGTTCAAGTTATGAGGGGAAAAAATCCTCTATCAACTGGTTGAAATGAGTCACCCTGTTGTTGTTGCAATTATTTTGCACTTCACTACCTTTAACACTGATTCTATCTAGAGGGGTAATTACTCACAGAGCAAGTAACAAATAGCATATCTCTGACATGCTGACTTATCAGTAATTGCCAGTTACATACACAGTCAAGTTCACTGTGCTGTTTGCATAAAGATAACAGTACTTCCTTCCTCACTGCCCATTTTGTTTTTTCCTTCCATTGCCACCAAAAAGTTCAGAAGTATTAGCCAATAAACTAAGAAAGTTAGTTTTAAAGTATCTTCAAGTTAGGTTTTGGAAAATGGCATGACAGATGGATAGAAATGTTATCATCAGCAAAAACGTAGAATACCTTGGATTTTTCTTTTGAGTAATTACTCTGTGTCTGTCACTGCAACAGAAGCAAAGGTTACTAAACTGGACTGGCGTCCCCTCCAAGAAATATTCTAGAATGAGAGACATTCTTTTTTTAAGTATAATACAATAAATGCCAGAATGGGGATGGACAAAGTAGTATGAAGTGACTGAATTAAAGTAGTCGGTGACACACAGGCCTTCACTCTTCTAAACACAAGCATGTGCTGGTATGCAGACACACACACACACACACACACACACACACACACACACACACACACACACCAATCATAATCCCCAGACATGATAGAATATAGCAGGTATAAGTAAATACCCTCAACCTAGTAATAAGCAAATATGGCATGATTTATTTTTTCTAATAACTGGTATTACATTTGCTTTCTGAATCCTCAGCATCTGATGAATTGGCTATAGGAAAGAAAACTTAATCTTGTCAAATACAAATATCTCAGGCTTATCTCATATTTTCCACTCATACTCAAAACAAAACAAAACAAAACAAAAAAAACCATGTTTGTCACTATTTGTTTCAAAATGTGGTCAAAATGGAATGGTCAGCTCAGGCCCAAAACGTCTTGGGTGGCTAGTTTCTCCCTCATTTCTCTCCCTCGCTCCCTGCTGCTGCCTTCACCTGGCACAGACAGACCACATGTGTGTATATGGGTGTGTGAGGGGGGTCTGGGGAGGGTGGGGGAACTGTTCACTTCAGGGTCAAAAGGATGCTGATTTGCATTTGCAGTCTCATTATTCACAGCTGTCTACTTTTCTCTAATGCATGTGCTTGTATGCCCTCTCTCTGCTGCAGGCCGCCAAAAACAGCCCCTAAAGGCCATACTAGTTACCTTTGGTGCTCTGCTGGGGAATGCAGGGGAGGCAGGGAGCCTTCATTAAAGGCCTGGCACAGGTGGGTCCAGCTGACGAACAACCATTTCCTCCCTCAGGCACCTAATAACCAGTTCACTCCGCAGTCCCCGCTCCACTATGCAGCCTCCTCAACCACTACCCACAGGAAACTTGGGGTCCTTGCTGCCTTGACACTTTCCCCAAACAGGACTTCCACAGTGTGGCCTTTCTGTACTCTACACCTACAACCCGACCCTAATGCATACTCCATGCAAGTCTGTTAGTCTAAGTTCTGGCTCAGTAAATCTCAACAGAGAAGCACCCAACTCTAAATCGGAGATGAAGACGCAGGTCAGGCAAGCAGAGATTTCAGGGACAGGGAAGCCAAACATCACTCTTTGTAGATTATTCGCCCCAAAAATCTTAACTCTTTCCCAACCCTCCTTATGAATTTATGAATTGGGGGCCTGACATAATAGAAATGGAACTCCACGTATACGTTTCCTTATTGAAAAGTAGTAAGTCAGGACACCTGAATCAGTAAATAAAATATGCTCTATCTCCTCAACTTAGACAACCACATAGTGTTTAAAGTTTTAAGTATTAAGTTTATCATTCTTAGAGTTTCCACCAAAACACGGTATCTGGAATAGAAGTGTGCACTCCCCCACCCTCAGAGCTATACGACAGGGGATACTGGGGCTGGGGGCAATCCCATCCCTCTCTTCTCCCCTCTCAGCTCCATCCTGCCTAACATGGTGTCTGGCATACTGCAAAGTGGGCCACCCAGCCCCAAGTTCAAAACAGGCCCACTATTCACCTCCCCTGCTCCCAAACAGCCACCCCTTGGGCTGACTGACAATGAGGCAGTCAGAAACCTGTAAGAGGTCCACACAAGTCCTTGAATACTACAGGCTGTGCTGTTCAAGCAAAGAATTCCAAGAACAGACAGACCACAGGTTCCAGGAACTTCTCAACATCAACCCCCAAACCCACTCATAACAAGAAAAGAAGCTTCCAAACTACAGACCCCAGAGCAGGGCCTCTTCCTTCTACTGTTTCTTCTGACACTGAGGTTCTTAGTCAAAACGGGGGAAGCTTCCAGGAAAATAGAGCTAAAAATAAGAGTTAATGTTACCAGGCAAAATGCTTCCTATTCCACCCCATTACATATTATATTTATACACATAAACATATACATACCTATACACGCAAATATTATGTAATAAAGAAGGGGGGCTCGCAAGAATAAGGAGAAGTAATATTGCAGCTGGGTTCAGAGGCCTTTTGTGGAAATGTAAGCATCTAATCATACAAGGTGAAAAGAGATACATAAAGTATACTGGCTCAGGAATTATGGGAATAACAGGAAATGAGGACAAAGGGAGCTATTCCATTCCTATAAAATGGGAAATATTCCTGAATTCTATAAAAGACATGAACTTTTGTGCAATGAAAAACTTCACTTTTGGGGCGCCCGGGTGGCTTAGTCGGTTAAGCGTCCGACTTTCGCTCAGGTCATGATCTCACGGTTCGTGGGTTCGGGCCCCGCGTCGGGCTCTGTGCTGACTGCCGGCTCGGAGCCTGGAGCCTGTTTCAGTCTGTGACTCCCTCTCTCTCCCTGCTCGCGCTGTCTCTCTCTCCTAGAAATAAATAAAACATTAAAAAAAAAAAAAAAAAAACTTCACTTCTAAACATACGGGGGGCGGGTAAGGGGAAGGCATGAATATAAAAAGAAATTGATGTAATCACTTTCATAGTGGGAAAATTTAACTTTCTAAGAAATTCAAAGATGACATGGGCAAAAATGAATAAGAATGTAGAGAATACATGTAACGCAATTAATAACTGGGTGTAATATATATAAGGCTTTTTACTCAACAAAAAGAAAATGTGCATTTTTTCAAACATGTTAGAAACATTTCCCAAATCGGCCATGTAGTAGAATATAAAGGAAGTTTCAATATGTTTAAGTTAATAGTAGAAAAGTCTCCTTCACAACCACTCTATAATAAAATTCAACATTCTCGGGGCGCATGGGTGGCTTAGTCGGTTAAGCGTCCGACTTTCCCTTAGGTCGTGATCTCGCGGTTCGTGGGATCGAGCCCCGCGTCGGGCCCTGTGCTGACTGCCAGCTCAGAGCCTGGAGCCTGTTTCAGTCTGTGACTCCCTCTCTCTCTGACCCTCCCCTGCTCATGCTGTCTCTCTCTCTCTCCTAGAAATAAATAAAACATTAAAAAAAATTAAAAAATAAATAAATAAAAATAAAGATACCATTTGTATCAACACCAAATTATAAAATACCTGTGGATAAATTTCACAATTAATGAGCAAGGCCAAAATTATGTAAAGGACATAAAAGCAGAAATGACTTAATGAACTGTTAACATACTAAATGGGAAGATTCAGTATTATACAGATATCTAATATATTATTAAGTACCCAACCAAGTCTATCAAAATACCAAAAAATTTTTCTATGAAACGTGAACTCTAAATTTTTTAATTTTTTTTTAAATATACGAAAAAAGAAAATATGAACTCTGAAGCCAGACCAAATTACCTAGGTCCAAATTCCAGAACTGCTACTTATTAGATGTGTGGCCCTATGCAAATTCCTCAACTCCTCCATGGCTCAATAATTAAGAGCCCCTGCCTAATAAGTCTGTCAAGAAGCAAATATTAATATTTGTAAAGTACTTAGACTAGTGCATGACACACAGTAAGCACCATACAGGTGGTTAATAGATAAATGAATGGAGAAAGACATGGATAGATTGATGATGATGGTAAGACAGATTTTTCTCCGAAGGGAAAATGTGATGGTATTTTTGTTACAAAATATTGAAATATACTATAACCAGAGCCAAAAGCAAGAACTGAGGCAGGACATCCTTGCACACATGACGTAGGATGGACCTTCCACACTTAACAGAGATCACTGTCTATTTGTTTACCCCTGTGTTTGTAATTGTAATGCCTGACTGCTGAATGATGTTAAGTACGTAGTTTGCAGTAAGTAGGAAATGAATGAATGCATACATTTTGTATACAATATATATAATGCATACATGCATATATATCTGCATATATACATTTTTATGAACTATAGGAATTAAAATGTGTTTTGGCCCATGAACAGAAAAAAATTTCTACAGACACTGATCTGTTTTCCATAACAAAATGGGCAAAATATATTCACGTAAGAAGAAACACAAATGCTCAATAGGAAAATTATGTGACACCTCAGTAATAATCAGGGAAACGGAAACAAGTCAATGAGATGTCTATTTTTCCTATCAATTATGCAAACTCTAAAAAGATTAAATAATAGGCAGGATTGATGAGGATCTGTCGGCCACTCTCTATGAAATAGTCTTTCTGGAAGGCAATCTGACAATACCTTTGATAAGGGCATGCACACCCTCTGAGCCAGCACTCCACCTCCAGGGACCCCTTCTAGAGACCTGGTCACATGCGCATCCAGTTGCACAAAGAGCTGTCAGAAATGTTTACTTGTAGGGGTGCCTAGGTGACTTGGTTGGTTGAGTCTCCAGCCTTGGCTCAGATCATTATCTCACAGTTCATGGGTTCAAGGCCCACGATGGGCTCTGTGCTGGCAGCTCAAACCCTAGAGACTGCTTTGTATTCTGTGTCTCCCTCTCTCTGGCATTCCCCGGCTCACACTTGCTCTCTCTCTTTCTCTCAAAAATAAATGAACATTAAAAAATTTTTTAAAGGTATTTTATGGTTCCATACAAATTTTTGGATAGTTTGTTCTAGTTTTGAGAAGTATGCTGGTGCAATTTTGATTGGAATTGCATTGAATGTGTAGAGTGCTTTAGGTAGTAATGACAACTTAACTATAATTATTCTTCCTATCCTTGAGCATGGAATGTTTTTCCATTTCTTTGTGTCTTCTTCAATTTCCTTCATAAGTTTTCTATAGTTTTCCTCATACAGATCTCTTGTACTCTTGGTTAGGTTTATTCCGTGGTATTTTATGGTTTTTTGTGAACTGTGAATGGGATCAGTTTCTTGATTTCTCTTTCTGTTGCTTCATTGTTGGTGTATAAAAATGCAACTGATTTCTGTATGTTGATTTTGTACCCTGCAACTTGGCTGAATTCTTGGATCAGTTCTAGTAGGCTTCTGGTGGAGTCTGTCGGGTTTTCTATGTAGAGTATCATGTCATCTGCGAAGAGGGAAAGTTTGACTTCCTCTTTGCCAATTCTGATGCCTTTGATTTCCTTTTGGTGTCTGATGGCTGATGCTAGGACTTCCAGCACTATGTTAAACAACAGTGGTGAGAGTGGGCATCCCTGTCGTGTTCCTGATCTCAGGGGAAAAGCTCTGAGTTTTTCCCCGTTGAGGATGATGTTAGCTGAAGGCTTCTCATAGATGGCTTTGATGATGTTTAAGTAGGTTCCTTCTATCCCAACTTTCTCGAGAGTCTTCATTAAGAAGGGATGCTGTATTTTGTCAAATGCTTTTTCTGCATCTATTGACAGGATCATATGGTTTTTATCTTTTCTTTTATTGATATGATGTATCACATTGATTGATTTGCGAATGTTGAACCAGCCCTGTAACCCAGGAATGAATCCCACTTGATCTTGGTGGATGATTCTTTTTATATGTTGCTGGATTCGATTTGCAAGGATCTTGTTGAGAATTTTTGCATCCGTATTCATCAAGGATATTGGCCTGTAGTTCTCTTTTTTGCTGGATCTCTGTCTGGCTTGGGAATCAGAGTGATGCTGGCTTCATAAAATGAGTCCGGGAGTTTTCCTTCGATTTCTATTTTTTGGAATAGCTTGAGAAGAATTGGGATTAATTCTGTTTTAAATGTCTGGTAGAATTCCCCAGGGAAGCATTCAGGTCCATGGCTCTTATTTGTTGGGAGATTTTTGATCACTGATTCAATTTCTTCACTCGTTATGGGTCTGTTCAGGTTTTCTATTTCTTCCCGTGTGAATTTTGGTAGTGAGTGTGTGTTTAGGAATTGGTCCATTTCTTCTAAGTTGTCCAATTTGTTGGCATATAGTTTTTCATAGTATTCCCTGATAATTGCTTGTATTTCTGTATGGAACCACAAAAGACCCCGAATAGCCAAAGTAATACTGAAAAATAAAACCAAAATGGGAGGGATCACCATCCCAGACTTTAGCCTCTACTACAAAGCTGTCATCATCAAGACAGTATGGTATTGGCACAAAAACAGACACATAGACCAATGGAACGGAATTGAGAACTCAGAAGTAGACCCAAAAGTATACAGCCAACTAATCTTTGACAAAGCAGGAAAGAATATCCAATGGAAAAAAGACAGCCTTTTTAACAGATAGTGTTGGGAGAACTGGACAGCAACATGCAGAAGAATGAAACTAGATCATTTTCTCACACCATGCACAAAAATAAACTCAAAATGGACAAAGGACCTGAACGTGAGACAGGAAACTATCAACACCCTAGAGGAGAAAGCAGGAAACAACCTCCTTAACCTCCACCGCAGCAACTTCTTACTTGACACATCCCCAAAAGTGAGGGAATCAAGAGCAAAAATAAATGATTGGGACCTCATCAAGATTAAAAGCTTCTGCACAGCCAAGGAAACAACCCACAAAACTAACAGGCAACCAACAGAATGGGAAAAGATAGTTGCAAATGACATATCAGATAAAGGGTTAATATCCAGAATCTATAAGGAACTCACCAAACTACACGCCCGAAAAACAAACAACCCAGTGAAGAAATGGGCAGAAGATATGAACAGACACTTCTCCAGAGGACATCCAGATGGCCAACAGACACATGAAACGATGCTCAGCATCCCTCCTCATCAGGGAAATACAAATCAAAACCACACTGAGATACCACCTCACGCCAGTCAGAGTGGCTAAAATGAGCAAAACAGAGAACTCTAGATGCTGGCGAGGATGTGGAGAAACGGGCACCCTCCTACACTGTTGGTGGGAATGTAAACTGGTACAGCCCCTCTGGAAAACAGTGTGGAGGTTCCTCAGGAAACTAACAATAGAACTCCCCTATGACCCAGCAATAGCACTGCTAGGAATTTACCCAAGGGATACAGAAATGCTGAGGCATAGGAGCACATGTACCCCAATGTTCATAGCAGCACTCTCCACAATAGCTAAAACATGGAAAGAGCCTAAGTGTCCATCCACAGATGAATGGATCAAGAAGATGTGGTTTATCTATACCATGGAATACTACATGGCAATGAGAAACAATGAAATCTGGCCATGTGTAGCAACATGGATGGACCTTGAGGGTGTTATGTTGAGCAAAATAAGTCAGGCAGAGAAGGACAAATATCATATGTTTGCACGTAGAGGAGGATTAGGAGGAACTTGACGGAGGAACAAGAGGGAGAAGAAGGGGGAAAATGGTGGGGGAAAGGGAGAAAGGCAAACCACGAGAGACTCTTGAATGCCGACAAAAACTGAGGACTGATGGATGTGGGAGGGAGGGGGGGATGGGCATGGAGGAAGACACTTGTGGGTATGAGCACTGAGTTTTACGTGGAAACTAATTTGACAATAAATTATTTGTAAAAAAAATAAAATAAAATAAAATAAATAAAAATAGATATGCAAAAAAAAATTTTTTAAAGAAATATTTACTTGGACAGTGTTGTGTTATTGGAAACCTAGAGACAATCTGTACCCATCCACAGAAAAATGTTTAAATTCATTACTGTAAGGGTCATCAAAGGAAATCTATGCTGCTGTTTAAAAAGGTAAAGATGGGGGCGCCTGGGTGGCTTAGTCGGTTAAGCGTCCGACTTTTACTTAGGTCATGATCTCGCGGTTCGTGGGTTCGAGCCCCGCGTCGGGCTCTGTGCTGACTGCCAGCTCAGAGCCTCGAGCCTGTTTCAGAGTCTATGTCTCCCTCTCTCTCTGACCCTCCCTTGCTCACGCTGTCTCTCTCTATCCTAGAAATAAATAAATAAAATATTAAAAAAAAAAAAAAAGGTAAAGATGGGGGCGCCTGGGTGGCTTAGTTGGTTAAGCGTCCGACTTTCGCTTAGGTCATGATCTCACGGTTCGTGGGTTCGAGCCCCGCGTCGGGCTCTGTACTGACTGCCAGCTCGGAGCCTGGAGCCTGTTTCAGTCTGTGACTCCCTCTCTCTCTGACCCTCCCCTGTTCATGCTGTCTCTTTCTCTCTTAGAAATAAATAAAACATTTAAAAAAAAAAAAGGTAAAGATGATCTCTATGTAAACTTCTCCAGGTCAATATAGTTAAGTGAATAAATGAAATCACAATACAATATGTAGAACTGGATTCCATGTGAGTAAATTATATATACCCACCTATATGCACTCATGTTCATTCAGGGAAAATATAAGTAGAGCTGTGTGCCAAATTGACAAGATTGCTTATCTCTGAAGGTATTAGGGTGGGAAAAGGGATAGAGGTGAACAAGAATTTATTCTGTGTGTTTGAAATTTTTATCAACAGAATGTACTCGTGTATTTCTTGTATGATCCAAAACAAATTAATCAGCAAGAAACAATAACGTAATAATCCAAATTCTATGAAAACACAGATGAAAGAGTGATTAATACTTCCTGGGTCGGGGGTGGAAGAGAACACAAGTTCTCTCTGCTTCTACGTGACTAACGTGACAATGTATTAACTGAGGGAGCACAAATACAGTAATGAAAATGTTACTTCCTTCAACAACAAAGCTTGTAATTCTACCAGGGAGCTGTAAGGTTACATGTCCTGGGGGGCCTGGCCAAGGCATTCACATTGACACGGCAACCCTTAGCAATGTATCCTGCGCTGGGAACATATGTTCCGTCCTGCAAGACAAAGACCAAGCAGGGGCTTGATGGATGCAGTGATGACAGCCCACACACACTTACCCACGCAACTCAAATGACTTGACTCTTGAGCTTAATTCTAAGGATAAAAAGGCAGAATTTAGGTAACCAATATAATTAAAATATATGTATGTGTGTTCAGATATAATGGCTACATTCAATTTATTAAGCATTGGTAGCAACAGTTATATGCTAAAGAGAAACACAGTATTTACTGTCGGTCCCGTGTCCCACTGTATTTTTCAAAGATAGGAAAAACAACACCTCCTATTCTACACACCCCTTCCATGTGTTCCTTTGCCTTATTACCTGCCACTCACTCATGAGAGAGGATGCAGATTTTCCTTCTCCTCTCCCTTCTATCTAGGCAGGCTCCGTGACTGCTCTCAGTCACTGAATATAGTGGACAATGTGCTAGTTCTAGAGAAAGGCCATAACTGGCCTGGCAGCTTCCGCTTCTTACCCCTTGAAAGACAGTCTCTGTGCAACACATACGTCTTTCCTGAAACCACAAAGCTGTGGGAATCTCAAGCGAAGCAAACAGACCCTGGAGGACGAGACACCGTATGGAAAGCAAAACCAACCAGCGCTGAGGAGGCCGGACCTGTGACTGAAGGTACCTTACTGGAGGGGCTCCTCCAGCCCCACCACCCCAGGTGAGGCCACGTGGATCAGAGACTAAACCCCTTAGCTAATCTGTTCCCAAATTTCTGACCCACAAACTTGTGAGTGTTAATAAAGTGGTTATTTTAACATTACTAAGCTATGGGCTAGACTGCACCAATAACTAACCAGAATATCCCTAATTCACATGGCCATTACCAGGACTATTACTTTAGGAAGATGAGAATACACATCTCTGTCTGGGATTTCTGAACTAAACTAGAGGGTGTAAGTCAGAATTGTTTGTCAGAAACATGCCCGGTCCAAAAGTCAGTGTCTAGAAACTATACATGATAGAGTAGGCTGTTAGCCAGATATGAATAGGGAACAGGATTTTTTTCTGAGTGTTAAGGGATGGAAACTACTGACGAGACCCAGAATGTAGAGAAGAAAATTCTCACCCCAAACATGCATGCAGTCTTCCCTGTAAGTGCTGCCCCACAGTAACCCAGAGCTTCATTGTAATACATTCACACTGTGGTTATGACTTCCTCCCAGATGCAAGTGATGGCTGCCATGACAGTTCCTATAAGGACCATATAGGGCCAAACATTCCATCTCCCAACCTGCAGGAGGAGACCGTAGATTGCTAGAGGCAACCCCAGTGAGAGACTACCCTAGCTAGGACCCATAACCCATGCAAGCATAAAAAGGAAGGCAATCCTGACCACCCCACCGTCCCGCAGTTGCGCCTATGTGCCCACCCCCTCTCTCACCTTGAAAGTGGACTTTCACCTTAACTGCAACTAAACTCTGCCTTACTTGAAAGTTTGGCCCTGAATTCTTTCTTGGATGAACTCAAGAACTGAGGCCAGAGGGGTGGAGGATGCCGCTGACACACACAATGTATAACAGCGCACCACCTTACAGGATTACAAATTGTGATATCTACTATAGATGTCATGGGACAGTGGTAGCAACAGGAGGAGGGAAGACAACCCGACACTACCGACTGGCTTCCGGTGGCAGATCCAGTGTGATTGTTTTATAAATCACTGAACAACTCAAGGAGGCAAATATCATCTCCTTTGCATGTGGAACTTTAGAAAGCTGAACTCGCAGAAACAGAGCAGAGTGGTAGTTACGAGGGGCTGGAAGATGGGAAAAAAGGAGAGATATTTTGGTCAAAGGCTACAAACTTGCAGTTATAAGATGTATTAGCAATGGGAATTTAATGTACAGCATGATGATTATAATAATACACACACACACACACACACACACACACACACACACACACACATGCATACACTTGAAAGGTGCTAAGACAGTAGATCTTAAATGTTCTCACCACGAAAAAGAAATGGTAATGATGTGATATGATGGAGATGTTGTCTAAAGCTCTAGTGGTAAACATTTTGCAATATATTGGTGTATCAAATCAATATGTGGACACTTGAAACTTCCAGAATGTTTTATATCAATCATACCTCAATAAAGCTGGTGGGGGAGAGAGAGTATCAGTCTCCACAACTTATAGATGAAGAGCCAAGGCTCAAATTTCTTAGAGTCATACAATTAATATATAAGAGAGCAAAAATTTCAATCCAGGCTTGGCCAACTCAGAACCTTCTGCTTTTTCTAGTAAAGTGCAGGTTCTCCTCCTTTAGCACTCATCAAAACAACATGTTAAAAATGTAGATTATGGGGCCCTCAACTCCAGCGATTTTGATGTAGCAGGTTTGGCCTTCAATGTGCACTTCTAACAAACCTTTGGGTGATGATACATGGACTCTGCATTGTGGGGCCCTGAACCAGACCATGCAGCCTTTCTCTATCTGACAATGACCTTCCCTGAGCAGAAATTCAGAGAAAATCTAAAGCGAGTTTGGCTTTTGCTCTCTAAGAAGACAGGGTTTCTTGTGGGACAGGCTCATACAGAACAAAGTCCTTGCGTGTCAAAGAGCAAAAATTATCAGCAAATGCTAATACCTAACGAATGCAACATGTACTGAAATATGTCCATCCAGTTTCATTACAGACCTTACCGACAAAGAACAACAGCCAAAGCTGACACAGTTAAGTGTGTTTCCCTTCTGATTTTTCCCCCTGCATCCCGCTAATGGCAAAATGCCATTGCAGAGGATGTGAAAAGTGATGTGTCAATATTGTTATCTAAAGTGTACACTGTATGGCTTAAGAAACGAATACAAAAATAAAGCAAACTGAGATCTGTGTGAAGTGCAAAGTAGTATTATTTATTCATCCATTCCTTCATTCATTTGCACAGCAAACAAATAGTCAATGCTAAAGCCATGATGGTGTCTTGGGAGAGAGAAAGATGAAGCCAACTCAGAAGTGATCCCTGCCCTCAAGGAGTTGACCATGTAATACAGAAGCCTGGCACTGGAGACACAGCTACTATAAATCATGAAACCGTATCCACAAAACCAGAGCATCAAACCTTAGCATTTACAGTATGAAGTATACAGGGAAGAAAAAGAATCCTTATCCTCTTTGTAGAGGATAAAGTCAAGATTGCAATTTTTCATGATTCATGATGTGTATTTCAATTATCACATATACATGTACGTTCACGCATGGATAATCTGCCAATGCATTTCCAAACTGAAATTCTGTCTCCTTCATTATAGCATTCTGAAAAGAGAGTTTAAGAAGTTGGAAGTATAGTCCACTAAATGATACAGCAGTGCTAGTTTGAAAGGAGCAGATAACCAATGGTGAGATCCCCTTGCCACACTAGAATTGCCAGAACAGCCAAGATTGAATGTTGAATACCAATCTGTGGTCACACAAAGCAGAAGGGTTAGAAACAGGATAACCTCAGACGCAACTCTGTTGAGTCAAAGTCCTTATAATTTACTCCCTAAAGCCAGGAATTAGCAGAGGGTGTCACTGCCTGGAGATGGGAAGTGTTGAACTCCATCCCCATCACAAATCTGGTGATGGGGATGCTCCTGTACATTACCTTCTATGCCCTGCTTTGCCCAAGCAAAGGTGAAGAGATCCAGCAACGATGGCCGAAGGAAGCCTGGGCTACAGAGAAGGTATAAGGTGAATCTTACACACCTCTGTATCTGCAAAGCCGACTAGAAGGCTTGAGAGCAGAATGTTTGTCCTAACCACTGACACATCCTGTAGACTTCACTGAACTCAAAAGAATAGATTAATTCTAGTCTCATTACTGTTGCTACTCTTAAACCAATCATTTCATTTTCCTGAATTTCAGTTTTCACTTCTGAAGATGAGCATTACGATGACAAAGATTTCACATGACATTCCTGAGAAAGAATTCAGAAAATGCAAAGAAACGTAAATTATAACATGCCACAAAAATGTGAGGGTTGAAAGGTAAAAAAGTTGCCTTTGTTACTCTCAAAAGGCTTAGACATGAATCTGTTTGTCTAAACAAACAGCTAAGAGAAGTTGTTCAAGTTAGAGTCATCTATGAAATGACCTCAAGTTGCAGGTAATAATACCCACCTTTCTCCCTGCTCATCCAGCCCCAGAACTCAGTAATGACAATTTTCATTTTGAAGTAAAACACATCATAACAAGAAACATTTTTAATGAATGTGGAGAGGTACCATGGATGAAAGGTGTGCTCCAACCATAACACCAAAGACGTGAAGAAATTTGAGTAAGTAATAGAGGGTAATATGGGTACAAGAAAATGCAGAAATATGAAACCAACCAGCTAGAATATCTGGAAACAAATGCTTGCATATATAGACTAACTTTGTGTGTGAAAGTTAGAATTCCAAATCAATAAGAAAAGGAAGTGGTCAATAGTGATGAGGAAATGAGGCACTGATTTAGGAAAAAATGAAAAGTTACACCTATGCATTATACTTTATACATGCTTATATATAAGCATATTTCCATATGGAAATGCTACCAGCTTTGTTTTTTGAAGCATAAAAAGTAAAACTCTGAAATTACCTAAAGATATTAGCAGAAACTCTGAGTGGATTGAGAATGTCTAAGACAGACACAACCTAGTAGACAAAATTGAAAAGACGGAGAAAAGATCACGTGAGAACAAAAGAAAAAGCCCATCTGTAAATTTAAAAAGAAAATCATTACTGGGGCACCTGGATGGTTCAGTTGGTTAAGCCTCTAGTTTCAGCTCACGTCCTGATTGCTCAGTTTGTGAGATCAAGCCCTGTATCAGGTTCTGCACAGTCAGCTTGGGATTCTCTCTCTCTTTCCTTCTCTGACCCTCCCCTGCTCACACTCACTCTCACTGTCTCAAAATGCATAATAAATAAATACTTTAAAAAATAATCACTGGAGTTCAAAGAAAAATGAAAACATGGAGAACAGATTTGCAATATATTTAACAAATGAGGACCACATGAGGAAAAATAAAAATCTCCTCAGGGCAATAAGCAAAACACAACTAACCCAAGGGAAAAAATAAACAATATTAAAAAACCCACGTTTTAAAATCAGTAAGCATATGAAAAGATGGTTACGCCCACTAGCTCTTTCTGATTAAATGTATATTATATTTGACACAGCAAAATACAGTGCCAATAATTTTCTAAGAAAACTTCATATATGAACACAAATATACATATACATACATATATATACATATACATACATATATATACATATACATACATACATATATACATATACATACATATATATATATACATACATACATATATATTTTTTTATATATGTATATGTGTGTGTGTGTGTGTGTGTACAAGAATGTTCATTTAGGTGGGATGCTTTCAGCCAGACTATTTTGGGGAATAAGTCATAGAAAAAGTGACTCAAATCAGTTCAAACAATGAGGAAATATAGATTTCATGGACTGAGAAGTCTTGCTGCAGGGTCTGTGTCCAGGTAAATTGTATTGGAACCAGAGGGACAAGTTAAAGGACTTACATTTTCATTTTTCCATTTCCCTACTAGGACATCTACAATGGTTTTACTCTAAGGATGAGTCATCTTGTGTATCTTGTGTTCATTACATGGTTGCCAGGAAAAAAGACTGTGGAACATTCTTCCTTACTCATATTCAATGGAAGACAGGGTAACTGGATTCTCTGCCCCACAATCACTGAGCGGAATTTTCCTTATTTCTCTTTGGTCTCAAATGGGTTTTTTTTGCCACTTGTTAGAGAATTCATAGCAAAGGATGAGCTGCTCTTTTATCATTCAGCCTCATCACTTCCCAGGGGAGTGGCAGACACCACATTAAAATGTGACCCCTATGACCCAGCAATAGCACTGCTAGGAATTTACCCAAGGGATACAGAAATGCTGATGCATAGGAGCACATGTAACCCAGTGTTCATAGCAGCACTCTCCACAACAGCTAAAACACGGAAAGAACCTAAGTGTCCATCAACGGATGAATGGATCAAGAAGATGTGGTTTATCTATACCATGGAATACTACATGGCAATGAGAAACAATGAAATCTGGCCATGTATAGCAACATGGATGGACCTTGAGGGTGTTATGCTGAGCGAAATAAGTCAGGCAGAGAAGGACAAATATCATATGTGTGCACATATAGGAGGATTAGGAGGAACTTAACGGAGGACCAAGGGGGAGGAGAAGGGGGGAAATGGTGGGGGAAAGGGAGAGAGGCAAACCATGAGAGACTCTTGAATGCTGAGAAACAAACTGAGGACTGATGGATGTAGGGGGGGAGGGGGGAGATGGGCACGGAGAGGGGCACTTGTGGGGATGAGCACTGGGTGTTATCTGGAAACCAACTTAACAATAAAGTATTTGTAAGAAAAAAAAGAAGGCATTTGGTAGATTAAAAAAAAAAATGTAACTTCTTAGAAAGGACAAGAGGCTGAGGTGGGTGCAGGAGGAGTGAGAGCTATTAACACTGCAGTCACAGAGTATCACCAGCAGTGATGGCTACATTACAGACCGTCCATTTTACAGAATGCGCAAGCTGTCATAAAGTTGGGGCAGACCTAAATGAAATAAAATAGGGGGAAAAAACTACATAAAATATATTCAGCATTATTTCCTACTGATTGTAAAAGCCAACAACAAAATACTTCTACATATATGTCATGCACAAGTGCATAAAGGGGACTTGGGGGAAAACAGTGAACCAATGTTTCTGAGCCGTTTTTTTTCATTATGGAGTTCATATGGAGCCTTTTGAGATATTTCCTTCCTAATCATGCGCCCACCCTGTTGAATACCTCTTCCCATGAAATGTTAATACCTCAGATACGTTGTACATCTATTTCCATATTGTGTGGAAGTATATCTATACTTCATATATAAAATGAGTAAACTTAAAAAAAATAAATAAAATAAAATGAGTAAATTTTTCATTTCTCCCCAAAACAAATCCTTGCCCCCTTGGGTGGCAATATGGCCCGTTTTGAATATTCACCCACTGAAGCACTGAGGAATTTCAACTTTACCTGGAAAAGGAAACAGAAGAAGGGAGAATATCTTGTTTGCTTAGTATTTTTCAGTATTGCAAGGAAATCCACATGTTTAATTCATATTTTTAATTAGAAAACAAAATAACAATGGCTTATAAACATGTTTTTTCCCTAAATTTCTACTCAACCAAAAAAATTTGCTTCCTGGAGAGCTGAGTAAACAAAGATTTGTCAGACACACAGACCACCCCCAAACCCTGAAATCATGATCCACACAGAAAATAAGAAAGACAGAACTCACAGCGCATCATCAGAACAGAATGTGGCCATTCTAACATATAGCATTAAGAGATGTTGGGATGATCGAAACATTTGCCAGGGCTGCAGAATCTCCCGCTTTAACATGTTTCAGAGTATCTAATAGACCCTCGGTTACAAACGTGTTAACAATTCTTTGTGATAGACTGTCCTAATCCAGAAAGATCACCTTCTGAGACATATCCAATATGTCAGTACCTTCACTTATTTAGGCTAAGAAATATTAAGGTTAGCAATTCTTTCTTTCATGAAATAAGGAAAAAATAAAGAAAACATGACTTACCTGTAAAGCTGTCAAGGACTTAGCAGGTTAATGTGCTATTTTGTTTAGTGACCACAACTATTCCATGGAGTAGATATCATCCCCATTTGATGGTTATGGGAATGAAGGCACAAAGAAGTTGAATGATTCACCAAGGGATGCTGCTTAATTACTAATGCCTCTAAATTTCCCACCTTCCATTCCTATCCCTAGTCTACCTAACTTCCTCCATCATTCATTCTGCAGGGATTTGCAGAGTGGGGGATACATGGCCAGGTGTCGGGTATGTGCCGGGGATAAATTAACAAAAAGGGGAGATCCTTGCTATTATGAAGCTTACATTCTAGTAGAGGCACAAGTCAGACAAAATACAGTAGTAATATTTCATAGCAGTTAAGTACTAGGAAGTACATAAAACAGACGACAAGAGAAAAAAGGACGTTTGTGTATGAGTAGGGATGGGGGACCTGACCGCTTTACATGGGAGCAGGGTCTGGGATGCTGTAAGGGTGGGAAGAGTCTTCAAGGTGGAAACACAGCATGTGTAAAAGCTCTGAAAAGTGCCTAACACTATATGAGGTAGAGAAATGCCAGCTGCTATAAAGAATACACCCTAAACCTTCAGTAGCTTGACACAGTTAAGTTTTATTCCTACTCACATCCAACGCAGGTGTTACCGGTTGGTAGACACTTTGCCTCCATGTGCCGATCCAGGGCCCAGATTCCTTCTGCCTGCAGTTTTGCCACTGCCTAGGGTTGTAGAATACTTTGTGTCCAGACAGCTCAGTCAGCCCACTTACTTCCTATTAACACTCTCCAGAAAATGCCAGGTCATGGGTGAAAATTAATCTCAAGGGTACAAAGCAAGCTGGACACCACCGACCCAAGAACAATCCTGCCGTCGTGGATGGACAGGCACGCATTCTGTCGTTAGCCATCTCGGGCTCAGGAATGGATGTTTTAAGGAAAAGAGGCTGATGTGGCTTGAGCATTGTGAGCCTGGAAAAGAGTGGCTGGAGAGAGTTCAAAGGAAAAGAGGTACCAGGTAATGTCAGGCCTGGGTCCTGGCAGGGTATATAGTAAGGTGGTTGGTAGTATGTTAAAAGTGATACGAAGACACTGGAAGTTTTCAGCAAATTATAATCAGAAGTCCATTCATGTTTCCAGACACTTAACCTGGCTTCCACCTAGAGAACAGAATCTGTGGCAGGGCAAGAAACTAATTAGAAGGCTTCTATAATAAACAAGGGAAGAGATGATGATGCTCGGAACCAGCTATGGGGGAGTTAAGAGGTGGTCAACACAGGCTCTATTTTGAAAGGACGGGATGTAGTGATGTGAGTGGTGAGTGAATGGCAGGAATCAGGATGGCTAATATATTTTTTGCAGTGGTCCAATTACTATGGCCACAGAACAACTACCCAAAGTTGAATAAGTAGGTCTCTGCCACAGAGTATCTAGGCTCTCAGCTGGATGACTACAAAGTTGGGGTGGGGGGCGGGTGGGTAGGACTAATCTGAGGTCTTGTTCATTCACGTCTGTAGCAGTGGATGCTTGATTGAGTTGGGAACCTAACCACCTCTCCCTGTCAGCCTGTCTATATGGTCTCTCCCTGTGGGCTACTCTGGGTCTCCTAACAGCATGCCCCAGATCAGGCATCCCCAAAGACAGAGCTTCCATCAAAGCTGTTTTGCCTTTTGTCCTTGCCTCAGAAGTCACCAAACTCATGTCCATTGTACTCCATTTGTACACAACTACTCACTGAGTTAGTTCTAGGTAGAGAGAATATAGACCCCCACCTCTCATGGGAGGTGTGCCAAAATGCCATTATAAAAAAATGTGCAATGAGAGATTTTTGTTGTGGTCACTTAGAGAAATATCATCTGCCACCTCCAAGCAACGGGATAATGGGGAATCATGAATTAAGATACGGAAGACTGAATGATGATCAGGGTTTTCTGGGCAAAGGACTCAAAATTCTGTTCTGGATACATAAAGCTTAAAGTGCCTATTACACATCTAATTGGAGATACAGAGTGAGTACTTGGATAAAGGAGTCTAGAGTTTATTGGAGAAGGAAGAACCAGAGAAACATATTTTGATTTTATCTGTATGAAGAGGATACTGAAGTCATGAATCTCATGAGATTGCCAAGAAAGAAAGTTTAGCTGGAAAGAAGATAATTTAGTACTGAGCTCAGAAGCACTCAATTCCCCTAAAGTATTAACTTCTATCTTGCTATGACTTTCATGTTTCAACCTATTCTTCAGGTACTAGGTAGGTACTTCAACCTATTTTTAAAAATAAGATACTGGCAAGGAGGGGCGCCTGGGTGGCTTAGTCGGTTAAGCGTCCGACTTTCGCTTAGGTCATGATCTCGCGGTTCGTGGGTTCGAGCCCCGCGTCGGGCTCTTTGCTGACTGCCGGCTCAGAGCCTGGAGCCTGTTTCAGTCTGTGACTCCCTCTCTCTCTGACCCTCCCCTGCTCACACTGTCTCTCTCTCTCTCTCTTTCTCTCTCTCCTAGAAATAAATAAAACATTAAAAAAAAAAGATACTGGCAAGGAAACATAGCTAAAATGACATTTAAACCTACTCTGCTTCAGGTCAAGATCTTTCGGATCTATGCTGATTCTTACCACCTGACCAGTTTTCATCAGAATCATTCACAAGGTAATGAAACTCAGGAATAAAATAATTGGGCCACTATTGCTTCTGTAGAAGTGGTCCATAATTCAGCCTCCCCCCAACCCCTCAGAAGCTCTTCCTGATGGACAGCCTTCAAAACTGGAATGCTGGCTCTTTCTGTTTCTCCAGCAGCTTTCAGCACTGGGACTGTACTAGAACATTGGCTCTGCAGATTTGGGGCATGCCAGGCTCTATAATTATACGATCCAATTCCTCATAATAACTCTCCCTCCTTTCTTTCTCTCTCTCTCTCTCTTCTTCCCTCCCTCTTTCTCTCTCTCTCTCTCTCTCACATACACACACACACACACACACACACACACACACACACACACACACACACACGTTCTGTTTCTCTGGAGAACCTCTGATATAGATGTTAGATTGTAGTTCTATCTTTTCATGAGCATAACCCATCCCAGTGAAGTAATCTGAATCCTTACACAAAAAGAATATGAAATTAGATCAAGCCAGTCAATATTATACAAAAGTATAATATTAATCCAAAAACTGTCACCCAAAAACCGGGTGACAGTTAGGCACTCTGGAAAACTGTTGTCACTGGTTTCAGGGCAGCCACAGGTGGTGAGAGACCACTGGGCAAAGCAGATAGGCAGGTGTGCTTTGGAAATGGTTCTACCCCTGCCTTTCCCAAATGTTGGCTTGTATGTTGACTTTTACCAACTTATTTAGGATAAATGTCTCCAAAGTCTTCACCCTTTCTTAGAATCCCCTTTTCCCCACTCCTCCTTTGGTGAACGCAGATTGTTTTACTTTTTATTCTCAGCTTACAAGGCAGTTGTTTTAGAAGTAGACGGATTTGGAATGGATCCCCAGACACAGCAGGAAGAAGTGGGGTTCAAAAGGAAAAAGAGAGAGAAAGGACTCGAGCTCAGCTTATTTTCTTGTGATTTCTTCTTTGTTCGCAAAGAATCCAGGGGACCTGCTTGGGAAATGGGTGTGTTGATCTAATGGTTGAATCACTTGAGGGTGATTGTACAAGTTTCTATGGCATGCATACAATCAAAGGAACAAAACACTTCAATGCTAGAAGACAAAAAAGAAATAGGACATTAAACATAAAGTATACATTTCTGGAAGTGTCATGCCTGGTAGTATACAAAAGCCTCCAGATAATAAACAAAAAGAAAATGCCTGTCAGCCCAAGCACAAAAAAAAAAAAATAGACATTAGTAGTACACGACTCCTGTCCATAACTGGGCTGCTTCCTGAATTAATTGCGCCAACTGCTTCGGCTCTTCTTAACTCTCCAGTCCACACTAAATATGTATCCAAAATGCTCCCCATTACATATTTTTTCAAGTGTATGTAAATTGATAGGAACACTCTAACGCTTTGGTACCAGCCTAGTTATTCCAGAAGGTGTGAAAGAGGAAAAAATATATTGATTTAGGATTTTGTAACTTTCAGGTTGATCTGGAAACACAGGAAAGAATAATGTTCATTATCCAATTTTGAGTCTATTTCAATATACCCGACTTCCCAAATATTCAGATTAAAAAGTTGAAAAGCACTTTATCGTTTTACCAAAAATGTTAAGGTTTTAATGAGTCAGTCTCTTCCTGCTTAGAAAACATAAGCCATAAACAAAGACAGGATGAAAAACATTCAGCTTTCATTTTAGAAAAAAAATGTAAAATTGGAAATCTGTAAAAGAACAGAAAACTCTGATGATATGTCTTATTCTCAGATCCTCATGAGCACTAGAGCAGAATGAAATTGTGCCGTTTTATATTTGTTATAAACGGTGTCGTAATATCAGAAAGGCAATGACTCATATTCCGGGAAGCAGGGCAATGACTCTATGGCACTGACTGTTTAAATGTTCTGTAACTCGATACTTTATCAATCCCTCTATTTGCTTTGGTTACAAACCAACATAGGAAAAAGATGGATTTGGTGATCAGAATGGACTGGAAGGTATAGATTAAGGTCCTTTTTTGAGACCCCAGAGATTGCTGAATAGACATTAGTTACAGGAAAGAGAGCTGTGTTAAGAATCAGGTTGTGAGATTCCCTAGCTGGGGTGAAGTTTTATTCCCTCGGAGGCAAAAGCCATTAAAAACACTGGAAAAGGACAGAGAGACAAACGGAAACCACCTCAGGGAGGCATGTCTCTCTCCTAAGTTTCCCATTCCAAGGAAACAGTTGGTATGCTAAAGACGCAGACTTCACAGACTTGTACAGGTTGTGGGGGCGGGGGGATCTTTTTTTTTTTAATGTTTGTTTTGAGAAAGACAGAGAGAGCGCACAAGTGGAGGAGAAGCAGAGAGGGGGAGACACAGAATCTGAAGCAAGCTCCAGGCGCTGAGCTGTCAGTGTAGAGCCCAATGTGGGGCTCGAAATCAAAAACTGCAAGATCGTGACCTGAGTGGAAGTTGGACACTCAACCCATGGAGGTGCCCCGGGAGGGTCTTTAAGAAGGAGACCAATTGCTGGTTCTGTCTGGGTTTGCACTTAGCCACAGGCTTGCGGGTGTTTCTCATTGCCTCTGGAGTGAAGGAGAAATGGCCCGGCAGTGCAGCTAAGAAGAGAAAAGAAAAGAAATATGGGTCCCCAAACCCATGGGACCCCAAATGCACATGGGACCAAAGAGGCAAGCAGATGAGGGAAATACTAGCCAGAGCAGCTGAAAGTACAGCCAAGTGTACCCTGAGGCCAGGAAAGCCCCTCAGGACTGAACCGCTCACCAGCAGGACCACAGGGAACTGACTTCAGAGGCTGAGTCTGCAGGTTCGATCAACCACACCCTGCATGAGCCACTCCCAGAAAGAGATGTCTGTTTTCCAGTACCTCCTCCTGACTCCGCTGACAAGGGGAGATCCCTTCCGCCCCAATTTCTGTGTGTCTCTCGCACTATGCCTGTGTTTCATGCTCTCTCTCTCACACACACACACAAAACACACACACACACACACACACACACACACACACACACACACACACGGTACTCCAGTACTCCAAGTAATATCATCACAAATTTAGACAGTGGAGGGAAGGGAGCAAGAATTACTCAACTCTGGGTTTAAATTTTAGAGGCCAGCACAAAAGTATAATAACTGACATAAGACTTCTTCAATAATCAAGTGGACCCCAAAAGTTGTGAAAGCTGTCTGTGATCCCGCATAAGGAGCCCGCTGCCCCATGTGAGGGAGCAAAGGTGTCGTGGATAGGATGGAGCAGACACATTTCCGACTCCTACCCCAACAGGGTGGGGCTCCTCAACGAGTGGCTTACAACTGAATAAAAGAACCCAAATCCATTTATCTAAGGAGCAGCTGAATCCTGCAGGCGTCTGCGGGGGCGCTGTGTGCACTGGGTATGAAAAGCCCCTCAGTGTGCACCAGCCCAGCGGGAGGAGTTTCCAGGATGTGAAACGCTAATTGTGAAGATTATTTTTAAACCCTCAATAAGCAAGAGGTGCTTCATTCCTGATACACATCTAATTTGTTTCTATTTTTCGGCTTCAAGTCTGAGGGAACGGAGATGACTACAAACTCAGAATAATCGTGCAGGGAGAGCAGAGGACAGATAACACCTGCTCAACTTTTGAAGCTCCTCTCAGCCCTGCCTGAGAAAACTGCTTGTGAAAGAGAAGGCTATAGCCCTGGCCCTTCCTAATCAATACAGACTTGAGCTTGAACGGTGCCACAGGTCTCCTGTTTATGGAGATCAAAAACCTCCACTGAAGGGAAAAGTTCAGTAGCCGCGTAACTAGCTGCATATAAATCAGTCATAGAAATACGATAAATGTTGATGTTCTGTCCTTCTAAAATCTTCCAATGATCAATTTCAGATATCCAATTATTTGGGGTGCATCCAAATTAGCAGCAGCAAGCATGAAACAGCATTTTGCAATTTAGTTTTTTTTTCCCTCAAGGGCAAGATTGTGATTCTTAACAATTCAGACCCAACGCTACCAGTTCATGGTTAAAATCACTAAAAGTACCTATGCGAATAAAGGCACATACAAATCAGAAATACATCAGCCAAAGATGAATACTGATTTCTGAATGAATCATTCTTTCTATGAAGCATTTCATTTTATAGTAGTGCTGGAGAATGGCAGAAACAAAAATTTAATAATGCTCTCTTTGTAATTTTATTCACCAAGAACATGCCAGGGAATAAAACGAAATACTTTTCAGACAAAACAGAAATGCTGAGCAACTGATGATATGCACAAATACGCAAAATCAAGTTGAAGGCCAGTTACTTTCCCACAGAACGAGGCTTTCCATGGCTTGATGCACTCTGACCAGCCCACAAATCAGCAGAGGCCTCATTTGGATTCAGCAAGGTTCTGCAGCATGAAAAAGTGTGAAGAATATAGGCCTGGGTGGAAAGAAACGAATCTTTGCTCTTCTACTCACCCCTGTTTGGCCTTTAGTGATTTACTTGACCTCTCTGGGCCTACCTGGCCTCATCAGTAAAGTGGAAACCCTGACAATATCACAGGAGATAAAATGCCTCAGAAGGTGCCTAGCACACAGTAGCGGTTCGGACATGATGGTAGCTCTCCTTCCCTTTCATGCAACCTATCTTCCCCTTTGATTCTCCTCGCGTCAACTTGTAAAACCTACTCACTGAGTGTAAGATATGAGCGTGGTCTTAAGCAGGGTGAGAGGGTAAAAAGAGAAAAGCCAAATCTCCTTGAATAAAAAGGGTGAGACACAACTGGACAAGAACATTTGGAATAGGAATCATTTCAATGGTTCACAGAAGCTGCTAGAAACCTGGCATATCAGAACCTCTTTGCAAAGCATAGATACCTGAAGAGCTGGGCCTGGAACAGGCTTCTGCTTAATTTCTGAGTCCCCTGAGAAATTAAGGCAGTGGTGATACAGCCATCAAGGTTGCCCTGCCTGGGTTCACTAGGGTTTGACATGAATCGCAAAACTTCCGACTGACAAAGGTAGGTGCAATTACCACCAGAGCTCACAGAAAATGTGGTAGCAAGATTCTCTGCAGTAAGGCTTTGAATTCTCATGAAAATTATTTTTCACGTAAGGACCCAGGACTTTCATGTATCTGAATACCTCCACGAATGAAAGAGAATATTAATTTATCCTGCTGGCACCCCAGGGATAAAGGTAACTGGCATTTAATAAATATCAATTTCTCGAGGCCTGAATGTGAAGACTCTAATATCCTCTTAATGTATTTTTCACATAGTGCTGCTGCTCTAAACCTTAAGCACCAAATGCAGAAAGTGATGTCATAGCATAATTAACACGTGCTCATTGGCCAGACTTAACTTCCCTTCTGAAACCACCCTAAGCCCTTAAACATACCACACAGAGAGCATCAGTGTGCCAATATGGCCGTCTGGCCATGAAAAAGGCCCCAGCATGGCCTAAGGAGAAGGCACTTAAGGAGCAGGATTGACAGTCCCTTAAAAAGGCAACAGTGGCCTTACCCTTAGGCATGTGAAATGTATATCATGGTAGGTTGTAAAGACCAGAAGGGCCCATAAGGATTATCCTCTTGATCCATGCATGTGCAGTAAAGAATTTAACCCTGCTCAAAATAAGATCTGGCCTTTGCCTTTGGCTTTCCAGAGGTGATCTCTAAGCTCATGTTAGGTCATAGCTGATAGGAGTGTTTTCATTACCTGGGGACTTTGGGTCACATTTGATATCTAACATGTTGGCTTTGAGTAAAGTAGGTCACATGATATCAACTCAACTTCCTGAGATCAGGCACAGTCAGGCATGTCCCCCATGCCCATGAGAAAGGGCGACTGGAAGCTCAGTGCTTTGCCCCTACACTTGGCTGATTTTATTCTCTATGCTTTGCTTGTAATAAACGGTAACTATGAGTATAACAGTGTTAAGTGAGTTCTGGAAACCCTTCTAGTGCATTACCGAACCTCAGAGTGGTCTTCGGGACCTCTTAATTTACAGGTGGTGTTAGACACCCCCCCCAAACTTGCAACTAATGTTAGAAGTGGGGACAGTCTTGTAGACTGCCCCCGAACTTCGCACCTGGAGGAAACAGGCTGGTGAAAGTGAATTTGCTTCCCTAATGAATACTGGTGTTACGATTTACACCCAAGCCTTTTCTTTCCACCTCCGATGTCTTTCCAAGATGCTCAAACTGGCAGTGCATGCTCCAGTCCAGCAAACACAGGGTGCTCCTGCAGAAAACAGCTGCAGGGCAAACAGGATTCCTTCATTCTAGTGTAAAGGAGATAATCTCCAAACTAGAAGTGACAAAATCCTCACATGGCCACAGCTGTTGGCTTGGGTAGGAAGGGAATGATCTCAAGAGAAACAGACTTCCTTTCTTTCTATAAAATCTATGCATGTTTTCCTGGCATCTCGGGGCTTGGGGAGCATTAAAAAAACAGACAAGAACAGCAACCTGAAAGTACCCGTGTAGGTTTTAGAAAAAAGGACAAGGAGGGCACCTGGGTGCCTCGGTCAGTTAAGCATCCCACTTCGGCTCAGATCGTGATCTCGTGGTTTGTGAGTTCAAGCCCTGCGTCGGGCTCTGTGCTGACAGCGCAGAGCCTGGAGTCTGCTTTGGATTCTGTGTCTCCCTCTCTTTCTCTGCCCCTCCCCTGCTTGCTCTGTCTCTCAAAAATAAACACTTAAATGAATTTTTTAATTAAAAAATAAGAAGAATCTAGCGTATGTAATGCAAACAGGTTCTAGTAAATCTGGGTCTGAGGGTTCGGTTGGTAGACACAATGATCAGGATATAGAATATGCAGCTCTCACACTACTGTGTCAAGCATTCTCCACTCTGCAAGGGAGGCAGTAATAATTTTATGTTAAAAATGAAACACTCAGGGGTTGTAGGATAGGGTAAGGGGTAAATGGAATACCTAAATGGTATTAATGGCTAAATGGGTAAGGGGCATTAAGGAATCTATTCTTACTTTAAAATTTTTTTAACGTTTTTATTTATTAGTGAGAGACAGAGAGAGACAGAGCATGAGCACGGGCTCAGTCCAACACAGGGCTTGAACTCACAAACTGTGAGATCATGACCTGAACCAAAGTCAGATACTTAATCGGCTGAGGTACCCAGGCACCCCAGGAATCTACTCTTGAAATCACTGTTGCACTATATGCTAACTAACTTGGATGTAAATTTTAAAAGCAAAAAATGAAAAAATATACAAAATGAAAAAATATATAAAATGAAAAAACTCAGAAAAGCTAAGTCAATTTCTTAATGTTATCAACCAAATACAACACAGATAAGAGGTTCAACTGCAAAACCTGAATATGCGACATTGGAGTCTCTCATCGAGATGTCAATTATGTCCAACCTTACAGGCCACCCCTGGGATGACAGGGTGCTTTGGTCTCTGCCAGTGCTTCCATCACATTAGCAACTCTTCCCACCATCAGTGATTTGACTGGGTCATACCCTTCATGTGTGCAAATATGGAAAATTTTTATGTACTGCCATATTGGGCTTTGCTAACCTAGGAACATGACCTACTAGGAAAAAACAGCATATTCATAAAAATATGTCTACTGTGGACTCTCAGAGCAAACTGGAGAGCATAAAGGTTATATAAATAGTGAGACTATGATAATGCCACTGTGTGCAATGAATGGGGTCAAGGCCAATAGGGACAATGATGTCCTGCTGTTTGTAACCAGAACATTCATACATGGAAATCCTTTAGCTGACAAGCGTCCCCAACCTGAAAACTCTCTTTGGTTAGTGTTTAGGAGTAGAATTTTGTTCCCCTCCCAAAAATACAGGTTGAAATCTAAATCCCTCCAGGAATTAGACTGTGAACTCATTTGCAAATAAAATCTTTAAAGAGCTAATGGAATTAAAATGAGGTTATCAATTAGGGCCCAATTCCAATAAGAGTGTCATTTTTACAAAAAGGGGAAATCCATGGACACACACACAAAAAAAGGTCAGGCACAGAGGAAAGATGATGTGAAGAGACACAGGGAAGATGCCATGTGAAGATGGGAGCAGATACTGAGTTTATGCTCCTACAAACCAAGGAAGGCTGAGACCATCAGAATTGGAAGAGTCAAGGAAGGCTCCTTCTCCTATAGGTTTCTCAGGAAATATGGCCCTTCTGATACACTGGTCTTAGATTTCTGGTCTCCATAACTGTAAAACAACAAATGTCCATTGTTCTAAGCCACACAGATTAGGTTTCTTTGATATGGCAGCCCCAGGGTACTAACACAGTAAGAGAATAGGTTTGGGGAAGATGGCACCACTGGGAGGGATCCCATTCCTAAGAAAGGGCCTATGTTTCATGGTCAGCCTCCTGAGCTGCAAAAATCGTGTCCAAGCATAACTCCAAGATCATAAAAAGATTTGCTCCAAGCATGGGAAAGCCATGGTAATGAACAGATCTATGCACATGATGGAGAAATCTACTTACAAAATACTTTGCTTTTTATAAAAGTATTAGCCAGTGAGCATAATCCCATGTTCCGGCTATACCTGATACTTTTTTGTTCCCTCTCTCTCTCTCTCTCTCTCTCTCTCTCTCACTCACACACACACACACACACACACACACACACATTTCCTTCTTATAATGACATTACAGAAAACCAAAAACAGACCTCCCAGTATGTGGAATACTCCCTCCCCACCTTCAGAGTATCTGGTCTATGAGGCCCCACAGGCTGTCAAAAGCCATGCAGGGCAATTAAATGCAGATAGAGAACTTTTTCCACTTGGATTGCTCTGGATGGTTTTAGCTACAAAGGAAGAACATACTGACAAATAAGTATCTTTCCCTGGGACACCTGGGTGGCTCAATCAGTTGAGCATCCCACTTTTGATCTCAGCTCAGGTCATGATCTCATAGTTCTTGAATTCAAGCCCTACATTGGGCTCTGCCCTGACAGCACAGAGCCTGCTTGGAATTCTCTCTCTGAAATTTCACGTGCTCTCTCTCTCCCTCCCTCTCTCACTCACAATAAATACTTAGTAAAAAAAAAAAAAAAAGAAAGAAAGAAAAGAAAAGAATGTCTTTCCCTTTCTCATTCTCATCCACAGTAAAAATACCCTCTGTATTAGTTTGCTAGTGCTACACTAACAAAGTAGCACCGATCTGACGGCCTAAACCACATAATCTTACTGCCTCACAGTCTGGAGTCTGGAAGTCTGAGATCAAGATGTTGGCAGCGTTGTTTTCTTCGGAGGCTGTGAGGGAAAATCAGCCCATGCCTCTCCCCTAGCTTCTGGTAGTTGCTGGCAATGTGGGATTATTTGGCTTCTAGATATATCAACTTTATCTCTTATTTTTTTCTATAAAATATTATTTATTTTTGAGAAAGAGTAAGTGAGAACAGAGCAAAGAGAGAGGTAGACAGAGAGGATCCAAAGCAGGCTTAAGTGGGAGAGGAGCCTTAAGCGGGAGAGCAGGCTTCAAGTGGGAGACAGAGGATCCAAAGCAGAGCCCAATGTGGGGCTCAAACTCACAAACCATGAAATCATGGCCTGAGCCAAAACTGGACGCTCAACCAACTGGCCATACCGGCACCCCTGATCTCTAACTTCTTAACATGATATATTCACTGTGTGTGTGTCTATATCAAATCTCCTCTTTTATAAGGACACTGGTCATATTGGATTATGGGTCCAAGCTACTCCTGTATGACCTCATTTTAAATTAACTAATTACTTTTGCAATGGCCATGTTTCCAAATAAGGTCACATTATGAGGTTAGGCCTTCAATTTACGAGTTGTCAAGGAAGGGACACCATTCCCCCATTGCAGGACCGAATGTCTGCTTCATTTAACTATATCTGCATAAAGATTTTAAAGTACAAGATTATTCTATTTTTAGAGCAAAAAAAAAAGTTATGTGTTCTTTAAAACACCAATGGCTCAATTTCCTGAATACATTTATAGGCAAAATCACAGTCTAGAACATGGAGATTAAGATAAATTTAACAGCACTTCTAAAAGAGTGCTATTGGTTAAGGGTCTTATACCTTTACTGTTGTTCATTCAGTGAACCAACTAACTAATATTAAGATAGAGCTTAGAGAAGATTGTAAAACTACAAAATAAAAGAAGGGTAAAGATGATGCCCTCCAGACCTCCCAGTAATTAAAATCAAATCATAGAAACAAACAAAACAGTGAGCAGAAACCAATATAAGGTCCAACCCAACTGTGTCAAATGAGATATTCAGACAATGACTAAAACATTGACTCAGAACAACAAAGATCACTGAGAAGAGACGAGCCACAAACGGTCTCTCTGAAGAGGATGTGTCTGAATGGACCCTAAGTCTGGATCACCTGGGGAAGGCAGGGCTCAGGTGATCCTAGTGGTGGGTTGGACCTGAGTCCAGGACAAAGAGGAATCTGGACAGAGCCACAGGTGGGGTTGGGAGGTGATGGGAGAGACTGGGAACACAGAGCAAGTCACAGTCCAGAGGCCCAGATCATGCCAGACTCAGGGTTCTGCCTTTCTATCACAGTACTCATAGTAAGTATACTTCTGCGGATTTTGAAAATGTGCTCTGAATGCTTTAATACAATGAGTAATTTCCATTTGTAACTTACAGCTCAAGATGTGTAGAAGTCTCATGTTATTTAAATTGGACTCCCTATGATTCACTGTCACTTTGTTTTTCAGTCTAGGCAAGTCCAAGTTGAAACTGTATCTTTTTTTTAAAGTTTTTATTTAAATTCCAGTTAGTAACACAGCGTTATATTAGCTTCAGGTGTACAGTATAGTGACTCAACACTTCCATACCTCGCCCAGTGCTCATTGCCCATTGCTCAACCTAAGAGCAGCCCAGTGCTCATTGCTCAGTGCTCAACCTAAGAGCAGTCTTTATTCCTGTCACAATTTCCCCCAGCTCCCTGCCCTGAAACTGCATCTTTTGACTCCCAGAAAACATGAGGGATGTTCATACTTTCCCAGACTCTTACTAACTTCTACACATCATTTAGTTTCATAACCACATTTCCAATCATTATTTTTAAGTTCAACAGGTTGAAAGTAATATTTTCCTCCCACTTTTAGTGAAGTTTCTCTATTTTTAGCACTTTTTAATTCTGCAATTTTGTTTCTGGAAGTCATATTACATTTTTCTTTACTCTTTCAAGAAACGGATGAAGAGGTCAATTTCCTGATACTGTGTGTATTATGTGATTGTTTTTAATTCTCTTATGGCTATACAATTACTTTCTAAAGTTTATTTTAGTTTATCCCTAGTGCAACGGAAGTATACACTTCTTCTAAATATGTGGGCTGATGGCACGCAGCAGCTCTTTTTATATCAGAGGATCTATGATGTCTTTCTGGTCTAAAGCTTGTCCTTAGGTACGGCATGTGGACTTCTTTATCTCTGCTTCCTTCAATTGGTGTGGTTGTTAAATCCTTTTCTTAGATCTGGAGTTAAAAGCAGGTAGATGCCACAAACTGTGTCTGGGGAACAGAAGTCATTCATCCGCCATGGCTCTGCTGGGCTGAAGCGAGAGCCTCTCCCTCCCATCGCCACCTACTGCTCTCAGAACATGAGCATGATGGGCTCCGCACGCCCACATCTGTGCCCTGCTTCTTCTTGTCCGAGCCCACATCTGAGGAGACTCTACCCTGCACAATGAGGTAAATCGCTGTTAGGTCTCCCTTCAGGGCACCTACTGGCATCAGAAAGGTGCAATCTGGGAGTGAGTCTAAGAAAAAAAGTCATCAGTGGCAGGTGAATACATCAGCTACAGCAAAAAAATAAAAAATAAAGTTAAATGTTTGTAACAGAGATCAGAAAACACAAATGTTTGTGTGTTCTAGTTGGTGAAGTTTTGGCCTCTGAAGTGAAGGCAGTAAACAATAATCATGGCTTGGAATGCTTTCTTTCCTTTTTCAGAATAGCCCTTTATACTTCCAGTTTCTGTCAAGGTTAAGTCACTTCCGTTTTATTCTCAATCCAGGCAGGCTAGCTTTTTGCATCCAACCCTTTTCAGATCCAGGCAGAAGATTTACCAGCTGGGGTGAGATAGGAAGGATATGATGGTTGTAAATGGTCCTCTTTTTTTGGAGTCATTTTTAGTGGGCATTTCAGTGGGAAAGTGGAAGAGGGATCCCATTTCAAGGGATGCTTTCCAGGAGCACGGAAAAATAGAAAGGCAGAATTTTTTAAGGATGGCATATGCAGACCCAAAATTTAATGCATTAATTCTATAATCAATGAAATAAGTAGCAGGAAGTAGAGAATATATCCATATGATGAGGGAAGTGATGTCATATAAAAATGCATGTTACAGGGGAAAAAATACAAACTGGCAAATACAGAGCCATTGTTACTTAGAAGAATCTGATTTTAATATTTTAAAAAACCAATGTGATTGATGTTGATGTTTGTACCTTCTTTAATTATTAATCCTTGGGGCGCCTGGGTGGCTCAGTTGGTTAAGCACCTGACTCTTGATTTTGGTTCAGGTCACAATCTCATGGTTTAGGGGTTTGGATCCCACATTGGGCTCTGCACTAGCCATGTAGAGCCTGCTTCAGAGTCTTTCTCTCGCACGCGCTCTCTCTCGCTCTCAAAATTAATAAACTTAGAAATTATTAATCCTCAAAAGACTAATCACAAAATCATGTGTATTATTTATATTTGATAATTATATCATAAGGGAATTCACCATGCATTGGGTGTCTGGATACAGATCCAGATCCTGCTGGCCTCCAGGACCTTACGTGTTAGTACATTAAAAGGGTTCACCGGTGTATGTTTAAGGCACCCCAATGGAATTAACAAAACTGTAAGCTGAGTCAGAGATTAAAACTAGATCAGTAGGTTGGGAGCAGCTAAAGGGCTTGGTATTAACTCAGTAGAGAGTCTGGAAACTTGAGATGTCTTTGTCTTCTCAACTTAAAGTAAAAACCTATCTAGTTTAAGATAAATCCAAAGTTTGTATAAGAAAAATGGAACTTTCAAGGAAAACGACAATAGTCATTCATGGGCTCAATCACAGTTGTTTTCTCCACCTAATTATAGAGGGGGTGTATTATTTTGGAAGCAACCTTATGTTTGTTTAAAACTTAAGGAGAGAGTTGGTGTAAACTCACAGCAAAAGCTGAGGACTGTAGTATAAGGTGCCTGTTCTGCTGGCTCACACATTCCACTTCTTTTTCTTCCAAGAATGTGTTCACAATGGACTACTGAGACTCAACCACATTTCTGATACACAGAGGAAACAGCACAAACATCTTTGATGTCCTAGAAATTTCTGTCCTGGGTCAGAGTCTTTACTCTGTACACCAATCTCAGAGAAATCGCGCCCTCTGAATTATTCATTTGTGCAAAGGTAAATCTTCCTCCACTAAGTATATATTTTAAAATACAGGAATAACTCATGGAAGTTTAGGTCTGCAAAGAGGCAGTGCAGAGAGGAAGGCTGGGGAAGAGCTACGCTTGGATGAAATGATTTCTGACGTGCGGCCTTCTGTTAGAGGAGAGTTTAAAAGCAGCTTGATTTAGTGCAGTGGTTGGTTTTGCCTTAGAATCATTTTTTTTCTTTTCTTTTTCTTTCTTTCTTTCTTTCCGTTTTCCTTTCTTTCTTTCCTTTTTTTTTTTTTTTTTTTAAAGAAAAACTGATACAGGAGCCCAACATATAAAAAACATCAAAGCTAAATTGTGTGGTTGAAGGAGGCTGGATATCCCAGAGTCTGGCCTACAAAATGTCTCTTCACCTCCCATCTCAAAGCCCTAGGAACATGTCCTGTGCCAATCTGGGAGAGGTTTCCCCAGAATGCCACTTAACTGTAAGGTATACTGTGAAGAAACTTGACAAAGGCAGGAAAGTTAGGGTCCATTACACACTGGTGTAACTTCTCTCCAGCCCGCTTTTTCCTGTTCTGTAAATTACACAAATTACACAGAAATTTGGTGTCAAAAAATGTGCTAATTTTTAAATGGCCAGATATAAGACCTCAATCTAATTTTATACCAGTTCTCCAATGGTGTGATCAGAATCTCTTTATATATTTATAGTATTCATCCACACTATTTCTTCTCAAATTATTATATGCATATATACAAAGTAATGCAAGTTTCCCAGAATAATCACCCCTTCCCCAAATCAAAAATGCAAATTCAAGTTAGGCAACAAATGACAAAATTATCTTACTAAAAACTATTTTTCATCTACCTGTTATCAATTTTTAGTGATGGAGAAGAGATTAGTATGCAGTTTTCAGGGGTGAGATTCAAGGACATAAATGCATAATGTCTCCCAATAGATTACCTTCCCATTTCATATTCTCTGGTAGTCACAAGTAAAAATTATAAAATGGGGTGGTAAAATCTAAAAATAAAACTATTTCTTGTGCATGCTGTTAATAGGGTATATAACAACATGGATGGAAGTAATTTGGCATTGTATATCTTTTTCATCTTGGATTCCCTGCAGTATCATTTTAAACTTTTAAAGCTTCATTTTATTTTTACTGTGCTTCTTAGAGAATACATAATAAGGTAAGAATTATATATCTATTGTAACTTCATAAATGAGAAGGTAAAAGCTCATATATCACAGACACACAAGGGAGGGCTTCTGAGTTTCTTTTGTTAATAAAATAAGAAGCCTCATCAGAATTAAGATGTTCTAGGATATAGTTTCAGTACCTTAAAAACAGTAGATTCTGATCTAATATTTGGCAGTCTGCTATATGTCCTCCAATATCTACCAGCCAGCTTTACCGTAATAACAGAAGCATCCCTTTAAGATATACACGGAGACAATCAGAACTGGCCTACCTTTTCAAGCCTTTTTGGCAGCTAAGCATGCCCAAGATGATCCAATGAGATTAATTCAATGTACTGCAAGTAGCTTGTGGGAATTCTATTTAAAAGAAAACTCAAAAAGGGGCACCTGGGTGGCTCAGTTGGTTAAGCATCTGAATTCAGCTCAGGTCACGATCTCACAGTTCGTGAGTTCACTCCCCATGTCAGGCTCTGTGCTGACAGCTCAGAGCCTGGAGCCTGCTTCAGATTCTGTGTCTCCTTCTCTCTCTGCCCCTCCCCCACTCGTGCTCTGTCTCTCCTTCTCTCACAAAAATAAACAAACATTAAAAAAAAAATAAAGAATAATGAAACATAAGATCAGTAAGGAAACGGATATCTTAAACCACACTACAGACCAATTAGACCTAACAGAATACACAGAACACTCCAGCCAACAACAGCAGAATACAGTCTTCTCAAATGGACAAGAAACATTCTACAAGATAGGTAACATATAAGTTACAATAGTCTTACAAACTTAAGAAAGTTAAAATCATACCAAGTATCTTTTTTGACCACAATGGGATGACAGTACAAATCAACAAGGAGAAAAAAATGACAAATGAAAATTAAACAACATACTCTCAAAACCCAATGGGTCAAAAAATAAATCACACCAAAAAAATGGGAAACGTCTGATACAAATGAAAATGAAAACATAAGCTACCAAAACCTATGGGATGCAACAAAAGCAGTGGTAAGAGGGAAGTTAATAGCAGTAAATATCTACATTAAAATAAAAGAAAGATCTCATATCAATGACAGAACTTAATGCCTTAAGAAACTAGAAAGAAAAGAATAAACTTGACCCAAAGTTAGCAGAAAGAAAGACATAATAAAGATTAGAGCAAAAATAAATGACAAAAAAAAAAAAAACAGAAAACCAATAAAACTAAGAGCTACATGTTGAAAACATAAACAAAATCAACAAACCTTTAGCAGGACTAAGAACAAAGAAAGAAGACTCAGGGGGCCCAGGTGGCTCAGTCAATTAAACATCCAACTTCAGCTCAGGTCATGTTCTAATGGCTCATGAGTTCAAGCCTCACATCAGGCTCTGTTCTGACAGCTCAGAGCCTAGAGCCTGCTTCAGATTCTCCCTCTCTTTGTACCTCTCCTGCTCATGCGCTCGCTCACTCTCTCTCTCCCAAAAATAAACATTGAAAAAAAAAGACATCTATTAAAAGAAAGAAGACTCAAAGAGGAAAAACTGAAATGACAGAGGAGACATTTGCAACTGATGCTACAAAAATAAAGATTATACATCAACAATTTGGATATCTCAGAATGGGTAAATTCCTAGAAACCTACAACTTACCCAAACTGAATCATGAAGAAACAAAAAATCTGAACAAATCTGTAACTACTAATGAGATTAAATCAGTAATCAAAAACCTCCCAACAAAGACAAGCCCCAGACCAGAAGACTTCACTGGAGAGTTATACAAAATGTTTAGAGAGGAATATATACTAATCCTTCTCAAACACTTCTCCCAAAATTAAGAAGGAACACTTTTAAACTCATTTTATGAGGCCAACACTGCCTTAAGAATAAAGCCAGACAAAGATACTACAAAAATAGAAAACTACAGATCAGTATCACTGACAAAAACTGAAGTAAAAATCCTCAATAAAATTAGCAAACTGAATATACACATGACCAAGAGGGTTTATTTCTACAATGCAAGAATAGTTCAATATGTGAACATCATTCAATATAATAAACTCATTTTCAGTAAAAATTCATTTACTGAATGAAGAAAAAAAAAAAAAAAAACCATATGATCACCTTAAGGCAGAAAAAGAATTTGACAAAATTCAAAATCCTGTCATGATAAAAACTCAGCACAGTAGAAATAAAAGGAAATTACTTCAAATAATAAAGGCCATATATGAAGAAACCATAGCTAACATCATACTCAATAGCAAAAAAACAAAACAAAACAAAACCTTCCTTCTAAGATCAGAAACAGGGCAAAGATGCCCACTTCCACCACTTCCAATCAATATAGTACTGAAAGTCCTAATCAGAGCAATTAAAAAGAAAAAAGGCCCCCAAAATGATAAGGATAGATGACAAGATCTTATATGTAGAAAATCGTAAAGTTTCCACAAAACAAACAAACAACAAACAAACAGCCTACCGGAACTGATAAAGGAACTCAGCGAAGTTGCAGGATACAAACCCCATATGAAAAATCAGTTGCATTTCTATACAGTAACAACAAATGACTAGAAACGGAAATAAAGAAAACAATCCCATTTACAATAGCATCAAAAAGACTAAAATATTTAGCAATAAACTTAACCAGGGAAGCAAAAGACCTGTACACTGAAAACAGACAAACACAGTAAGAGAAACTAAAGAAGACACAGGTAGAAAGACATCCCATATTCATGGAACGGAAGGCTTAATATTGTTAAAATGTCCATACTACCCAGAGCTACTTACATATTCAAAGTACTTGCTATCAAAATCCAAATTGCATATTTTTGCAGAAATACAAAAAAAAATCCTAAAATTCATACGGAATGACAAAGTATTCTCCATAGGCAAAATAACCTTGAGAAAGAAAAACAAAGCTAGAAGTAACATATGTCCTGCTACCAAACATTTAAGAAGTTACAATAATCAAGAGGACGGTACCATCATAAAGACAGATACATAGATGAATAAAACAGAACAGAGAGCCCAGAAGTAAAGCCTTGCATGTACAACCAAATGATCTTAGACAAGGGTGCCAAGGCTGCCCAGCAAGAGAAAGGTGTTGGGTTAACTGGATAGTCACATGCAAAAGAATGAAGTTGGATCCTTACCCCACACCCTGTACAAAAATTTACGTAAAATAGATTAAAGACTTAAGTCCTAACACTACAAAACTACTAAAATACTGGGGGAAAGTTTCGTAACATTAGATTTGGAAATGATTTGGATACGATAGCAAATGGACAACAGACAACAAAAGCAAAAATAGACAAACGGGATCCCACCAAATTTAAAAAATGCTGCACAGCAAAAGTAGCAATGAACAGAGTGGGAAGGCAGCCTACAGACTGAGAGAAGACATTTATAAACCACATATGAGATAAGGGGTTAATGTCCAGAAAACATAAAGAATTCCTACAACTCAACAACAACAACAACAACAACAACAACAAAAAACCCAAATAACTCATTTTTTAACATGGGCAAAGAATCTGAATGGACATTTCTCCAAAAAAGGAAATACAAATGTCCAAAAAACCACATGAAAAGATGTTGTAACCAAGATACCTCTCCTGATCACCTCACTCCATTTTCCCTCATGCAAAAACCATGTTGGACACTCCAATTATCACTCAGTTCCCTGCTTCTTGAATGTTCCATACTCTTTCCCAGGTTGTTCTGAGTCAAACTGTCTTCTCACTTCTCTGCCTGTTCAATACTGAACCAACCTTTTCGACGTCTATGTGTCAGGTAAAATTTCAAACCTATTTTGGGCCCCAGGGAGAATCATTCACTTTCTCCTCTGGGTTGCCTCTATTTTTTCATAGCACTTAACATAAGGGACTATAATTTAACTCCTTCCATCAATGTCAACCCACTTATATTGTGAGCAAAGGGAGGCCCCATAACTGAAATAGCTGACTCTTACACAAATGGGAATATGGTAGGGAGAGACTCAGACCAAGCTTCTGCTCTCAGACCAAGTTCCTTGTATGGAGGAAGTAATACACACCCGTTTATCAATATAAACATACATACATATGGGGTGTACATACATACATTGATATATATATATATGTATATATATATATATATAAATTCATATGTATGAATATACAAATAAAGTCACATCGGAAAAGCGTTCTATAGAAAAGATGAGGTACTTTGAGAAGCTGCAGAACAACTATGGGGGAAGGCTAAGGGAACTTACTATAGACAGACTGGTCAAGACAGCTTGGAGGAGGTGGCGCACTATAGCAGGGACTGAATGAAGTAGGAGAAGGTCTGAGGAAAAAAGAGTGGTCCATGCGAAAGGAACAGCAAGCGAAAATCCTCAGCGGAACATACTCTATATGTCTGAAAAGTATATAGTTATGAGCTTCTATCATGGAGTCTAGATAGAAGTTCAAGGATGTGGGCAGAAGATGCATGGAGTAAGAGTTTGTAAGGTGGGCAAAGAGTTGAGCTTTTATTCCGAGTATGACACGAAGTCATTGGAGGGTCTGAGGAAGATGTAACAGGATCTGAGTTTTGGCTTTTGTTTTAAATCTCTCTGCCTATAAGGAAGAAAATAGACTGTGTGTACAGAACAGGGTGGGGGAAGAGTTGTTCATGATTCCATGAATGTGAACAGATAAAACTAGTGTGTTATTTGACTATTCATCTAAAAGGAGACCACAATGAGAACAACAAACATAAGCAAATAAGTTAAAAAAGAAACCTAGCTTTAGTTTAGACTGCAATTGAACATTGCAAATCCCCTGAATACAAAATTATTTCAAAGCAAAAATCACCTACTCCTGGTGTATTATGTATTTAAAATAAAATGACAATTCTTAAACTTCCTCAGTTGAAAGTATGTTCACGACCTCAATACATTTAGGGAATTCAATGTTGTGCAGCCCTGGCCAAATAAATGGACAGATGAAAAGAGCATAAACTTCATCGCAGCCTGAAATTATATCAACTTATTATGGATACTGGTTAACCATTGGACAAAAATGAATTATTACACAATAAAGGCAGTTAGGAAACAAAATAAAGAGTTGGAGAAGATTAAGAGCTAAAAATATATATCACTTCAGGTAATGATTGGGAACTAGTGACTTTTGAAGTGTAGCTTATGCTCTCGTTTATTTTCAGAGCATCAATATTTCATGAATGTTTATGATAAAGCCACTGATCAGAAAGGTCATTTTATTTAAAATTCTAGTTTATGTAAAAAATTTATGTCCTGGGGCGCCTGGGTGGCTCAGTTGGTTAAGTGTCTGCCTCTTGATTTTGGCTCAGGTCATGATCTCACAGTCTCACAAGTTCAAGCCTCACACTGGGCTCTGCACTGTTCCTGTGAAGCCTGGTTGGGATTCTCCCTCTCTGTTCCTCTCTCTGCCCTTCCCCAACTCGTGCTCTTTCCATCTCTCAGAACAAATAAATTTTTAAAATTATTTAAAAAATTATTTCCTGAATAAGCAAGGGGTCCAAAATAATTCCAGCTCTCTTAAGCAGTTAATCCTTTTCTTGAGAATGTATCAAAAAACAAAGATGCGGTGTGGATAATTTCACCAACATTTGTTCTTATTTCTCTGAAACAGACCACAGATGACAAATAGGCTACATTGGCCATTATAGCAGAGTCTCGCAATTAAATTCACCTAAATATAACCTAATTCTAAGAATTCTCAAGCTAGTAAGAGCTAGCTTTTGCTAACTCACTTGTTATCCTAATATGATAAATATATTTTGGAGATTTGAAAAAAGTCATAATCTGGTGGCTTCTGATGTTGCTTAGGAAATTACTCACCATAAATTATTCCTATAATGAATCTCACTCCACTGAGTTACTTTCCCCAAAAATCACATATTAATATCTCAGAGCACACAGGAGTCCCTGCCTGCCAAACTCATATCTTCAAAATGTATACTCCGTTCCAAATAAGCGTATGCTTTCTAAAGAACAACATAAAGAGGGGTGCCTGGGTGGCTCAGTCAGTTGAGCATCGGACTCTGGATTTCAACTCAGGTCATAGTCTGATTATAGCTTGTGGGATCAAGCCCCGTGTCAGGCTCTGTGCTGACAGTGTTGGGTCAGCTTGGGATATATTCTCATTCTCTCTCTCTCTCTCTCTCTCTCTCCTCCCCTTACCCCTCCCTATTCATACACACTCTCTCTCCTTCTCAAAATAAACATTAAAAATTTTTTAAAAGAGTAACATAAAGAAACTAACTCCCTAGGTATTTGGAAATTCGTTTCCTCTACTTTTAAACTAAACCACACTTGGCAATTTTAATAGCAGTCTCGAGGAATCTTTTCTTTAACCAAACTCCAAAGTTGTAATAAGTGAATAAAAAAGAACACAACATAATAAACAGCCATAGGTTTAAATATTTGGGGTGAAATTAAAGGTCGTTCTATTCATTGCACCCTGTCTTTTGAAAACCATTTTTTAAAGTAAGATCTCTTACTCAGCAACAACTGATGCTTGGCCTAAGGAGATATAAATAGCTCACTGTCACAATCTGCTAACAGGCTCCCAAAGGCAATACCAAGTACTTGTGCATGTTAAAATATTTCAGTAACTTAACAATTTAATTCATCACATAGAAAGAGCAACACTGTTCAATATTTATAACAAAAAAGTACATAGGCGTAGAAACGAAACTACAAAAAATTACTAGCAATGTAAGATCAAATGCAGAAAAAAAACCCTGCAAATCTCAATCCCAACTCTGACTCACTTCAAATTTTATTCTTAATTTACAGCCAAGCAACACAATGCTTCATTATCCAAAAGGCCAAATATACCTTTAAAAAAGAATTTATTATAGTTTGACTGGATGAGTCATTTTCCGCAGACTCACCCTCCTGAAAAGTAGTCTCCTCTGATAAAGTGAGCTCAGGTTAAAGGAGAGACACTTCCATTGTTGCATGATAGAAGCTCTATGTGTGTCATAGCAACTACCTCAGGGGGAGTGTCCAACGCTCCCAGAGAGTGACAGGCTAGAAGGATATGCAAAATTCAAGCACAGACAAAATGATGGCAAAGAAAGAGCCACCACGGTGTTTAATGAACAATGCTGCAACTATTCATTACGCCTCTTCCCCAGCTGATCATTAAGCTTTCAGCACTGTTTATGCAACAGAAAAGGAAATGTTGACTCAAGATTTCATACACTTACTACTCACACAAAGAAGGAACCATGAAGAGTATAATCTGCAATTACAATACCTGCTGAAACTAGATCGCTGTCACAGAACCTGGTTATTAGTTGTTGCAAACACTGTCAAATGCACCACAATTTGTGGATTCAGGACCTTGCCTGGCATAAGCATTTGAGACACAAACTTGAAAGCTCATGAAATTAAAAAATAATTCAATAAAAGTAGTTAAATTGTATCAATTCAAAGGATTCTAAGTTGGGGTTTTAAATCTTTAAGGCCGAAAGGTAAAGAAAAAAAAAGGACACATTCTTTTTATTTCATGATTTAGAGGATTTCAAAAAGTCAAATTAGTGTGTGTGTCACTATTTTTTTTTTCTAACGCTCATTCATTTTTAAGAGATGGAGAGACAGAGTGCAAGTGGCAGAGAAGTTGAGACAGAGGGAGGCACAAAATCCGAAGCAGGCTCCAGGCTCTGAACTGTCAGCACAGAGCCTGATGCAGGGCTCGAACCCATGAACCATGAGATCATGACCTGAGCCAAAGTTGGACGCTTAACTAACTGAGCCACCCAGGCGCCCCAGCATGTTACTACTTTTAACCATCTCTACCATGCACTATTATAGAATAGTGTGATTCAATGTTTGTTGAATGGACAAAATAATGAGTATAATTCATACATGCCAATCTCATTTCTAGTAGTGTGCTGGCACATAGAGCCTACTACGTAGAAATACACTGAGTGAATGAACCTAAGAGTTCACTTACCTTTAACAACCTGCTGGGAATATACTCTGATCCCGAATTAATGAGAACAATGCTTTGCAAACATACAAACTAAGTACTGAGTGGTAACTATAAATATCTATGATATAGAGTATATCAGAAACAATTGCCATACAGCATTATGGAAGGAGCCTGAATTATCAAAATAATTGAATCCTGCATCTATCACTTATCGCACCTCATTAATTAGTAAACACAGTATCTCCTTAAATTCAATTTTCTGATCTATAAAAGTGGGGCACAAGTATTTACCTTAAAGAATGGCTGTGAGGATTAAATGTGATTAAATAAAATTATGAATCTGAAAACTTCTACCATGAAATAGACATGGTCCTGTAGCAGACATATGGCTGTGCTAGTTTTCATCCGTCTTTCTTAGTGGTTTGATTCTCTTGCATTAGGTCCTTAGTCACAATGAAAGATCAGAAAGACTATGACCTTTTGATGATTACCTCAAACAAACAAACACCCACTACTCTTTAAAAACAACACTGAAAAATAAATGGAAATGGATCAATGTGACCCATTTTGAGAAATGATTGATGCTTTCTTGCATTGTTCTTGCCAAAGTAGTTGAAATACTTAAGACTGAAAGACTATATAAGGTGCAATCTCTGGAGTACATTTCAAAGGGATGATATACAAGTATCAATTTAGAGCTAACTCAATACAATGTATTATGCCAAATAACTTTAATTTTGAAAGTAAATTCAGAACTCACTTTTTAGGAATTCTGAAGAATCCTTTATCACCTGTGTCAAGCAGTAGTTTCCATGCCTTTTTCTGAATTGCTAGCTCACACTCTTAAAAGAGAGATGTAAAGGCTTTCCATTCATTCATTATCTTTCTTGAAGAAAGAAATGCAAAAGCTTTAGTTTCCTACACTGCTGGAAGTGCAGGTTAAGCCCACCATTCCCACTAGGAACCTACATCTCCTAAAATTTTACCTGCTGTTTGAGGTTTAACAGGCAATTGAGTTCTATTGGTGAAAAAGACAGTAGGCAGAGTCTCTGTTATGGTGTTTTAGCTTGGTTTGGTTTGGGTTTTAGGGTTTTAAGAAGAAAAAGAGTATGGAAGAAGAAATACAAAGGTGTATGGATCTCAAGGTGGAAAGTGAAGAATGGAGTCCCTGGGAGATAAAACACTGACCCCTGAAATAGTTTACAAGGAGAAGGGACCATAACCTAAGATGAGTGCACCAGGAAAGAACTACCATGGTCAATATTGTTCAGAAGGGCAGCGATGGACCAGGGGAGGACCAGTGGAAGGGTCACTGTTCAAAGCGCAGGGATTAAATAAAAACTGAGTCCTACACATCTTCCCACCTGAGTTTCAGGAAGACGGGTTGCTGACTGCTTGTTGTCCCTGGCACCTAGGAGAGAGAATCTAAATCCCTGGCATTTCATAAGTAATATGAGTGTCTTTGTTATTTCTAATTCCTTGGATCACACCAGAGTTTATACTGAGATCGGATGACTCACGATGGGAGTTGGTCAAACAGAAAAACCAACCAGGGGATTACACGACTGTGGTTTGGAACCAGGCTGACCTCACTGAAGACTGAGTTCAATCCTGGGGTCAATATTCAATCCATCATGACTATGTAATAAAACACCAATAAAGACGACTCTGGTGTATGGTGACAGATAATAACTGAATTTATCTTGGTGAGCACAAATAATGTATAAGCTTGTCAAGTCAGTATGTTATACACCTGAAGTTAACATTATACAGCAATTATACTTAATTAGTTTAGATATATATTTTGATTTAAACTTGGATACAATATATGCACGTGTGTATATACAAAAACTTAATACCAAAGCTCACTGGCACTATCTGGTCGGTGAACATACTGATATACCAGGAGTGTGACAAGTCCTGATTCCACAAGGAGAAAGTGTGGAAGCTCTGTGTTTGGGACCCCCAAAGTTTGGGACTTTGCTCTATATGTGGTTTCATTTGGTTGTTCCTGAGTTGTATTTTTATAATAAAATTGTAACCATAAGTACAGTACTTTCCTGAGTTCTGTGAGTCATTCTAGTGGATTATCAAGTTCAAGAGAGGGAATAGGAGGCCCCAGATGTGTGGCCAGTTGGTCTAGAGTGAGAACAATCTTACTGGGGACCATGCCCTTTAAATTCTGGGGTCTGCACTAACTGGTGGTTAGTGCCAGAATTGATTTGGATCATATCCAGTGGTGGTAAAACAACACATTCCCCAGCCTGCACCCCGACAGTGACTCCACATAGACAGTACTGAGGAGTCCTATCTACAGCGGTAGAACAGGCAGAGATGATGATCTGTACCACATGATGAACTTGTTCCAGCTGGACCACCCCACAAGGAACCCCTCCAGAATGCTCTTGGACACCAAGAAGGCCCAGAGTACTGGGGCTGGAATGTGGGAATAGGGACACTCAGGTAAAGTGGCACAGTCTCCCTCAGCAGTATTTGGGCTAACCTGAAAAAAACTGAAAAGCTGACCTGGTTAGTGAGGCTTCTTTTACAGACGCTAAGTATTTAACTAAAATTTCTACAGTATTCCTGAAAAAGACCCAGTTAAACACACAATTCTCAGTCCTGACCATACACTGGACTCACCTGCAGGCTTCTGTAAACTAGCAATGCCTGCCCAGATCAGGCCAACCATACTCTTTGGGGAATCATCTTAGGTAATTCTATTGTGCATGAGGTTGAGAACCATACTGATAGAGTACAAGAAAAATGAATGAGACTTTGGAGCCTAGAGTGCCACTGAATTCCTGGAATCCTAATCCAAACCCCTAACCCTTTGTTCATGGCAATAGGCTATGAAAGCACCCTGTGGTCAATTTCTACCTAAGTTGGAAAAGAGAAGCCTGATGAAGAAGCTGGTGAATAGATTCATTATCCCACAGAAGGCAAAAGGTGTTTCGATCATCCCATCTATTAAGAGGAGCTTGGCCTCTAGAACTCTAGGAACACCATACAGAATGGCTTTTGAGCATTTGGAAATGGAATTTAATCCAAGCATTCTGTGGAAGCTACAAACCCAATTCTCATCATTCTATACCTGGGTATACTGCAAATTTTAGAGAGGTTTCTCAAGACATTAATGTATTTTAAAAGCAAAAATAAACTACTGGGGCTACAACAAAATAAAAAGTTTCTGAACGGTGAAGGAAACCATTAACAAGACAAAAAGGCAACCTGTGGAAAGAAGATAGGTGCAAGTCATCTATCCAATACTATACCCAAAATATATAAAGAACTTACAAAATTCAACACCAAAAAATTAACCCACAAATAACCTTGATAAAAATGGGCAAAAGACCTAAATAGATATTTTTCCAAAACAGACACCGAGATGGCCAACAGATAGATGAAAAGATGCTGAACATCACTAACCATCAGGGAAATGTAAATCAAACCACAGTAAGATGTCACCCTACGCCTGCCAGAATGACTAGAAACAAAAATACAAGAAATAACAAGTATGGATGAGGATGTGCAGAAAATGAGACTCTCGTGCACTGCTGGTGACAATGTAAACTGGTACGGCCACTGTAGAAAACAGTATGAAGAGTCTTCAAAAAAATAAAAACAGAAAAACCATATGGCCCAGTAATTCCACTACTGGGTATTTACCCAAGAAAGTGAAAACTCTAATTGGAAAAGATAAATGCACCCCTATGTTTATACAGCATTGTTTATAATAGCCAAGATATGAAAGAAGCCCAAATGTCCATATGTAGATGGATAAACAACTGTGGTATGCATACATAATGGAGTATTATCCAGCCATAAAAACGGTATGAGATTTCACCATTTACAACACCATGGACAGATCTTGAGGATGTTTTGCTAAGTGAAATAAGTCAGACAGAGAAAAAGTAATACTGTATGATTTCACTTATACGTAGAATCTAAAAACAAATGAAGTAAGTTAAAGACAACCACTATATGATTTCACTTATATTTGGAATCTAAAAACACAAAACAAGTGAATAAACAAACAAAAAGCAGCATCAGACCTGTAAGTACAGAGAATTGATATCTGCCAGAGAAGAAGGGGGTAAGGAGATACACAAAATGGGTGAAAGGGAGTGGGAGGTACAAGATTCTTTCTGAAGAAGTCACAGGAGTAAAAGGTAGAGCACAGAGAATGTGGTCAAGGACACTCTAACAGTGTTACATGGTGTCACATGGTAACAACACTTGTGAGCACAGCCTAAGTATAGAAATGCGGAACCACAATGCTGTATACCGAAAACTAATATAACATCACAACTCAACTATTCTCAAAAAATGCACAAAGGTTATTATGTTTTCATTCCTAAGCACATGATCAAGGCCCATCTGAGAGGAATTCAACTTTTGCTCAGATGAATACTGCAGGGGTTTTAGAAATGGTGAGAAGTGGAGGAGGTGGGGAGTGAGGATGTCTGTACACAAAACTATGTATTAGGATGTCAGTCATGATTGGCTAAATTTTCCATGAGTGGTAATATGTAGTACATTTTGCTTGATAAAAATGTCAACTTTTTAAGAAAGTATTAGGGGTCACCTGGATGGCTCAGTCGGTTAAAAATCTGACACTTGATTTCGGGGCTCAGGTCATGATCTCACAACTCATGAGTTAGAGCCCTACATTAGGCTCCACACACTGAACACGGAGCCTGCTTGGGATTCTCTCTCTGCCCCTCCTCCACTCAGCTTGTGTGCATGCTCTTTCTCTGTGAAAATAAAGAAACTTTAAAAATGTATTTTTTAAAAAAAGTACTGGAAATCATAAGGACTTTCGGAGTTTTTTTCTCATTTTCTCTTTTGTTTAAATTTCAAATATAACAATAGTTGATTTTTAAGTATTAAAAAATTTAAAACCTGTTGGTTAAATTAAAAGTTTTTCCTTCCCCACAACCATTCCCCAAATATAATAACTGCTAAGCACTTAGTTGATATTTCTTCAGATCTAAAATATTAAGAATCACACATACAGAGAGAGGATTTTTAGATATTTTTTATGGTGAATAAAGTGAATTTATTTTTATAAACATAGCAACATAGGTTAAACATTGTTATTTAACCTGCTTCTGTAGTTCAATAATGGATCACTGATATGACTTATTTCAACACATATCCTAAAATAGTTACAATTTGTACATAGTGTGGGCCATCCTCTGGTTGCACCTGAAGCCTATTCAGTCATTCTCCTCTTGGTGGGCTTTGGGGATATTTATAAATGTTTGCTACCACTTGTAATGCTGCAATGAAAATTCATTTCTTCTAGGTAAATTCTTAGATACAGAGTTCTGGATCAAAGGGCATGTGAATTTTCAATACTAATTTTGAACTGCCTTCCACAAAAAGGATACCAATTTATATACGGCCTCACTCCACTAGCCTGCTCATTGAGAGGCGTGATGCCATTTTAGACATTTAGCAGTCCTTAGCTCACTTTCCTTATCAAGCTTTTGGGCAGAACCGAAAAGGGAGAGAGGAGCATCATACTATTCCTGTAATTAGCCTTATGCATTTATCATTTGAGGATTGCAAACAGTCTGATAAGCTGTGAGCCTGTACACTGTAAAACAAAGTATTAAATTCTTTACAATATATTTTTATAGAGCTATTTCTTGCAAATCACATCTTTTAATGCCTCTTGACTAAAATCAATATTGAGTTTCTTAGACCCCTAATATTGCTGGTCTCAACCCTGGCTTTCCACTGTAAATATCTGGGAACTTACATAACTACCCTGAAAGGCCATGGTAGGTGGGGTGAAAGGCTGAACATTTAAGTCAGAATTCCTACAGGCAAAGACTGGCACATGATTTTGTGAAAAGCTCTCCAAATGATGATAAATGTACAAAGTTAGGCTCTAGATTCAATTAAATGGCAGATGTTGTAATATGGTACTTCCTTTAAATATAACTAACCTAGAATTTATTTTACAAAGTGGCTAAGTGAAGATAAATACATTTTGGCTTATTACAAGGTTTTTTTGTTAATTTAAATTTGAATCTGAACCTAAGGTGTGATTAACTTGCAAAGACTTAATGACATGGAGACCTATGAATCCAAATGAAAACACCAATGTATCACTATTTATAATAAACATATATGACATTTATTATTGAGTCTTAGGAAAATGATGACCATCTTGGCAACAGTTTCTCTCTTTCCAGAAATTATCCCTAAGGATGTTTACCTTTCATTGTTGTGATTCATTCATTTATCCTTTCCACAAATATTTACTGAATACCCACTATGCCACCAATTGCTCTAGGAGCTTGGGATACGACAATACACAAAGTGCTTCACAGCACTTACACTATGCTGGAAAAGTAAAATTAATTGGAAAAGTAGAATTAATTAATTATACCTAAATAAATAAATGTTTAGTATCCAAACCACTGACAACACCAAATGTTTGTGATTGTGTGGAGGAATAGGAACTCTCATTCCTTGATAGTGGGAATATTGGAAGACAGCTAGGCAGTTTATTATAAAACTAAACATTCTCTTACCATATGATACAATAATCATGCTCCTTGGTATTTACGCAAGTGAGCGGAACACCTATGTCCACACAAAAACCTGCACATGAATGTTTACAGAAGCTTTTTTCATAGTTGCCAAAAACTGGAAGCAGTAAGATGTCGTAATAGATAAACTGCAACACATCAGTAAAATGGAATAGTATTCAACAGTGTTAAAAAGAAGTGAGCTACCAAGCCATGAGAAGGCAGGGAGGAAACTTGGAAACATTGCTAAGTGTCAGAAGCCAGTCTGAAGGGGCGTCTGGGGGTCTCAGTCAGTTAAGCATCTTGACTTGAGCTCAGGTCACGATTCATGGTTCTTGAGTTCAAGCCCCACATTGTGCTGCACTGTCAATGCAAAGCCTACTTGGGATATTCTCTCTCTCTCTCTCTCTCTCTCTCATTCTCTCTCTCCCTCCCTCCCTCCCTCCCTCACCCCCCTCCACCCACTCACTCTCACTCTCTCCCTCTCTCAAAAAAAATATAATAATTTTTAAAAATTTTAACTTATAAACAAGAAGCCAGTCTGAAAATGCTTCCTACTATATGATTCCAACTATTTGACATTCTGGAAAAGGCAAAACTATAGAGGAACTAAGAAGACCACTGGCTACCACGGTTGGAAGAGCTGCAGGAGGGACACACAGGTGGAAGACAGGGGAACCATTCTGTGTGATACTGTAACATTATCTGATACATAACATTACATATTTGTTAAAAGCCACAGAAGGGACAGCACAGTGAATTCTAATGTAAACTATGGACTTCAGCTGATAATAATGTATTGATATGAGTTCATCAATTATGGCAAAAGTATCTCATTAATGAAAGATGTTAATTAGGGGACTGAGGGCAGAAGTCAGAGGACACTTTATGGGAACTCTATGTACTTTTTTTTTGTAAGTGTTTATTTATTTATCTGGGGCAGGGAAGGAGCAGAGAGTAAGGGAGAGAGAGAATTCCAAGCACACTCCACGCTGTCAGAGCTGAGCCTGACATGGGCTCGATTCCACTGACCAAGAAATGATGATCTGAACTGAGATCAAGAATCAGATGCTTGGGGGGCGCCTGGGTGGCTTAGTCAGTTAAGCGTCCGACTTTCTCTTAGGTCATGATCTCGCGGTTCGTGGGTTCGAGCCCCGCGTCGGACCCTGTGCTGACTGCCAGCTCAGAGCCTGGAGCCTGTTTCAGTCTGTGACTCCCTCTCTCTCTGACCCTCCCCTACTCATGCTATCTCTCTCTCTCTCTCCTAGAAATAAATAAAACATTAAAAAAAAAAAAAAGAATCAGATGCTTGGGGCGCCTGGGTGGCTCAGTTGGTAAGCATCTGACTTTGGCTCAAGTCATGATCTCACAGTTCATAGGTTCGAGCTCCACGTCAGGCTCCGTGCTGACAGCTCAGAGCCTGGATCCTGCCTCAGATTCTGTGTCTCCCTCTCTCTCTCGGCCGCCTCCCCACCTGCTTATGCTCTGTCTCTGTCTCTCTCTCTCAAAAATAAGTAAACATTAAAAAATATAAATTAAAAAAAAGGCTCAGATGCTTAACCAACTGAGCCATGCAGACACCGCAGAACTCTCGGTACTCTCTGATCATTTCATCTATAAACCTAACATTGCTCTAAAACAGTGATTTTTATTTAATAAGTATATACTAAATAAATAAATATAGTCAGGTAGTGACTTTTAGTTATGTTCCTAAACTTACATTCTGTTATTTCACATTAATTAATAACAAGCAGCTAATTTGTAGCATATGGATAATATCCACTTTTAACATTAGCTGGAATTAGTTATTTTGGCAATGACAATTCATTTTAGAATGACACTTGACTCAACTTTAAGTTCTAGTTGGTAGAAATTAAGACAAGGATCATTCTCCTGTAACTGGGAAATGAAATCTAAGCAGACAGGAGATTAAGAATTCTGTTCATGAACACAAGAAAAAAAGAGAAAAAAAAGAATAAACTGGTGTTGCATTTCTAAACATTTCTTGGGCTCTGGAGTGTGTGTTTCAGGGAAGGCCCAGAGTAAAGAAATGGTATATGATCACATTCACCTTACACCTGATAAAAAGAATCGCAAATGACGGAAAAATTCTCTAGTAATTTCATTTTATCTCTGGCTAAGAGTCAGAACCACGAGTCAATCGATTATCATCTCTTTGGTTCATTTTATTTTTATGTCTTTATAAAATATTGTTACCACGAACAGAGCTATCAAGTCCAAAGCACATTAGGTCCTTTGTGTACTTTATCTGATTAAGTCCTCACAATCCCTCTGCCAGGTAAATTTTTTTATCTCATTTATGCTTTCGCAGAGATTCAGAGCAGTTAAAACCTTTGCCCAGGGCCGTAGGACTAGCAAATTGCAGACGCAAGCTACATCTGAAGATTAAACCTGAGGCTCCTGTGTCTTTGGGGACTTCACTCTGATACTCCGCCTTGCTCACAGGCCGGCTTTGTCTGTCTACAAGCTGAATTTGATAACCAATGTGGGGAGACGGGGTTAATTCACATTCCTGCCAAATTGAGAGATGCAGAAGCAAACTCAGTGGATCCAAAACAAGGAGACCTGTTTTAATTGATACAAACACTTGCCATGTTATGTAAATCTCTTACATCTGCCAAAATTGGAAGGATCCTTAAATAAAAATCTATTTTACTTTATGAAGTTCTCAGCTATGTAAGTAGGTCGATACTCCACAGCAATATATAAAACTAACCCCATCGTCTCTCCTCTAAGGCATCATTATGACCCTTTCTTCTACAGATTTTTTGGAGGCATTCATAAAATAGCAGAAAATAGCATTTGCATCCCAATCTTACTTCTGTTTAAGCAATGGTTGATTTTTCCTGTAGCTGAATGTGGTCCTTCAGGAGTATGTCCTCGAGTCATTATAATTTTGGCCTCCTCACCTTTCAGGAGAGAGCTATACAAAAGACCTATCACTTCTCCCTAGTGTTTAATCAGGGCTCAGCATGCTCAGGTCCTTTTATGAAAGCTCTCTGGCAGGAAATCAAAGCCCCTTTCTTCAAAAACAGTAAAACATTAAACAGAGGGATCCATATGTCAATCAAGATAGATTTCTCTTTAAAAAAAAAAAAAAGCAGACCCTCAAGGAATAAAAGGCGTTCACACTAATTAATAACCATTAAATCTTCCACCAGTTTAAAGGCTTGAGCAAAGTCAAGAATTATGCAGCCTAATTCAAATCGAGAAGCTGCATTTGAATCACTCATCTCAAACGACAAGAGAAACTACTTCCCTAAAAAAGATGGGGATAATTAATTCCAACATGCACTTCATATTTGTAAGCACAACCTCAGTATGTCAACCCTTACAAACTTCCTCAGAGTATGACATTGTAATCAATTATTCAGAATCAAATCCAATTCCATACACATCTATTGCTTACCCACATGACACCATACACTATGTTAGGTTCTAGAAGCATAAAAATGCTTAATTCTCTCGCTTTTGAACAGTGTAAAACCTATTTGGAATTCTGCTCCCTGAATGTTTTTTGCACATCCTATACTGTTTTATGCATACTAAAGACAATCAGACTAGACCAAAGGTACCTTATACCGTGTGGTTGAATTCCCTCAATAGCATGCCTCCCAGATGATCAGTCAACCCATGCCTCAACTTCTCAAGAGAGGGCATTGGATCCTTGAAAAGCTCTTTAATCATTTTGATAGTTGCCAATATAATTAGTGATAACAGCCACATGCAATTTATTTGGAAAGCTCTTTGGGGCCTATAGGACAATGGGGAAGAAACCTTACAGTGGTCAATTGATAAGTTTCTCTAGGTAGGTATGAATCAACTTCACAGAGCACTAGATTAAATGAAAGTAAAACCTAAAATCAATTTGGCATCTTTTTCCCCTTTTTCTCTATCTCCTATAAATCCATAGTATGCAAATATCACATGTATCCTTCTTCCCTCACCTCCAACAGACACACAAGAAACTATAGAAGAGTAACTACAAACAGATAATCCTTTTGATGAAAGAGCTCCACATACGGTGATGGTTTCTGACTACCTTCCTGGAATAAGAGGCCTTCTTTCATCTAAACAATAGCAGCAAACCAAGAGGCAAATGAGCAAACTAGGGTAAAAAAAGGCCAAGGCCTTGACAAAATATCACTTCTGAATGACAGACAAAAGTCTGAAGTTTTTTTTCTAAATTGTTTTAATGTTAATTTATTTTTGAGACAGAGAGAGACAGAGCACAAGCTGGGGAGGGGCAGAGAGAGAGGGAGACACAGAATCTGAAACAGGCTCCAGGTCTGAGCTGTCAGCACAGAGCCCGATCTGGGGCTCAAACCCACAGACTGCGAGATCATGACCTGAGCTGAAGGTGGACGCTTAACCGACTGAGCCACTCAGGTGCTCCATGACAGACAAAAATTTAAAGATTTTCCATGATGAAAAATCTGTACTTCCTCACTGTACATGTTGACCACCTGGACTGGGGCATTACTGAGTCTCCTTCCACCCAAATATGCTCATCAATGCATATAAATGCTTACAATAAATCTGAACAACCTTACAAGGGACCTTGTAACAGAACTTTGATTTCAGGGAAACCACAGTCAACTCACCCAGAGGCAGAAGGATGGAAAAAACCCAGCCTGGTAAATGTTCTTGGTCTAAACAGCTCTGGAGTTCAGACAATGGTCTTTAAATCCTTTCACTAGTTGTTTAAATTAAAGTATAGAAAAGTAAGTGATGATGAAGTGATTTCAGTAGGATGAGAACATACTTTAGGGACAAAATTTTGTTACCTTAACACAGACAGCTCCTTTTAAATTATGAGCTCGAAAAGATACACATTTCTGTGATAACCACCAGAAAATACTAGTTTATCACATCCATACAGCCCATATACATGTGACATCATCCAAAGTCCTCTCCCTCTACTTCTCTCCATTAACTCCACTGAGATCCACCTCACTGGGCTCCCAATGACCTGAATATGGCCACTCCATCTCCCCAGCATTCATCCCACAAACTTATGATGAGCACCCCAGCTTAGGGCTGGGGACACAGAGTACACCCACTCAGCAAAGGGGTATGTGGCACAGAGAATGGAGAGGACATGGAGACAAGGAAAGTCTGTGGAAGGCTTAAAAGAAACAAAAAGACATAACATTCGGGGGAGGGGGTCTTGGAAAATAAGTAGAGTGTTTTAAGGCTGAAAACATCCCAAGCAGGGGAAAGGAAACATTCCAAGCAACTCTTGGCAGTGTGAGAAACCAGGCTGAGCTGCAGATGGAGAGGCAAGCTGGGGTCAGTATGTGAAGGCCTTGTGATCCGCCCCACAAGAAAGTCTATATTTGACAAAGGAAGAACAGATGAGTGCTATGACCAGAGGTATGAATTAGAGAGATGATTTTTAAGATTCAAGCTTATAATCTAATAAAAATAAAATAGAAGTGGACTATGTTTGACATGGGACACTTGATAAAACCAGAAATTTAAGAATATTAAAATCTCAGGGCACCTGGATGGCTCAGTCGGTTAAGTATCTGACTTCGGCTCAGGTCATGATCTCGGTTTGTGGGTTCAAGCCCTGCATTGGGCTCTGTGCTGACAGCTCAAGAGCCTGGAGCCTGCTTTGGATTCTGAGTCTTCCTCTCTGCCCCTCGCCTGCTTATACTCCATCTCTCTCAAAAATGAAGACATTAAAATAAATTTTAAAAAGAGAATATTAAAATCTCATGTTATTTCCTAATAAAATGTGAATTACCAAAACAATAAGTATAAGTTTCATATGGAAAAGAAAAATAGCCAGACTATATTTAATTATTTTAAAAATATTTTTAATGATGTGTACTCTAGTCAACACAGAAAATTCATCTTAATGTTACAATGTATGCCACTAATAGGAAGAAAAGCAGCAATAAAACAGACTAGATGTCTATGTACACTGGCTCTCTTACTCTCATCATAAATAATTTACAATTAGGGATGCCTGAGTGGCTCACTCAGTTAAGCGTCCAACTTCAGCTCAATACGTTCAAGCCCTGCATTGGGCTCTGTGCTAACAGTTCAGAGCCTGGAGCCTGCTTCAGATTCTGTGTCTCTCTGTCCCTCCTCCACTCAAGCTGTCTCTCAAAATAAATAATCAAACATTTTTTTAAAAAGACACATAAAAATAGTTTAAGATTAAGCTGTAAATATGAAAAACAATCATGAACATAGTAGGCAAAAATACAAATATATATTTGAATAATTAGGAAATGGAGGTTTTTGTTAGGAAGTCAAAAACTATTTGACATGGGGGAAAACATCCAAATATTTAAGGAAAGACTGGGGGTGCCTGGGTGGCTCAATCAGTTAAGCATCTGACTCAGGTCATGATCTCACAGTTCATGAATTCAAGCCCCACATGGGGCTCTGTGCTGACAGCTAGCTCAGAGCATGGAGCCTGTCTTTGGATTCTGTGTTTCTGTCTTTCTCTGTCCATCCCCTGCTGTCTCTCCCAAAAGTAAATAAAACATAAAAAAAGGAAAGAAGGAAGGAAAGGAGGCAGGGAGGGAGGAAGACTCTCTGAACCAAAAATATTTAGCACCTGTGGCAGAGACAGAGTCACTGTTCTTAATATATATTAAGATTACATATATTTTTTAAATGTTTTATTTATTTCTAGGAGAGAGAGAGAGAGAGAGAGAGAGACAGCGTGAGCAGGGGAGGGTCAGAGAGAGAGGGAGTCACAGACTGAAACAGGCTCCAGGCTCTGAGCTGACAGCACAGAGCCCGACGTGGGGCTCGAACCCACGAACTGCGAGATCATGACCTAAGCGAAAGTCGGACGCTTAACCGACTAAGCCACTCAGGCGCCCCGAAGATTACATATTTACATACATGTCTTAATGTCTTAATATCTTAACAGCGTGAGCAGGGGAGGGTCAGAGAGAGAGGGAGTCACAGACTGAAACAGGCTCCAGGCTCTGAGCTGACAGCACAGAGCCCGACGTGGGGGGCAAATATATAGAAAAGATAAAAGAAAAAACTAAAGCTCATTAGTAATTAGGCTAGTGGAAAATAGCATGATATAATGAAATTCCATTTCCCTACCATCAAAGTAGCAAGGCTTTTTACTTCACTTCACTTTATTTGTAATGACAAGTCTCAGTCAAGGGGTCCAAGAAGGAACACTCCCAAATACAAGCAAACCTCAGAGATACTGAGGCTTTTGGTTACAGTTTGCCACAATGAAGCCAATATTGCAACAAAGTGAGCCAAATGAAGTTTTTGGTTTCCCAGTGCATTATAAAAGTTATGTATACACTACACTGTAGTATTAAGTGTATAAGAGCTTAATGCCTAAAAAAACAAACAAAAAAACATATATACCTTAATTGTAAGATACCACATTGCTTAAAAACGCTAACTATCATCTGAGCTTTCAGCGAGTCATAATCATTTTGGTGGTGAGGGTCATGCCTCCATGCTGACGGCCGCTGACTAATCAGGGTGGTGGTTGCTAAAGGCTGGGGTGGCTTTGGCAATTGCTTAAAATAAGTCAACAGTGAAGTTTGCATATCAACAGACTCTTCATTTCACAAAGGATTTCTCTGTAGCATGTGATGCTGTGGGACAGCATTTTACCCACAGCAGAACTTTCAAACTAGGAGCCAATTCTCTCGATTCCTTCAAAATCGGGGCCACCGCTTTATTAATGTTATTTGTGTAATATTCTAAACCCTTTGTTATCATTCCAACAATCTTCAAAGCATCTTCACCTGGAGAAGATTCGATCTCAAGAAACCACTCTCACTGCTTGTCCTTAAGAAGCAATTCCTCAGGGCGCCTGGGTGGCTTAGTTGGTTGAGCGTCCGACTTTTGCTTAGGTCATGGTCTCGCAGTTCGTGGGTTTGAGCCCCACGTCGGGCTCTGTGCTGACTGCCAGCTTAGAGCCTGGAGCCTATTTCAGAGTCTGTATCTCCTTCTCTCTCTCTGACCCTCCCCTGCTCGCTCGCTCGCTCGCTCTCTCTCTCTCTCTCTCTCTCTCTCCTAGAAATAAATAAAAATATTAAAAAAAAAGAAAGAAGAAGCAATTCCTCATCTGTTAAGGTTCTGTCATGAGATCTCAGCAATTCAGGCACATCTTCAGGCTCCACTTCCAATTCTAGTTTTCTTACTCTTCCCACCATTGTCTGCAGCTACTTCTCCACTGAAATCTTGAATCTTCAATTTGTAAAAAATACAGTATCTACAAAGCCTAATAAAACAATGCATGCCTGTATTCCCACTTGACATAAATTGATATAAATATTCTCAAGGCAACTTGGCAATACATATTGAAAGGATAAAAAATGTGCATATAATTTGCCCAGGAAATATATATTTCCAAAACCATCCCTTAAAAGAAAGGTGTTATTGGGGACCCTGGCTGCCTCAGTAAGTACAGCGTGAAACTCTTGATCTTGGGGTTGTGAGTTTGTGCCCAACATCAGGTGTAGAGAGTACTTAAAAGATGAAATATAAATTTTAAAGAAGAAAAAAAGGGTGTTATTGAACTAAATGTGTAAGAAGGAAAGATGTTGACAAAATACTGGGTAAAACAGAAATGAGTGATCTCACATTTTATGAAACAGGATGAATGTCTACTTACTGATGTAGTAATATTACTCATATTATCAATTTTGAAGTATATGTAAAAATAATCACTGTAGTTAGCATTTTTTAAGTTGGCATAATTACAGATTCTTTGAATTTCATTTTGTTTAAACCGATTTCAAATTTTTCTGGATTGGACATGCATGTGGTATTTGGAGGAGAAAAATTTGAAAATGAAAAGTTCACAACAAATCACAGTCATAAAATATTTATTTTCAAAAGCTGGAGAATGAGGTTGACGGAGCCTGAGGGACTGAATGATCAGCATCTGGGAGGAGGAAAACCGGAGGGAGGGATACCGGTTAGCAGGGAAGGGTGAAATAAGGGGTGACGGGACAGCAGAGCTTTGGGAATCAGTGCCAGCAATCCTTCAGAAATTCAGTTAGTAGGAGTGAGTCTGTCTTTCTATCTTCTTTTTTGGCCGCAGGGTGGGAGGGGAGGGGACTTGCCGATTTACCGTCTGGCCAAGCAGGTGGCAGGTGATATGGGTGATAAGTAGGATCTCATCTCTTTTACCACCCTTTTTTTCCTGCCCAGGACACTCGATGTACAGTTTTTCAGAACCCAAGTCAGATCCTCCTTTCTCACAGTGGCATCCTCTATGTACACCTCAGGCCACAAGACATCTGTGTCCTCTGAACTCCTGCATGATTTACTTCCACCATTATCTCACACTTCACAGTGATTCTGTCTTGAGGCACATCTGTAACATTATTCTCATTATTTAATTTTTCATACACTAACATCTTTGCCTGGTGTGGCGAGCAGCAGTGGTCAAAGAGAAACAAATCAAGGCCTTCCAAGGCAGCCCTGTAGGAGAGGGTCACAGCTCAATGCACAGTGTCTTCACTGCTACAACCACCCTTGGTTGCTCTCGTCTTCTAACTCCGCCCCATAGTGTCAGTGACTGAATCAGCAGTGGTGCCTCTGGGTACTCATGTGAGTCTCAGTTCTTTGTCTAGCTCTTGAATCCTTCGGGTGCCTTGGTTCCCATTTCCTAAATGCTTCCCAAAATCCATCCTCAGCTTCCATCAATTTCTGGATGGTGTTGCATTTGCCAAATCCACGCTGGCACTGAAATTGTTACTTCATAAGAACTGCACCTCATCTCTGACTCTGACACACACACACACACACACACACACACACACATTCACGCATGGTCTTATCCTCCCCGACTACACTGTATGTTATTTGAAGCAATGCATCATATTTGACGATAATGAAAATAACACTCCAGCCAACATTACTTATGAATGTATAAATTCTTTTTTTTAATGTTTTTATTTATTTCTGAGAGAGAGAGAGACAGCACGAGCAGGGGACAGTCAGAGAGAGAGGGAGACACAGAATCTGAAACAGGCTCCAGGCCCTGAGCTAGCTGTCAGCACAGAGCCCAACATGGGGCTCAAACCCATGAACTGTGAGATCATGACCTGAGCCAAAGTTGGGCGCTTAACTGACTGAGCCACCCAGGCGCCCCAAATGTATAAATTCTTAATATGTGCAGTTTGCCACACATGTTATTGCCAATCCTTATGTGCCTTCAAATTGAGTATTACCATTCTGCTACACAGATTAGGTAAACTCAAAGAAGTTTAAAGAGACAGACCCACGTCAATGCCTGGTTGTGATGCAAATGCCCACCTGACTATCAAAGCTCACACACATTCTTACATCTTCTACTGACTCAACACCTTTCGCAGCCCTGTGGGTCACTCCTTAGTCCCTTACAGCTGAAGTTCTTTCCTCACAAACGCTCAGCTGATGCTAGCAGGGATTCAACAGGTAGCTACTGAATGAATTATTTGTTGCATTTACTCCCCCCAAAAAAACTATGGGACCAGTAATATGCAATATAATTGAACAAAAGCAGCATTTTTAGTTATGATATAATAATAGTTAATGTGGCAATATAAACCAAAAAGCAATGGGTTGTTAAGTACCAGATGCATTCCAAATCTTGTTTGACAGAAAAATACGACAATTCCATTCACTGTTCTTGGTCAGTTAGATGCCCATATGAGCAATACAAAGGCATGAACAAAGTCAAGGAAACTATATGCAGTAGTCAAAACATTCGGGGAACTATTAATAGTACTTCATCAGTAAAATAAATTAATATAACTATTAGCAAGTCCTTGTTTGCCTTAAGCATCTTCCTTTGACTGAATTTAAAATTGCTTGAGAATGAAAGAGATACATACCACAGTTACAAGTAACACATTCAATAAAAAGGTTTACCTTTATGCTTCATCACTAAATATTTAAACAGAGCATGTTTAAATACCATGTATGAATAGAAAATTTAGAAAACAGGGTCACAAAAAAACGTCTTGCATTTCTTTTGTATGTAATCGAAAAGCAGATGATTAAGTGCCTGATCTGAGAAACCCAAAATGCTGTCACAAATTTACATTTGCGTTTTACTCTGTCCACACACTGGAGGAAAAACCCAAAAGAACAATACCTTAACTGAATTCACACCTGGGTCAAAGGACTGCAGGTCTTTAAATCAATTCACTGAGAAACTCGAGCCGTCCTTGACCTACAAGGGACATTCCAAATACAACACATGTATGGACCAGTTTAAATCCCTTCTGGAATTAGATGGGGAATATAAACATAGATAAATAGCATAGACTGAAGGAAGGAAGGGAAGGAGGAAGGAAACAAGGAAGGAATCCATTTTTGTGGTGGGAGGGGGTAACCAACACTTTTACATAGCTACTTCCTAAACATTCCCAGTGGCATCCAAAGTACATATGAGTATGATAGAACGATCTCTTTTCCACTCAGGCCACAGCCCCCATTCTGTTTCCTGAGTATGATATATGCATTTGGATGACCAAGAAAATGGACATTCCAGTAAAAGTTCTCCTTCAAGATCAACCCATGCTCATCCACTGGGCTTTAGTTCATCACTGTACATACAATTTTACTCTAAAACATGTGAAAAGAGTAAACAGTGTCCAGGGGCACCTAGGTGGCTCAGCTACTTGAGCATCCAACTTTGGCTCAGGTCATGATCCCATGGTTCATGAGTTCAAGCCCACTTCAGGCTTTCTGCTGTTAGCACAGAGCCAGTTTAGGATCCTCTGTCCCCCAATCTCTCTCTGCCCCTCCTCCTCTCCCTCCACGCCTCCCTCTTTCCCTTTCTCTCTCTCAAAAATAAATAAATACTTTAAAAAAGAGTAAACAGTGTCCACATTCTCTGCAAACCACTAGTTATGAGAACAGATTTTCCGAATGAAAGCTTGTGATTTCTGTGGTGTTCAAAGTTCATATTCCTCTCCCTGCACAGGGACAGCTTGGAATGGGACAAGAGTGTCAGCAGACAAGATGTTTTCTAAAATGTGTGAAGCTACCTCTGGGAAATCGAAGACACACAGCTTATATGTGTAGATAATAAACCAGTGCATGCATAATATGAATCTTCAATATTTCAAATACAGCACTATTTGAGTTCTTAAAAAAAAAAACAAAAACAAAAAACAGCCCCCTCCGCTTGCAATAGTCTTACATTTTATCATCATAATCAGAAGATTTTGCCAAATTCACTCTGAAGGTAATGTATACAAAAGAGTTCTCTTAGTCTGAAGGGGACAAGAATGTTTTTATTCATTAATTTATTCATTAACTCATTCATTCACCTATCTGTCCATCTGCCATTTAGCTCATCTATTTGACATACATATTTTGAGCAACTACTCTGCACAAGGCACTCACAGTTGCTGGAGAGGAAAGGCAGATAAAATGTGTTTATCTATAACTACAATCAACGCACAAGGTTATTATGCACCATGAGATGTGTAAATTGTTTGGGGAGATCAGAGGAAGGAGAAATGAATTCCAAATGAGGGGCTTGAAGTAGGGCTCTCTGCAGAAAGTGACATCTGAATTGGTTCTTCAGTAAGTTAAATGCTTTAAGTGCACTTAATGATTTAATTTCAATCTAACCTGGCTAAAATCAGACAATATGCAATCAAGCATCTCTGTTAATCCAGTTATGTGTTTGTAATTTTGAGCCATGGTATTGACTAATTTGGGGAACAACATAAACTAGATATGTAAGTGTTAAGGGTTGGGTGATCACTGGCCCATTTCAAAACATCACTGGGCTTCCAGTTCCTCATCCATTAAATGGAGATAATAATAGGGCTTTCTTGGTGACATTTATTGTGAAAATTAAGTTTTAAAAAGGATATAAGACTCAGAATATTGACTAACCTAAGTTAAGAACTTGGTAAAAAAGAAGTACTAGTAATTAATCTACAATTGTTCGTCAGTCTTCCATTCCTAACCCAGGAGATAGGTAAGGTACACCTCCAATACAAATTGATGTCTGTAATTGGCAATGTCTGTCCTCGTCCTAGAATCTATGCTCACAATCATCTCATTAATACCGTTTCTTCTATGTCTGACATCGAAACAGTATACTGCAACCCTTCAATGGCAGTCCTGGGGTTCATCATTCTATCTTGATTTAACCCACTTTTGAAAAACAACTAACACTATGCGATGCTACCCAGAGCCCCCAAAGCTAGTGGCTTATATGCTGTATTATTTTGACTCGCATGATCCCAAATATCTCTAATGTTTTGAATACTAATATCCAGCTGATCCTATATAAGGCAATTAACAGATATTCAGAAACTTCATTTTATTTATATTACTTACTATTATCTTTTTAGAATTTGAGTCATTAACAGAAATTTGTTACGTGGTCACTTAACTAAAACACAGTCAACAGTGCAATATAAAATGCCTCATAATTATTTATTGAGAGGAAAAAGTTCTTTACGTGGAAATGGCATTTTCTACTCTGAGCTGGTAAGGAATAAACTAGACCTGCCTTGTCCAATATGGTAGCCATTAGCCACCTGTGGTGAGTATACACTTGAAATGAAACTAACCCAGATGGAGATTCAACAAAAATGTAATTACATACTAGGTTTTGAATATGTGGTATACACACAAAAAAGTAAAATACCGTATTAATATTTTAATTTATTACAGATTAAAATAATATTTTAGATATGTGGAGTTAAATTAGATATATTAAGATTAATTTCATCTGCTTTTTACTTTTCTAATATGGCTATTAGAAAATGTTAAGGGGCACCTAGGTGACTTAGTTGATCAAGGGTCCAACTCTTGATCTCAGCTGAGGTCATGATCTTAAAGTTTGTGGGATCGAGCCCTGAGTCAGGCTCTATGCGGACATCACGAAGTTTTCTTGGGATTCTGTCTCCTCTTCTCTCTCTGCCCTTCTCTCTTTCTTTCTCTCTCAAAATTAACAAATGTAAAAAAAGAAAATGTTAAATCACATATATGGCTCATGTTACATTTCTACAGGACAGCACTTCAGTACAGGAGTCTCTTATCTTGATGGAGAGATAAGGGTCCTTCTCGAGAGCTAAGGAATAAGCATTCTCTAAAATCTCAAAGCTCCTCTGATATCCCAAACATAGAATAAAAACCAGTTATTACGCTTCTTTCCAATGCCCTCAGCAGGTGGAAAGAATAAATATGCTCTCATCTGGAAGGTGAGATTCTCAAGGAATCTCCAGAGGTACTAGATAATTTCCAGGTATCACCAGCATGGAGGGTATCCCAGGAGGCAGCTAACCCAACAGTCCCTCCTGACTCATTTACTGGTCTGATAAACCAACACTCCATATTTAACAGTGTCCAGTAGGTACCCAACACTCACTGAGTCAGATCTCCAGAGCTGAGCACCAAAGATATTTTCAAATATTATTTGATGTTGTGTGTTTTGGTAAAAGATGACATTAGCAAGCATCCAGAAGCCGTCTGGATTAGTGATTCAAATAAAATTTTAAAATGCAAATTCCTAACTACTCAACACCCATCACATTTCCTTTCTGGTCACCTAAGAAGACCTCATACTTTTCTGTATTTTTGTCATGGCAAAGAATCCAGCATCTCCAAGCCAGCTGACCAACCACGAGCAGAGAAAATGCTTACATATTCAGCACTGACTATGAGGCACAGCCTAACCTAAAACAAGCACTTGCCAGTCTGACAATTGACAAGCAAAGGTCTCCAGGATTGATTAATGCTTAAAATATGAAGAAAGACCTCTTTATGGAGGAGTAGGGCAGTTCACATCCCAGCACTGCCACAGAAATCGTAAATCTTAATATCTAATTTCCAAAGAGAATAGTCCATTAATGAAGAGGAAACTGTTGTAATAAATTAGAAATTATCCCAGTGTAAAATATTTGCCCAAGTGATCTTAGATAAAAAGTAAGCCCAGGACCTTTACAGGATACTATGATAGTGAGTCATAACAAACAAATAGCAGCTGGTGTTTGTGTTGATGGCTTAAAAAGTATTTTCATATTTTGAATCATCAGACAACCTATAAATTGCATAAGGGAAGCACTGTTTTCCCAATGTTACAAATGATAAAACCCAAGTGTTTATAGCTAGTAAAATGACCAAAGCAAAAATAAAAATTGAAGTCTCTTAAGAGCAAACTGTTTATTTTGAAATAACCCCATGGGGGGCCTGAGTGGTTCAGTTGGTTAAGCATCCCAATATCGGCTCAGGTCATGATCTCACCACTTGTGAGTTCAAGGCCCATGTTGGGCTCCATGCTGACAGCTCAGAGCCTAGAGACTGCTTTGGAGTCGGTGTTTCCCTCTCTCTGCCCCTGTCCCAATTGTTTCTCTCTCTCTCTCTCTCTCTCTCTCTGACTCCCCTCCCCCATGTACTCTCTCTCAAAAAGAAACACACATTTAAATAAAAAAAATTTTTTTAAAGTAATGACCCCATCATGTACCTTCCTAAAACCCACACCCATGTTAAGATATCAGTATTTGAAGGACCCCATGGATTTTATTTTGAAAAAATCTAAAAGAGCATAGGGGCATGGTCCTTGCAATTAAAAATGCTGGATATGAATTCAAAGTTACCTGAAGAGTTGTGTGGGAAAAAAAATGAAAGGTACTACTTCCAAAGTGGTTTTTAATTTTGTTTTTTTTTTTTCCTCATCACAAAGATAGTACGTGTTTGTCATAAAAATGTAAACAAGAACATTTAAGTACCTACATGTTACAAACCTGCGAAAATCACCATTAATGTTCAATAAATGTTGATGCACACACAGAGGTGATCTTTGATATGTTTAGCAGTTAATGTGGCACCTTAGAAGGAACAGTCATTACAGATGCTACCTTTGACAACACGCAGAGCTGTACCATTGGGTACATGCACTCAAGCTTCTCAGAATGCTTTTCATGGACTGATAATCTTACAGACATTCAACCTCCTTTTGTTTACTTATATTTTTAGTTATATCAGTGAATAGGTTTTATTCTGATAATCTCTGGTTTTTTATGTTTTTTCCTATTATCTTTTCTTTCTTTTTTTTCAAATAGTTTATTGTCACATTAGTTTCCATATAACACCCAGTGCTCATCCCAAGTGCCCTCCTCCATGCCCATCACCCTCCTCCCCCCAACACCCATCAGTCCTTAGTTTGTTCTCAGCATTCAAGAGTCTCTCAGGTCTACCTCCTTTTATTTTATTTATTCTTTTTTAATTTATTTCTAGGAGAGAGAGAGAGACAGCATGAGCAGGAGAAGGTCAGAGAGAGAGGAAGATACAGACTCTGAAATAGGCTCCAGGCTCTAAGCTGGCAGTCAGCACAAAGCCCGACGCGGGGCTCGAACCCACGAACCGCAAGATCATGACCTAAGTGAAAGTCGGAAGTTTAACCGACTGAGCCACCCAGGCGCCCCTCATGTCTACCTCCTTTTAAAGATCACAGTATTTGGGGGCACCTGGGTGGCTCAGTCAGTTGAGCATCCAACTCTTGATTTCAGCTCAGGTCATAATCCCAGGGTCATGGGATTGAGTCTCCTTTGGGGGCTCCGTGCTGAGCATGGAGCTTGCTTAAGATTCTCTCTCCCTCTGCCCCCTCACCCAATCGCACATGTGCACTCTCTCTCTAAAATAAACAACACATAGAGAAGAGAGAAAAGAAAAGAAAGAAAAGTCACAGCACATTGTAAACATGTGATAAAGCATGTTTTGATTTCTCTCTATACACGGAATCTTCACTGGATAAAAGTAAAGTCTTCCTTCTGGGAAAGAAAAGGCTGAGGTTCATAGTGGCCATGATGGTTTATCATACATTCCAAATGAATTCTACTTCAAAAGTACTCAGTAAGATGGCAGGTAAGGAAGAGTAGGAAAGGCGATGGTGCTGCCCTAAGTTAAAAGCCAGTAAAGCACATGACTCTGCAGGAGGACACCAGGCAATTGGCCACCATGGTGCATTATTCCAAAGGTGGTGAGGTAGACTATTGCCAGTTTCACTGCTTTGTTACTCCAAGCTCCATTATAGCTTCTGCTGAATGACCTTTCTTTAACAAGCCCTTGGTTACTCCGTCCATGGATTCTGAATAAATTCAACCATAAAACTGATTAAAGGTACTGGCAGGTTCTTCACTGCTTTATACATATTACCTGACTTTTCTTTCCAATGACCCCATCAGGTAGTGCCCAAAAGAGCCTCCATTTTAAAGATTAAATCCCAAGTTAATGTCTTGGGGGACATTAACTAGCTTGGCTAAGTTTATACAACAGATTTATCTGACTTCAATGCCCATGGCTTTTACTACCACATTCTACTGCCTTGAGAATATTGACCATGCAAAGACTGTCACAATATATCAGGTCAAAACAAGGCTGACCTAGAAGGTGCTTGGATGATCTGTACCCTGCCAATCTTGTATCTTGTCATCCCAGTTTCCTCTGGGCTTCAGCTGCATGGTTCTTTCAGACATGAAAGTAAGCTAAGGTCTCTCCTGAAAACTTTCTCACCTGTTACCTTTACTTCTAATGCTGTTCTAGCATGACTACAGATCTCAACCTTAATATCTCACCATAAATGTCACTACTCAAAAAAGATTTCATTGGCCACCCATTCTAGCATACTCTTTCTGACAACACTCTGCTTCTCCTGCCCCCTTTAAAACATGAATGAAGTAGGTTTTGGAGCAATCAGTACAAAATAATACTCCAAACATAAAAACACACTAGTATGCACCCAAATGCACTCACATATACATACAGCCTATCCAAAGCCTAGGATAAAATACAAAAAAAAAAAAGAAAAAAGAAAAAAATGAGGAAAGTAAGAGAAAAGGAAAGTATCTGGGAAGCATTTTCTCAATATTTAATTTTTTCTGGTGAATTAGATTCTGGAGATTATATTTTTGCTTGTCTATATTTTATAATCTCTGGTAATTTACATAGATTACTCTCATAGTACATTTCAAAAGAAATAATGGCAACTCTAAAATATGCAATAAACAATTTTTTTTGCCAGAAAACATTTTTTATTTGAGTCGATGCTATTCTTGCTTCGGTTGTCTCTAACATTAGGTATCCAATGTTATGGCAAATACTTTAAGGAATTCACTATGTTGCCTTTGTCCTTCATGGCAATCTTTCAGGGAGGGTTAGAAGTGGAAAGAATGGTTTAACAGTAAAGGAATTAACAATTAGCAGTTGAAGAAGAAATGTCCTACTTGAAATTCTCATTAAAAAAAAAAGTCTCTGCCAGAGCATAAAGTCATACACAAGCCAACACCCTAATCAAGGGCAGCAAATGAGGACCTGCCATGGCCAATGTCCCCCAACCCCCAACTCACAAACTGTACTGAGTTGCTCAGTAGAGAGGGCATTTCCACTGCAGTTTGTAAAAACCTCTCAGGCAATAGCTGAGCAAAGAAGAAGCATCAGGGAGCCTGTGATTCCTAAAGAATGGAGGCAGGGACAAGAAGAGATTGTGGTGAAGTGAACTCCCAGGCCTTTTCCCAGGAGCAGGCTTTCAATCTGTGTTAGTGCTTTACCTGAAAATCCCATTTTTGCATTCTGTTAATAGCTGACAAAAAAAATGAATTCTCCAGTTAAATAACTGGGAAAATTTGCAATTATTTGGTCAAATGCCTAAATACCTCTGCGGCTTTGCTGATACAGACCTGACAGTAAGGCTCACAAAAGACACATGTAGCATGAATTCAACTGATGGGAAAGAAATGGCTATCGTAACACTGACAACCACATAAAAAGTACTCTTTAATAAAATGTGCTGGCACCAATTTTCATTCATTCCAAGGATAAAATTCCATTGAGTAACTTGGCTTTACTCCAATGAGAAATTTAGGAGAACCTGGGTGGCTCAGTTGGTTAAGCAACGAACTTTGGATTTCGGCTCAGGGCATGATCTCACGGTTTGTGAGCTCGAGTCCCGTGTCTGCCTCTGTGCATGACTCAAGAGCCTGCCTGGAATTCTCTCTCTCCTTCCTGCTCTCTCTGCCTCTCACCTGCTCATGCTTGCACTGTCCCTTTCTTTCAAAATAAATAAGCTTTAAAAAAAAAAAAAAAAAATATATATATATATATATATACACACACACAAATATAAAGGAGAAATTTTAGGGAAAAAATGTAACTCCTTTTCAGGAGTTTATCAAAATAATTATGTTCCCCAGCTCTCATTCCCCCCCATAATAGAGCATGTGTGGCATTTATGCCAAAAGAGCAATGCAGCCCAGGGCCACCGAGAGCAGGATGAAGAATGCTCCCCAGATAAACAGGCAACACTGGAGATTTGAACTGTGATCTAAGGATTTTTATCACCGAGCTTTAAAATGTGGAAAATGGAATATTTTGCGGCTTTTGTTAGATTGCATTTAATGTATTTTGTATCATTGAGGCTATAAATTAATACTGACCAATTTTCAGAAGTTCTTCTTTGAACATGATTAGCTTCATGCCACCACTGTTGAAGGGACTTGGGGTTTTGCATCCTTTTCCAAATACCTTCTCATTTGGGGTGGGGTTTTATTTTTCTTTGTACTTTGCTGCAAACTAGAGCAGGAAACAGAAAAAGGGTATTGCACTTGGTGTTTGGTGGGTGAACAGCAAGAGGTGCCATCACAGTGTGGAAAAGAGTGGGTGACTCACAGGTTATCACCTGCCACAACCATCAAATGTCCTTTCTATGGGATCCTAGAGTGAGTTTTGACACTAAAAATGCTAATTAAGAAAAGTGGGCAAAAACATCATGCCCTTTACACAGCTGAATCACAATGTAGATACTGTGTAAAATTCTTTAGAAAAGGGGCTTTTTATCGTACAGCACTGTAAACATCACTCTTACAAGATAAATTTTATTTTATTTTTTTTACTTTTTGAGAGAGAGAGAGAGAGAAAGTGAGCATGAGTGAGGAGAGAGAGAAGAGAGAATCTTAAGCAGGCTCCATGCTCACCATGAAACCCACACGGGGCCTGATCCCATGAGCTTGGTTTGAACCTGAGTCGAAATCAAGAGTCAGATGCTCAACCAACTGATCTCCCAGACACCCCACAAGATAAATGTTACAGCAAAGGGAAAAAGAGACACAGTTGTAGAGAAACCTAATATGCAAGGACAAAATATATAAAATTTTTATAAGAAAAGACACGGCACCACTAACTCAAAAAGACATCTGCATCCCATGTTCACTGCAGCGTTATTTACAATATCCAAGACAAGGAAGCAACCTAAGGGTCCACTGATAAATGAATGGATAAAGAAGATGCGGTAGATGCAATGCAATATTATTCAGCTATTGAAAAAAGGAAATCCTGCCATTTGCAACAACAATGGATGGAGCTAGAGGGCATTATGTTAAGTGAAGTAAGTCAGACAGCAAAAAAATAAATACCATGTGATCACATTTATATGTGAAATCTAAACACACATACACACACACACACACACACACACACATCTCACAGATACAGAGATCAGCTTGATAGTCGCCAGAAGTGCGGGAGGGGGGGGGTGCTGGAGGTGGGTGAAATGGATGAAGGTAATAAAAAGACATAAACTTCCAGTTATGCAATAAGTAAGTCCTAGGATGCAATGAAGAGCATAGAGACAAGGAGTTAATAATAAATACTGCATCATATATGTGAAAGTTGCTAAAAGAGTAGATCTTAAAACTTCTCATCAGAAGAAGAAAAACACCATATGTGGTAATGGACGTTAATTAGACTTACTGTGATTATCACAATATATACAAGTATTGAGTCATTATGGGGGCACCTGGGTGGTTCAGTTGGTTAAGGACCCGACTCTTGGTTTCCACTCAGGTCATGATCTCATGGTTTGAGAGCCCTGAATCAGGCCCTGTACCAAGAGTGCCGAGCCTGCTTGGGATTCTCCCTCCCTTCTCTCTCTCTCTCTCTCTCTCTCTCTCTCGGTCTCTCTGTCTTGGTCTCTGTCTCCGTCTCCCCCTCCCCTGCTCATACTTGCTCTCTGTCTCAAAAATAAAAATTTAATTTTAATTTAGAAAATTGAGCACTGCTAGGAATTTACCCAAGGGATACAGAAATGCTGATGCATAGGAGCACATGGACCCCAATGTTCATAGCAGCACTCTCCACAATAGCTAAAACATGGAAAGAGCCTAAGTGTCCATCAACAGATGAATGGATCAAGAAGATGTGGTTTATCTATACCATGGAATACTACATTGCAATGAGAAACAATGAAATCTGGCCATGTGTAGCAACATGGATGGACCTTGAGGGTGTTATGCTAAGCGAAGTAAGTCAGGCAGAGTAGGACAAATATCATATGTTTGCACGTAGAGGAGGATTAGGAGGAACTTGACGGAGGAACGAGGGGGAGAAGAAGGGGGGAAATGGTGGGGGAGGGGGAGAGAGGCAAACCATGAGAGACTCTTGAATGCTGACAAAAACTGAGGACTGATGGATGTGGGGGGGAGGGGGGATGGGCATGGAGTAGGGCACTTGTGGGGATGAGCACTGAGTGTTATGTGGAAACTAATTTGACAATAAACTATTTGTAAAAAAAAAATTGAGTCATTATGTTCTACACCTGAAATTAATATAACACATCAATTATGTGAATTTATTTTAAAAAGTGAAAGAGAAAACGATCTGAAACGTGGAATACAGACACATCATATATATTTTCTTTAAAGGTTTTATTATCTTTCTCCTATTCTGATTAGAAGTTGTGTGCCTTATATGTAAACATTATTGCTCTCTAAGAAACTGAAAGTGCTGTATTGACAAAAACTCTGCCCTTATTCCTAGAGAGAGAAGCATCTGCATTGGTGTCATGTGGATACAACTAACTTCTACCGCCCTTCACTTCCCAAAACCCTTTAGGGCATTGCCAACAGGCCATTCTTTGTTGCTCCGTAGTAACTCATGTGCCAAGAACCGTTCACAGGTCTGCAGCCAAATTTGGATCAATGTGCAATAAGCGTTTTTGCTACAACTGAGTGCATATCCTGTGAGGTGGAAGCCCAGGCTTAACGGCTCAAACACAGCAGGTAAAACACCCTCCCATCTCTGAGTAGGGTGGAGCCAGCGCCTTGTTCTCAGGGTGCAGAACTCTGCCTTGGGAGACTGTGCGAGAGTAAACAAAGGCAATGGATGATCCAGCCCAAGATGCAAGCCAGTGAATCGGGATGCTCACAAAGTATTCCTTTAGGGTGTGGTCATTACTGCTTTTAATTATCTTATTTATTCTGTGTGAACTCTATTCATCTTTCTGAACTACCCCCACATACACACAATTCCTGGTACAACACTCACAAACATTCCTTAAGTACTCATAACTGAAAACAACGGTGCCAGTCATACCTCAACAGCCACACCAACCTTTTTCTATGTCTGTTTCCTATAAAATACCTCATCTCCAGGCAGAAAAAAAGGCTTCAGGAGAGTCTATAAGGAACCAGATCCTCTTTAGTTCACTCCGGCCCTGGGAAGGTACTAGGGGATACTTATCTTCAGTGAAGCAACCCAAAAAAGCTATCATGGGGCACCTGGGTGGCTTAGTCGGTTAAGCGTCCGACTTTCGCTTAGGTCACGATCTCACGGTTCATGGGTTCGAGCCCCGCGTCGGGCTCTGTGCTGACTGCCAGCTCAGAGCCTGGAGCCTGTTTTGGTCTGTGACTCTCTCTCTCTCTGACCCTCCCCTGCTCA